>BDMV01000001.1:19923978-20160790 GCA_008326285.1 Oryza officinalis | reverse complement strand
TTGAGAAGCACTCACTTAGATGTTTCTAAAGTCTTAAACTAAAACCAATTGTGAAAAATAACTGGCTTTCCCTTGAAGCTTGCATTAAACACTTAATTCCCCTGACTTGCTGAGTACTCCTGTACTCACCCTTGCTCTATATAATTAAACCCCCCCCAGTTCTCGAAGACGAAGAGGTGGACCCTGCTGATGAAGAGTTCTTCCAGGAGCAAGCCGACTTCGAGCAGTAGTAGGGTTTCGGCCTTCCCCAAGGCTTTGCTTGTGGCTTAGGGCTAGTCTCCGCTTTCCGCTTCCGCCTTTTTGTAATGCTGTTGTGAACTCGGGTTCTGTCCGCAGTTCCAACCTTGGTTGTAATCCTACTCTTAATAAAGAGACCGCTGTTGTTGTGATATTCTGTCTTCCTGTTGTACCAGCGCTATTTCCTGGGACTGGTACGGGCATACAGGTCAATCTGGACCGCCCTACCCTGGTCTCCGCCCGGGGCCAGTTTGGGGCGTGACATACATGGGATAAGATGACGGGATGATGTGAGCCGATTAGGTTAGGTTGGGCTGGGTGGAGGAGGGTGGTTGGGCTGGAGAGGTGTATAATAGTTATTTTAGACTCATGTCAAATTGGATATGAACGACGTGCAACCAATTAAAAAATCAACTCAAACACGAATGACGTACCAAAATTTCGACGAAAATTATAAGCTACTACCGGGAGTAGCTACTCCCTCTTCTTAGTGGATTTGGTTAGCGAAGGATCCAATAACCAGTTCGTAAAATGGTTTATTTAATTAATCCATTAACAAAAATCTTTGTTCCTGACGAACACCACGGATGGAGTTTCTACCTCCTTAGGGCATGTACAATGGTTGTTAATAATGGTCTCTTAGTGTTGCTAATTAGAAATACTTGTTGACATGGAAGAAAAAGAAAAATGAGAGACAAAACATCGTTGCTATGGGTAACAACGGCTTAACAACGACTCTTAGTCTCTATAATATGGAAACATGGTTACATGAGGGTAAAAGAATTAGAAAGAATAGTAATAAAAGAAATATTTTTTAGTTAATGGTTAGAGCCTTTATCGTCTTGGTTATTATAAAGATACGATTTCTAAATAATCTTGTATTGTCTAAGAGACCATACTCATCTTTACCATTGAACATGTTCTTGGGATGAGGAACAGAAAAGCAAGTTTCTTTGATTTTCTTCTTTGTAAGATGATATTCTCATGTGCCTGTAACAAACTGGACAGCTTCTGCTAGGTGCATGTTCTACCCGAAAGTAGCAGAAGGTTACAAATTTAGTTAAAAAATAGGATCAACTGCATGCATGCAGATTTTCTAGGCGTTTTCTGCATGCTTTCAAACACTTTTGGATGGATATATGCAGTAGTCCTATGGATGGGAAGAAGATATTCTGTTTGAATTGAGCAGAACATGCAGCGTCGATCTTCTGCTCATCACAAAAAAAGCAATTCTGTATATGCACGTCTCTGACGCACAAACACAACATATGATGCGTTCCTAGTACCTCTTGAAGAAGATTGATTTTCTGCCGATTTGATCTACGTTTTTTTTCATGTATTCAAAATCAAGCATAATATATATATACGACACTTCTATAGGGAATGAGCAGAAGAAGTTCTGCCCTTTTTTCTTAGCAGTGATTTATCGGGAACAAGCAGAAGATACGGTACTCTTATGGGGACAGTGTTTGTTTTGGAAGAACAAGAGATGTTCTGCCAGTGATTCGAATAAATAGATGGAGTCTGTTTTTGAGGAACAGAAGATCTTCTGTCCTCGTTCTCTCTGGCCCTTCAAGTAATTTAAACCCGGGCAGAAACTTTCTGCCTATATTCTTGTTCAGGAGCTTTCTATAAGAAGATGGGATTTAGTTACACGAGCAGAACATATTCTGCATCATTTCTGATCGTTACTTGAAGGGCCTAAGCTGTTCGTCCTTGCTAAAAAAACTGAGATTAGCTACTTAAAAGTTCATATGACGTCGATAGTCATGGCGGAGCACAAACCGCCTCAATCGTTGTTTGTACCTAATCACGTATTAGATAGGAAGCAGAAGGTTCTGCCCTTGAAATTCGGGGAATTTTTCCAGCTGACGTTCTGCTAATTTTCAGTTGAGATTTATTTTCTGCCGTGGAATTTTTTCATGTTCTGCCATTTTCAGGTTACATCTAATTTCTACAGGGACGAGCAGAAGATATAGTGCCTGGAGCGCATGATGAGAAATATAAGCAAGGCACTTAATCTATAAAAAATAAACAGATAGGTTTGAGAGCAGAAGATGAGTGTTCTCCGTTTACAAATGATGTTCTGCTCGTGAATTGGTCAATAAACAAATGATGTTCTGCTCCTAAATATATGGGAAAAACATACATGCACCGAACGAGCAGAAAATTCAGTTTAGCTACCAGCACGTACGACGCAGAAACTCCATTTCAGAAGTTCGTTTGCATGCACCTAATGAATAATAAATAATTTGAACTAATATACTATTTAGTTAATTATTTAATTAAATAAACCAGTCGAAAGACTTGTTATTGGATCAAGATGACCCGTTAAGAGAAGGGAGTAACTACTCCCGGTAGAGATAAAGATAGATATAAGAGTATTATTAGGCCACATTTAATTTATTTAAGGATTATTATAGATACGGAATATAATACTAGTACAGTACCTCTTATATAGGGAAAAAAACAAGGGTACATTGTTAATGGTTGAATATTTTGACCGGTACAAATATGCTGAGAAATTGTGCTTTAGCAAAAACTGACGAAAATAGCATGGGTGTGTTTGTTTGTATGAGTTGCTAAGAAATTCTCTTCGCACGGAAAACGGAGCGACTCATTAGCACATGATTAATTAAGTATTTACTAATTTTTTTTGAAAAATGAAGTAATATGATTTTTTAAAGCAACTTTCATATAGAAACTTTTTGCAAAAAACACACCGTTTAGCAGTTTGAAAAGCGTGCGCGCAAAAAACGAGCGGGGTGAGTTGGGAACTCACCCCAACGAACAGCCCCTTAATATCTCATAGACATGATAACACTATTATAAAAACAATTTTTCTGTACAAGGACCCTTATAAATTACAGACAAATCGTAATTGCTCATGTCTGTAAAAATCAACTTTCGTTTTCGTATACGACTCCTTAAAAGGCCTGCATCAAAAAATCTATTTTTACAAACAGGCCTCTTAAGGGGTTGACTGCAAAAACGAATCTATTTTTGCATACGAATTACTTAAGAGGCCGCATACGAGCCTGTTAAGTGGTTCATATGCGAAAATACCCCATCTCCTCCACATATTTTTTCTCCACTCCTCTTTCTTTTTCCTCTCAATACTTTAAAATTTTCACCTCCTCTCCTCTCCTCTCCTCTACTGATATTATTTTCACCTCCTCCTCTCCTCTCTCTCTCTCCTCTCCACTCTCTCTTCCTCTCCTCCCCTCCGGGCGTCAGCGACCTCGGGCGGCCCCACCGACGAGGAGGAGGAGGCCGAGAGCGCGCAGGCGGTGGGCGGCGGCGGCCGGGAGCACGCGGACGACGGGCAACGGCGATCTCGAGCAGCGCCGCCGCCGACGAGGAGGTGGTCGGGAGCGACGCCACCGCCGCCGCTGTCGGCCCCGCGACTGCCAGATCCATCGCTGTTGGCGCCATGGGGAGCTAGGGTTTTGACTTTTTTTAGTTTTTTTTTTTTTTTCAGATTTTTATTTTTGCATACGAGCGACATAAGCCCCTGCATGAAAAAATTGTTATTTTCGCAGACCTTTTCGTCCAGACGGGCGGTCCAACTACATAGAAAAATAAAATTTGGCTGCATGAAAAAATAATTTTTTAAGTAGTGTAAAAGTATATAGTTAGGCATTCGTTCGTTTTTTTATTTTAGACCTCAAAATCAATAGTGAAAAGAAATAATTTGATTTTGAAAGCTAATTATGTTAATTAAAATATTTTTAGATAGTCCCAAATCCAAAAGCTGATATGGAGTTGCTTCTGTGGATTTTGAGGGATGATTTCATGTTCTAAAATTGTCGCTAGGAGTATCATACTATTAACTCTAAATTTCATTTGTATCAAAAGCGAAATTAATTCACAATCAGCTTTAAGAATCCAGTTTGTAAAAATCAAAATCGAAAAGCAGGATGGTGAGAATCAAAAGCAAAAACAAATACGGCCTTAGAGGTGGTGAAAGATTAAAAAGACGTGAGACCACGGGAGTACTGTCATCTGAGATCGGTTTGGCATGTGAAATATGTGACGTGTGGGACGTGTGTGTCCCACACGAGTATCACATTGACCAACGAAACCCCAACAACTTGTAAATGATTTTGAAGTTTTTGCCAATATAAGGGGTCAAAAATCAAAACCAAGAAGAAATAAAATGGTGATATCGCTCCATAAATCGTCAATTCAGATTGTACGGCTCTAAATTCCTCATATATTTTCAATTTGTGTTTAAGGCCTTTTATCCCTTTTTAATCCCGTTAGCTCATGACCAAATTAACGTCCGGTTAATGTTGATGAAACACCAAGAGAATAACATGAAGATATCTTTGCTTTGATATTTCTTATGCATTTCTAGTTAAGTCAAAAATAACTTTGCACCCATTATGTTGGTTACTTCTTCATGTTATAGGTGCACAAGAATGTTAATAAATTTGAATAAATAGATTCCGATTTACAATACGTGAGAGTTATTGTGCATATTCACTGCTTCTTTTGGTCCTAAAACAGTAACATAGGGTGTGTCACATTCATATTAGGTTTATTTTTTATGAGAGAAAACGAGTATGATATATTTTTTGAAACGTGTACAATTACTAAGTAAAAGATTAAGGGAAAAATATAACCAAAACGATGAACATAAAAATAAATAACAAGTACTCCCTCCATTTCATATATAAGTCACTTTGATTTTTTTTCTAATCAAACTTTATTAAGTTTGACTAAATTTATAAAAAAATTAACATCTAAAACATTAAATTAGTTTCATTAAATTTAATATTGAATATATTTTGATAATATGTTTGTTTTGAATTGAAAATATTACTATATTTTTCTATAAATCTGATCAAATTTAAAAACAATTGACTAAAAAAGTCAAAATGATTTATAATATAAAACCGAGAGTATTTATGACACTAATAAATTATAAAAAAGACGAAAATAATATATTAAGCTCAACAAGCTAAAACATACGCATGGCAGATCACTAATGACATCTCACAGACAGAATGGCAAGCACAAATAGAGCTCTTGCGCATGCACGGTCATTTACTAGGTTAACTAGCTAATTGCCTAATTGGAGTCCGGGTTGGCGCCGGTGGGCACCTGATGCTTGCTCACAGCCATCAACATGGCGGCGCTTCTTCTTCTTCTTCTCTCCATTCTCAGTGGGTGAGCAGCCGTCACCTTCACCGGAACGGACTGCGGCTGCAGCGCCGGCGCTGCAAGAAGACGCCGGCCCCGGCCGACCGTCGCCGTCACAACGGAGTCGTCACTGTCGACGGCGGCGGCGTGCACCAAACAGCAACTGAGTAGCACGACGAAGAGAAGGCCGCGGAGGAGCAGCGGCTGGTCATGACGACCTCTCGCTCTCGCCATGCAGACGCAAGCTGGGATGGACTAGCTAGACGACCAGTGTCCATGTGCCACAAGAGACCATGAGAGAGAGGGAGAGACGAGAGACGAGCTCGCGAGAGGAGAGAATGGAGAGGGAGAAGAAAGGGAAGGGATCTTGCAAAGTGTGAATTGAAATGGGGGAAGAAATTAAAGAGAGACGGGAAAAAGCCGAAGCTTTGGACTTTATTCAGGTACGTCAGTGCGAGGTTGTCTGAAAAAGAGACAGAAATCAACACGGAAACACATACGTACAGGGATGCCGGACAAACAATAGCGGCTACATGCACACACATGCCGTCAATGCCGCTGCAAGTGCCTAAGCCTGCAGCGAGCAGCGCGACGTGAAGACGCTGGGGCTTCTGCTGCCTTCCTGGTTTAGCAGCTGGTTGTTACTGCTCATAAATCTCAGCACTCTGAGTGTACTCTCTCGGAACATAAAAAACCAACTTAAAATAAATAAAATATAATATTTTTTACAACGAATTTGTTATAATAAATTTAGACAGATTCATGATACTAAAAAAAATATCATATCATAGTCTAGATTAATTTTTTATAAAACGAATGGACTACGTGTCTCTCTGCTTAAGGACTGATGGATCGTGTAGAGACTAGAGAGAGATTTAATAAGCTCCATGAGTGTGACAGAAAGGGCATTTCCTTTTGCCCTTGTCAAGGAATTGACGCCATGACTGAACACTCGTGCCTACAGCTACCTAGCTACCTGAGTACTGCTACTAGTACTGCACTGTGTATATGGTACTGGTATGGGCGTATTTGGTTATCTGTATGGTGTGTAGGGGGATTGGGATCACTTGCAGTGGCCATTGTAACTTAAGCAGTCCTACGGCCACCATTAGATTAGAAAGCGACGTCTTAGATCTTTTCTGAATACTGTTCGCACAAGGTTTGCTCCTGTAGCAATTACTGTTTAAAACTACTGTAGCATTGATTTCAGCCGTTGATTGCTTTGATCCAATGATGGAAAACGGTTCGAACCGCCAAACTTGGTAGTCTCCTCTGGCTGCGGTATGGTATGTCCGGAACTAATCTTTTGGCATATAAAATGAAGCAGGTTATTAGCATATGATTAAAAGTGTGAGTTTAAAAAAACTTAAAAATTGATCAATATGATTTTTTAAAACAACTTTTGTATATAAAATTTTTATAAAAAATACACCGTTTAACAGTTTGAGAAGCATATGCGTAGAAAACGCAGAGTACAGGTTGAAAAAGAGAAAGAAAGAACACAGCCTATGACTGTGCATCACATCCTTATATGTATGAAGGGTGGCTCCTAAGCACAAATGCAAACAATAGACATATGTTTGGTTGCATGAAAGAGCATGTCGAGCCTGGTTGCGCTCATGCAAAACGCCTCACCGAACTACTTCCTCCGTCATAGAAAAATCAATTTGTACGTATTTAAGTGTTTGTTCAGATTTATATTTAACAGTTGATTCATAGACAGAGGGCGTAGTCCATGGAAAACGTTTGATTTGATCTGAGCTTTGCTTCTCATCTCACTGACCGGTATGCTCATGTGAAATTTTCTAATAACTACATTTGGACCTTCAAGTTTATTAATTGAAACATTAATTTAGAATCAAATGCTCATGATACTTTTGAGTTGTGAGGGTAATTAATCTTATTATGCTAAAGAAAAATAATATCTCTCACTTACACTAATTCGATCAGGCCTTACATGCAACCAACCAAACCGAACCTCATTCCAGCGACGAGGGCAATATTGTAAAGTCTGGTCTCGATGATCCATGATGAATACATGTTGAGTAAGACAGGCACTACCGAGCCGACGCTTCCTCCAATCATAGTGAGCCGCATTTTACTCATTCACGACGAAATTGTGGACCGGACTATACTAGAGCACATGCAGCTCTCTGCAGAAACGTCACTGTGATCATTTTTCGGGGGGCCCTTCAGAGTATCACACATTAACGATATCTCCAAAAGAGCCTCTCCGATGTTCTCTGCTAACAGTATATCCTACCAGTTAAAATGATCTGGGTCATTAATTCGTAAGGATACTTTAGTATTTTTCTATTTAATGATTTGGGATAATTTTGGCACTCGACTTCTTTTTTTACAATCGTTTCAGTCGTGTAATGCTCGTCCTCCTCGCAGCGTGAGCAGTCACGGTCAGTTCCCGCCGTCGTCGCCCATTCCCGGCGGTGGCGGCTTGCTCCAGCACATCGCCGCCCCTTCCTCTTCCAGTACAGGCTGAGTTTCAATTAAGGCAAAGAGACAACAGAAAACATGTTGCGTAGTTGTTGATGGCCAGTTAGCTGAACTAGAAACTAAACTGTTTGATTGCTTTTGAGTCCAACTAAGTCACCCCGAATCTGCAGTCAAACCGAAGTTCTCTGTATCGTTAATTGATTATCTACTAGATTAATAGAAAGTGTGGGATGGCATTTAGTATTGCAAAACACTGTAACGCTGTTTCATCTCTGTTCCTAACGCAGCTGGGTGCCTAACGCTGTTCAGGTATTGTGTATGCATAAGTGCAGTAGAAAATGTTGTTACACCGCTTAATTAGTATAGAAGCAACATCTGTAGCAATAATTAGGTACGGCTCGTGATGGATTTGAACGCCGACGACACCATGAATGGGTGGGATGAAGGTTTCCGTTACCGGCGGTAACCACGCGGTTGTTATCACGGTTACCGTCCTTACCGCGGGGGTACGGTAGCCCGTACCGTGCGGTACGGTTTGATGAAATTTGATCGAATTCAAAAATTAAAAAAAATCGAAAAAATAAAAAAAAATGGTGAGAGTAGTGCTTGATTTGTAGTGTATTATGGTGAAAAATTTTCTTAAAAAAGTAATATAAATTCAAATTTGAGGGCACAACCGAAAGTCAATTAAGAAATAGGAAAAAAAAATTCAATGGGCCTCATCATGCACTGTACATGCGGCCCATTAAGGCCCAACCGAGAAGAAAATATCTCTTTCCTCGGTTACCGCACGATTTAGGCCGGTAACCGCGCGGTTTGAAGCGATTATCGCACGGTATCTTGCAGTTACCATGGTTGCCTTTAGTGCTTTCGGGTTGCTGTAACGCGCAGTAACCGCTCTAAACCATGCGGTAACCGCGATCCATACCGCGGTTTCTCTTTTTTTTGAATTCAAAATTTGAAAGGCAAATTTGTCACGGTTTTTGGCAGTTACCGCGGTTACCGCGTGGTAACCGCAGTACCGCCGGGTCGCGGTAACCGGATGGTAAACGGTAACGTAAACCCTGGGTGGGATGGAGGAGATGGAAACGCGACTGAGGGGAGGAGATGCGATGCAGCGGCAGCGACGCAATTTAGAGGATGAGATGAGATACGTAGGGGAGAAGTGGCTGGCAATGATCGAGGAGATAGCTAGGTTTCTAAATAATGTATGACAAAAGTACTATTTTACCTCCTCGCGCCTATATCTTTTTTTACAATTATGACCCTTTACGTTTCTACTGCACTTAAATGTTGTGGTAGTATAAAAAAATCTAAACCCTCAAATAAAACTAGATCTAAGGTTTAGATTGATTTCTATTATCAATAGAGAACACCGTAGTGGGACTCTATCTCCTATACACTAGCACACTATAATGCCAATATATACTGCAAGTATTTACAAGGGTACGATAGGAATTTACTAAAAATCTAAAAAGGGCATTTTAGTAACTCTTCATTAGATCAATCCCTATCTCTTGATGCCATCCTACGATTAAGGCTCGCGAGGTAGAGGGAGAGACGAGCCCCGGCGGCGACGTGATTCATCCTTGTCGGCGGCAGAATTAATTCCTATGTGTCCCGCTTCCTATCAAAGCGACCAGTCACCGTCTCCTGTTGCCATCTCCTTGTGGCGGCGTGGCCACATGCAGCCTAGCATACTGGCGATAACACGGCGCACTCTATATTCTACAAGCATAGACGACCCTGATCTGTGCATGAAAATGCATACTTGTACCATCCACAGATGTGTCCTATTTACTCTTTGCCCTCTCGTTCATGCTCTCCTGAAAAAAGGGTCAAGTTCTTGCAAAAATACTCTCTACCATTTTAATCTGAAAATGGCTATACTGATACAGGAGGCGGCGGAGCCATAGGTCCGGTGACCCTAAGGGCCGAGGCCGTCAGGCCGGTGCATGGGCTCCTCCGACATACAGTAATAGATTAGTACTTAATCACCGTGCTTAAACAGGGTAGCCGCATGTAGTAGTAGAATATACTATTTAATTACTATGCTTAATCTACAAATTCCAATGAACATCAGATCAACGAGGTAAACTAGAAAATTAAGCAATTGCTCAGTGCTCACAGCCTCACACCGTCGCGGCGCAACGCCTTCGCCTGGGGGCGAATGAAGACGGGAATGGGGAATCGCTATTGATGTAGTGGGGAAAACCCAGTAGTGCACTGTATGCTGAAATACATAGAATTGTCCTCGTGCAATAAAATAGAAAGACAAATGCCCTTTTATATTTTATACTGCAAATCATTTATACTTTCAGTATATATTGCTAGTAAATTATACCATAAAAGTTCTCATACATTACTATTATGTTGACATATAGTATATCTAATTGATTCATGATATACTACTGTATGATTTTATTTTTTTCTCGTGCTCTTTAATTTATACCATGTTGTAAGATATATCTAATATCTGATATATATGGATGTTTACGTAAACGCACATGGAATCCTTTTTGTTTGATGAAATTAAGTTTGCATAACTGCACGCACGTTGTCGGATGATAATAGACCCAACTATTTTTTTCTCTACAAAATATAAGGGCTACGTAAAAAATGGTTGAGCTGAAATTCACTAAATTTTTACCTAAAAAATATTTAAAAGCTGAGATGGGTTATGAAAAGATCTGACCCATTACCACCCGTTGATCATCTGCTCCTCCATCCACCAAAGACGTTAATTTCCCGAATTTTCAAGGTCAGTTAACTGCCATCTACCAAGAGCCGTTAATTTCACGAATGTTCAAGGTCAGTTAACTGAAAATAGTGGGGCCTTATCTGTGAAGCATATACACACCGACATCGAGAGATGGGGACCTAAGTTGCCAAGCGAGCATGATGCAGAAGCGAAGCTAGCTTGATCGATCAGTAGCGACCACGGTACGTGTCTGCATGTACATATGCCAACCAAACCTTAGTGCTTGTCTTTTCGGTTGGTCGCCATGCTTGTGTCACTTCATGCTGGAAAAAGATGGAAGCATGGTGTACTAGTTAATTTGCATGCACAGTAGCTGTTCATGCTTTATCTCACTAATGAGCTGGATGCAGGGTTTGTAGGGGTTATGGCTATTGGCTAACCGGCTGTATCGTGGTAACTGCGTAATTATCACCGAAACCACAAAGTTACCGAGAAAAAGGGTAAGATTTTTAAAAAATCAGATGGTTACCACGGAATCGTGGAGTAAACCCTGCAGGTTGGATCATATGCTCGCTGAAAAGTCAGATCAGCAGCAGTTTAGATGTAAGACAACTTCATGGGAGCTCATTACAATTGTCGAAACCTGATTTCGGCAATGAGAAAAGGGGTAGCGCACAAGTGCCAAACACGATAGGTTAGTAGACAAAGAGATTTAGACAGGTTCAGGCCTTCTATAAAGAAGTAATACCTACTCTTGTTTCGAGGATTGTATCCGCCGAGTTGTATATTGATCTTGTGATCAAGTTGTGTATGAAGAAAAGCCTAGCTAATTGCTATTGCCTCTGTGCCCTTCAAGGGACGTCTTGCCCTCTTTATATAGGTTCAGAGGGCAAGCTTACAAGTCGAAGACCAACCTAGATAAGGTATAAGACTCCTAAGTATTATCCATAATACTCCCGACTTAGGACTATAAGCCGTTCCTTAATACACAAGGTAACGTAATACTTAAGTCTTAAGCCTATTACATGATCATCATCTATAACCTATCCCCTATAACCAGTCGGATAAGCTAGCCGTGTAGGTATATGGTACCCATAATCTCCACAGTAGCCCCTGAGACCTTCACAGTCGACGAGATAACTCCACCTCGAACCAAACTAATTGTCAGCCGAGTGCCTCCATAACCGAGTACCTCCATTGCCGAGTGCTTCCATTATCTCTGCTTAGGTCTCCCGAGTGCTTAAATCATCCAATAAGAAGGCTGTGAAGGGCTAAAAAGTCATAAAAAATATACCTAGATGCATCGATTAGATGCACCTAATTAGGTGTAGCCCCCGACTATGTGTTTAGTTAAACAAACTAAGCATATAGACAAGAACTTGAACAATCTCATCCATCCGAGTGATGTTATATAAATAAATGCTTAGCCAAAGCCAAAAACAGTCATAAAAATCATATAGCACATAACCTTATAAACAAGGCACGGTGCATAATGACCCCGAGTATTAGCATCATATTAAGCTCATGCTGCCCAAGCTGTCATGCCCGAGTCCTCTCGAAACACACAACTTCATCATCCTCAGGAATGTATGGCATTCGTAGTATAAAATCCAAGTTAATAAAAACCCATAAATAGATTGTCGAGCACCCAAAATTCATATTGTCCAGTGATATTTGTGGTCACCACATGATCTTGGCTGAGTGGGATCCATACACGCATAAATAGCCACTCAAACCTCAATATGTCCATGACTACATCATAACACCATTCGATATGAATTCCGCGATGCCGAATAATGAGCAAAAGAGATATTGCTGGGACTTAGCGTGCCAGTCAACTTCAGCCTGAAACATGCCCATCAAACCATTCGAAGATGGCAACCAGATGTGTTACACATCTCAGGAGACTTGAATCAAATTGCTGAGCTCTACGACATCTCAATTGCTCAAAATCCTTACTCATGCTTAGCTAGCCCCAGGAAGATGCTAGCTTCGCACTTTCATCTAAGCCATGGTATTAACTCAAATACATGTAAGGTGACTTAGGCATAACTAGAGGCAAATATCAAAGTTACTTACATATAGCAATTTGGCTAATTAGTTAAAGTCCTTCAGAAGTATGTCTACCCAAAATCCCCACAAGCAATCCGACTAGGGTAAACCCCTTGATAGGACCAATCCTGAGAGAAACAACGATTCCCACAACACTCACATACCTGCAACAAGTTCTAAACAACAACATATACAAAAGGCAAGAGTTAGTACATTAAACAAGTTAATGTACTGACAAGCGCACAGTCAATCCTACATACATGAAGGCTATATTCAAAGAGAGACTTATATGTAGTCGAGGTTTTCAGCATAAAGCTAATTTTAGTTCACAATTCATTTGCAACGCTATTTGTACGAAACTTTTCAACAATTATGTAAAGCATAATATTCATGGCATGATACCAACATAAATAGTTAGTAGCCTTCCATTACGATCCAATCCGGAAATAGGGCAATCATATCACATATATTAACCTCATTATCATTCCAAAACATTTAGTTCCAAAAGCATTTAGGAAAACATAAAAGTATACACACATCATATCACTATGCCGCTCATGACCGTGAGCACGGCTAATCGATTAGTTTTTAGAACTCTGCAGAGCTTGTACAGCTTTACCCACATGGTATGAACTCTCTAGTTTGTCTTGTGCCGGCCAAGCACTACCACACTCTACATGTTGTGTTGAGTACGGTCTAGAGGTCATAACGAGGCTTTTACATTAAGTATTGTCTAACCTTGCATGAGCACGATAAGTGTGAATCCACTCTAGGCTTAAGTCCTAGAGCCGTTAGGTGGCGGGCCCACGCCTTAAACCTAACGCCATGACGGCGAACACATCCGTTCCCCCACGAGGCACATTATCGTTGTATTGGACAGACTTAGACGCCCATGCCGTGAGGTTGACCATCCGTCCCCTCACGGTAAACACACAGCTAGTAATATTCGCTAGCAATAAGTTCCACACACACATGGGTAGTTCCTATAGATAGCCCACAGTACACTCGTGGCCACTATCTCTACTACAACGGCCTCCCGAATGCAAGGTCAGACAAATGCTTAACTTAATAGGCCAAGGTTACCCCATAATAATGCATGTGGATGTACGGTAAACATAAGTAGGTGATATGTAGTTCAGTCCTTAAACGACTCAGGCGAACACTCCCCCTATCGATATGCAACTATCACCATATGCATACCACTTGCCGCCTAAGTCTAAAATTCACATTCATTTCACTTTAGTTCGCAAATAAGCAGAGAAAACATCGCTGTTCATAAGTTTTGAAATGATTCAGATAGCATAGCAAGTGATCCATAACCATGATTTATATGTTACTAAGCAAGACTAAGCATTTGCACTTTACAAAAGCGTAGGTGTTTTCATTTGAGTACAATTAGGGTACTCTAATTAATCTTAAGGTTTCAAACCGCAAGGTGTTGGATTTTTAAAAAGGATATATGCAATTTTTAGGATATAACTACCATATACATCTTTGGAAATACCGATAGTTAGAATTACGCGTGCAAATTTATAAAATAACACATTTAGCCTGAAAAACATGGGATTCAATATGTTCAAAGGGTGAGGGCAAAACTTGCCTTGATTGATGTCCTTACTGGAGTCAGTGAAAGGTTAAACCTTCTCACCAACAATGAAATCGTCTTCTAAAAGAAATAACGATAATCAAATAAATACCGAAACATACAAATATTCAAAATGCTCTAAAATGCATGAATTCACTAGTGTGGTTAGAGGCTATGGGTTTATAATTTGTGGTGAAGGAATTTCTATATTATCATATTGCATTTGTGAGTTATAAATTTTTAAGTCCAACACTAGTAATAAATTAATTAGGCTCTATTTAGCTCTAAGTGTATTTTGGGTCCAGGACTAGTGAAGTCTTAGGTTACTGCAGCAGGGAGTACTTCCTCCAAAGTTTAACAAAATTTAGTTCACAATATTTAAAGCTAGCATGAATTTATTATGAATTTTACAATTCATATGGCATACGATAAGTCTTATTTATTATACAAATTTTAAATATGTTTCTGGTAATATATGTACTACATTTAAATTTACTAAAACCAAGTCTATGAGATTTATAACCCAACCCATCTGGAATCATATTATTTGGAGTTAGAATGAATTTTGTATGGATTTTATAAATTAGTAAATGCTATATGTCAAGTTCTCCATATATTAATTTTTAGAGACATTTCTTCTACTGTAAGCATCATGTTTTATCTTACCATATTAAAGTTTACAATTTTGTGAGTCCATAGAAATTTGATTCACCTCAAATGGAGTTAAAATGAATTTTATATGTATTTTACAAGTTTTACTCATTTTTCTGTGGTATAATTATTGTTTTGAATATTTTCTTTAATATTTCCAAATTCTAAAGATAAGGGGTCCATTGGTCGGTCTCTATACTTTTGCAGAAAAGTCCCTGGGTTTCTAGAGATTCAACCCGAAGTCCCCAGCACGTGTTTAATGGCATCTCCATTAAGAGTACTCAAGTTTATGGGTTATTACTAGTAGGTCCTTGGTCCCATATGTCATAGGTTGCATATTTACACATTAGTACAGAGGGTTTTTGCTTTCCTCACGAATCAAACCTCGGCTACTTAGATGCAGTGGGGCCCGCATGTCAGCGGCTCGGTGAGGGAGAGACCGAAGGCAGCGGCTGGGCATGGCGGCCGATGAGCTTGTCGTCGACGGCGGCGGCAAACGGCAGGGTTTCGCGAGGTGCGGCCAAAAGAGAAAAGGTGGAGGAGAGGCTGGCGAACCTGTCGATGGTCGTGGTGTTGACTGTGGTGATCGGGATCGACACCGGCGACGATGTGAGCGGCAGAGTCCTTCGGCTAGCTAGGGCATCTCTGGTTCTAACCCGACTCAGTGCGATTTCATGCATGCACATGCACCTACGGGGGTCGTGGTTGCTCACTTGGGGTCATGCTTGGCTTGGCGAAGCTTGAACAGCGGCGGCGAAAAAAGGCAGGGCAACGGCGACAGCGAGGAGCGGCCAATCTCCTGCCAAAGTGACATATGCCCGAGATTAGGGAAGCTCTAGGGTTGCTACCCATGAGAGGAATCGCGTCGGAACTCACCCGAGGACAAGTAATTGACGATGATGGCCGGCGGCCGGACTTGGGGAAGACGAAGAGGATCTCTTCAACGGCAACGTCTCGGCTTGATTTTTCTTGGGGTTCTTGCTCTTGGAACCTAGGCGATGATCTTGGCACAGTGGCTTAGTCAGTGGTCCACCGGGTCGACGGGAACGGCGATGCGGTCCACGACGGCTCTCTGGACACCGAGGAGGCCAACGAGCTCAGCACCAGCCGCTCGACCGGCGCCAAAGTAAGGGGGAAGATATAGATGGTTTAGGCATGGATAGGGGATCATGTTCCCATGGTTGGTCTGCGGCGAAGCTCACCAGAGAAGGATGGCGCCGGTGGTGGATCTTGACGGCGCTGGAGGAGATGGGTTCGCTCCCGGAGCTCCCGAGGCGATCTCGCTAGGGTTTTGGGTGGAATGCATCGAGGATGAAAAGCTTCGTCGATGGGTAGAGTGGCGCTATTTATGGTGGAGTTCGGGGAGGCGGTTGACAGCGAGGTGGCGCGCTGGCGGTGTGGCGCGTGTCCGCGACGTGGCAGCCGTTCCTGGGCTTGGAGGAGGAGGTGGCGCAGTTGTGTGACCGACAGGTGGGTCCCACCAGGGTTGGGCCCCACATGGCAAAGAGAGAAGTGGAGTGGGAGGCCTAGAAGCTTCAATTTTTCTAAGTGTTGGCACTATTCCAATGTATTGATTTAACCTCTTCATCTACTCTAATTATGTTGGGATTTAGTGGGAGACAAATTTTCAGAGAGTAGTCAAGAATGTCATCCTATTAATAATTCAAGTCCCAAGGTTAGATCACTTCTATTTTTACCATATTAATTTTATAAACTAACCTAAGTTACTAGGTTGGCTGCAGTCCAAAACTGTTTAGGTAACTTATGACTCTCATTTCATGTGGTTATATTTCGAATTAGGATTAAGCTGAGACACCTGTCATTAGGGTACAATTTAGTTAACATGCTGACCAAAGGGTTTTGCTAGACAAATTATGGTTTAATTTTGGTGAAGGTGCAAAGTAGGCTAAGTGATATCTGAATTTAGCAGATTTTGCTGAGTTGGAGGATTTATTTGAGACACCAAATTATTTGATAAATTCAAACCACTTTTACTGTAAGGTCATGGTGTTGAGTAGTATTTATGAGAATTTTTGTAGGGTTTAAAGTTGTACCATTAATTTTTAATATTTTTCCCTAACCTTTTCATACTATTGAGTCCTATTATGAGATGCACCATAAAATCCAAAAACAATCCCAAAACAATAAAATGTGCATACGACCAAGTGTATCTTATAATAATTTGGGTTTACATATTTTTAAAACCTCTATTCCCATTTGTTTGTATTTAATTTAAATATGATGATCAAGTCCAAAGTAAAAATCAAGATAATTGAAATTTAAATTAGGGTTAAACTTATTTTATTTGAATTGGATTATGTCAACTCACAATTTATTATTTATGTTTCGGTCTTACTTCTGACTTGACCCAAGAAAATCTATATGGTCTAATTTTATTAAATGGGTTAAGCTCTAGAATGAGCTTCAAAGTTTTTGAAAATTTCAGAACTCGAAAAGTTTTTAAATTATCCATGTGAATTCTTCCTAAGTGAAATTTTGGTATGTTACATAGATTTACCAATCGCCTGGAGAATATGACCCAAATATAATCAGCCTAAGCCATAATATTGGTCTTAATCAAAAAGCACACCAAGGTGGCAAAATAGCATTGATATAAAATCAATTGCTTTATAAGAACCAAACAGCTCCAACAACTTATAGAAAAGTTGCCAAGATAGTTATAAAAAACTTTACTGTTTGTCACCTTCTAAATTGTATCGCACCAACTTCTAAAAAGTTGTGTAACTGCTGTATGAAAGGATTTTTAAGGTATTGGGCAATAGAGCACGTGCATATTGCCAAGACAAATTTGCTTTAGTCCCTAAAGACACGTGACAAGCCACACCTGAATCATGGGCTGTAAGCTTCCCATGGGCTTCGGCCCAAATGAGGGAAAATCCACCGATACCCTAATAAAATAATCACTGAAGCACCGTCGTCTTCCCCGCCGTTTCAACTTCTGAAAAATTCTCCTTTCGCGCTCCTGTTCACAAGCACCTCCGCAGAAACCTAGAACACGAAATTCACCAAATCCATTCATCCAGCCATTCTAGATCTCATCAAAATCCGCTGCACTCATCTTGTTCCTTTCATCCTCTCTAAAAACCCTAACCTCCAACTCTAAACTTGATCCTCCCCAAATCTCTCTCATGGCAGAAGAGAGAGAAATCCCTTTCGACCAATGGGCGGCCTCTGATGTGAAGGAATCAACATTAAAAGAAATGGTGAAAGATGGAGTCCTCCCAACGAAAGAGATCATCAGATGGCATCCGACATACGGCGAGGAATTCCCAACTATAGATACTAGTGAGATCGTCGTCTTCATCTACTTCTTTTACTGTGGATTTAGTCTGCCGACCTCTGAGTTCTTCCGTGGCATCCTGGATTATTATGGCATCAAAGTTTTACCATCTGAACCCAAACTCTGTACTACACATCGCCATCTTTATCCATGTTTGCGAAGCCTTCCTCGGAATCTATCCCCACTTCAATCTTTTTCGCAGCATGTTTTCTCTTAAAGCCTATCCGACCAAAGATAACACCTGTGTTGTCGGCGGTGCGGGATTCCAACTCCGCGGCACTCTCCGCAAAGACTACTTTCCTCTTCCCTTTAAAACCTCCAACAAAGGTTCGCATGCAAACTGGTTCTATATTTCCAACCCTGCTCCTAGCTTACCTGATTTTATGGGCCTTCCACCAATCCAATGGGCCAACTGGAATGCCTTACCCGAGGATCAAGATTGGATAGAAGCAAATAATCTTCTGGCAAAGATTCTCAAAATGAAGAATAAGGGACTCTAAGGGGAACAGATCACTCGACACTTCATCAAATCCCGACTGGCTCCCATCAAAGAAAGATCCAAGCCAGCTTTTGAGTATGAAGGACAGAGTGACCCCAACCAGAAAGATCGGGAGTAATTAAACTTTCAAGTCTTGTGCTCTCGCATGTACAAAATCTTCTCCATCGGGATTGTAGTTGACTACAACAACAAACTACCAGTTCTTCCATACAATATTCATCGACCACCTCCTCCAGTATGTAAACTCTGCAACTTTAATGACTTTTATTTCACCATACTCATCAATATCTCTTAAAATGGATATTGTTTGCAGGCAAATGCTCTGATCATCTCTCGACCATACAAGGTATATCATGATGACGTGCCAGCCCAACCGACTTTCAAGAAACCGATTGGTGGCCCAAAGATCAAACCCCAAACAAAAAACAAGAGAGCCGCAGCTGCAGTCAAAGAAACCAGCAAACGTGTGAGCAAGCAGAGAAAATTAATCATTGATAACTCGAACGAAGAATCTGACAAAGTCCAAACTCCTAAAGCCAATATCAGCTCGCCTAGGCCATCCACCAAATTCACTCCAAAAATCAAAAAATCCAACAGGTATCTTTCACATGACTTGCATTGTCTTCTCATTGAAAACTCATTTAACTCCATTCTGAATACCATGTATCATCTTCTGTAGAAAACCTCAAGACATAGATCCCACTGGCCTGACGGAAAAAACAACTCCAGCCGCAAGGTCAGAAAACCAAGAGACCACAGATCTAGGGTCCCAGAACCCATTCCCGAGTGAGACAGCTCCTAGTCAGGATCCCTCGACTGTCAGTCAGGATCCCCCGACTGAAAACCAGTCGGGTTCTTCTAAACAAACATCAGCTCAAGGACCCCCGACTGGAAACCAGTCAGACAGGGAAAAGCAAGTTCCAGTCAGCCAAGGAACACCAGTTGAAGATCCGACATCAACTACTAAATAAATCAACAAGGATCAAGCAACTAGGGATGCTGCCACTCAAGAAGACCATCCAGAAGCGACAACAGGTAAATCAGCCAATCATTAAATCTTTGTCTTGAACATGCTTCCTGAGTTCTATCTTTCATATCTTCCTTAGAACAAACAACTGAAGAAGATGAAGAGATCCTTCGGCTAAAATCCATAGAAAACTCATTGCCTCTAATCAAAATCAAGTGGCGTGATGTAGAAGGCAAAAAACAAGGCATCATACTAAACAAGCAAAAAGAAACTGAAGAACGAAATTTGCTTGTTGCCAGCCTTAATGAAGCCACTCGATTGATGAACGTGAGAAGAAACCCCTCATACCTCAATTGCTAATTCTCATATAATCAACTGACTTGCCTTTTGTGATGTAGAGAATATACTGTCGTTCCCAGGCCAAATCTGATACCTTGGAAAAGCTTGTTCCTCATGTCAATTTCTTAGAGAATATCCAACCAGAGTTCAAAGAAGCCAAGGAGGAAGCCATAGCTAGAGAGACTGTATTGCGAGAAGAAATTAGCAAGCTACAAGACACGAACTTAGAGCTTCGTGGTTCAATTGGAGGTAAGAGAAATCAACTCATCTGCTCTTGATTAACCCATTTAGCACTATTAACATTATGTCTCCATATGCCAGCCAATTTAACCGAGATTGAATCCCTCAAGGCCCAATTGAAGAAAGCAGAAAATGATAATGCTAAGCTTGAAACAAACAAAGCTAAAGCTATAGCAGAGCTTGAAGGTAACCTCATAGAACTCATATTCTTGATACGGCTTATCTTGGTCATCAATATAATTAGAATATTGTCAATCTTGCAGCCAACAAGGTAAAATCACGTGCTCAGTTCGAAGTCTGTGCTGAAAAGGTCCAGAGAGCCGAGAGAATCAGAGATGATATCGTTAACGCAGCCACGCCAATCTTGTCAGCAATCTATCAGAACGGCCTTGGAACAAGTGCTGAAGACGCACTTGAGATCTTTGACAAACTCAGGACAGCTCCTAAGAAGTATCTAGATAACATCACTGATGCTGCTACCATGAGTGCAAGTCAAACCCTGGCGATGACGAAGTCTCTCTATCCCCGAGTAGATATAAATTCTATAGGAGATGGCTTTGCAGATGACACTTCTGATGAGCAAGCTTTAAAACTAATAAATAAAATTCAGGAGTCTGCCAAGAAGATAGCTGCTAATGTAGTTGAAAACTTCCAGGGATAGATTCTTGATGTAAAAAACTCTTATGATCCAACTTGTAATTTATCAGTTTATTTATGCTTATGCCTTGATTTGAATCTTGTGTTTAAAAATTTTCTTCCGACTGTCACCAAGCCTAAAACTTGATTTAAGCCATCAAAAAATTTTCAGTTTTTATTCACTTGACTCAAATCAGAACAAAAAACAATGATAAACCAAATATACAAAAGTTATATTCAAAACAAACCTCAGATTTTATTGATACGCATAGCCCCCGACTGACAACTCAAGAAAACAACTTACTTGAAGTCGGTAGTCGAGAAGAACATAGTACAGAAAATTGAAGTTAATTATAATATCGACGAAGGTGTTCAATATTCCATGAATTCTCCACAATTGATCCGTCTTCACGCTTCAAATGATACACCCCTAGCCGAGTGACTTCAGCAATTATGAAAGGTCCTTTCCATAACGGAGATAATTTGTGTCTATTCTTCGTCGTCTGAATCTTTCTCAAAACCATATCACCGACAATAAACGCTCGCGATTGAACATTACGATTATGATAACGCCAAAGTCCTTAGATATATCTTACCGACTGAATAAGTGCAGCTTCACGAGCTTCTTCCAATTGGGTCAAGTCATCAACATGATCTTAATCATAACGCTCATCGTTGAAATTACGAACTCGAAAAGATTCAAATTCCATCTCACTCGGCAACATGGCTTCAGCCCCATAAACTAAAAAGAAAGGCGACTGACCCGTAGCCCGACTGGGCGTAGTCCGTAATGCCTAGAAAACTGAAGGCAACTCTTGAACCCATCTACCAACATAAGGGCACAATCTGTCAAAGACTCAGGCCTTAATACCCTGAAGAACCATACCATTAGCACATTCGACCTGTCCATTGCTTCTAGGATGTGCTACTGACGCATAACAAATCTTGATTCCAAAATCTTCACAAAATTGTTTAAAAACTCCTCCAGTGAACTAAGTCCCATTATCAGTAATAATCCTGTTTGGAACACCAAACCGGTGCACAATATTTAGGACAAAATCTTGTGCCTTATTTGCAGTAATTGTAGCAACCGGCCTAGCTTCAATCCACTTAGAAAACTTGTCAATTGTAACGAACAGATGCATAAAACCTCTTGGAGCCTTTTTGAAGGGACCAACCATATCCAGACCCCAAACTGCAAATGGCCATGAAAGCGGAATCGTTTGCAACTCTTGGGCTGGAACATGACTTTGTCGAGCAAAAAATTGACAACCTTCACAGGTTCAAACCACTTTATCCGTATCGGTAACCGCCGTGAGCCAGAAAAAACCTTGCCGACAAGCTTTGCCCACCAAAATACGTGCTGCAGCATGACTGCCACAAATTCCCGAGTGGATATCCTGCAACAATTATCGACCTTCCTCAGGTGTAACACATCTTAACAAGACTCCAGACGGGCTTCTCCTGTACCACTCCGAATCAACCATGACATAATTCTGACTACGGCGTCGGACTCGCTCCACGTCATCTCGATCTTCGGGTAACACTTGCTGAGTCAGAAAATTGATAAAGGGTGTCCTCCAGTCGGCATCAAGCATGGAAACCTGGTTTATAACCTCCTCTTCAGTGGCTCACTTTTTAGCAACAGTCGGCTCGTGGAGATGCTCTACAAAAATATCTGTTGGAGCAACCTCTCATCTAGAGCCGAACTGACCTAGCTGATCTGCCGCTTCGTTGTTATGCCTTGAGACATGTGATAACTCCAAGCCATCAAACTTGTCTTCTAGCTTACGAACTTCTTGACGATAAGCAGCCATATTGTCGTTTAAGCAAGACCAATCCTTCATCACCTGGTTTACCACCAACTGGGAATCTCCTCGTACAATCATAAGCCGTATACCGAGAGATACAGCAAGTCGCAGTCCGTGAAGTAAAGCTTCATACTCAGCCACATTGTGTGAAGCCGCAAAATGTATTTGAAGAACATACCACAGTCTTTCACCAGTCGGGGAGACTAAGACAACTCCAGCTCTCGTATCAGTAACTCGCTTGGACCCATCAAAATGCATAGTCCAGTATTGTGGCTCCTCCCTTGGTACATCTCCTTGGCACTCGGTCCACTCGGCCACGAAATCGGCCAGTATAATGGACTTAATAGATGTCCTTGCTTTGAAAGTAATACTAACGGCATCAATTCCAAAGCCCACTTCGCAATACGCCCAGTAGCCTCCCGATTATGAATGACATCACCAAGTGGAAATGATGTAACCACAGTAACCGAATGACTTTGGAAATAATGAGCTAACTTCCCGACGGTAATTAAAACTCCATATAATAATTTCTGTACCTGGGGATAGCGTGTTTTGGATCTAGCCAACACCTCGCTAATGAAATAAATTGCCCTTTGAACTTTCTGGGTTCGTTCTTCTTCCTCTCGTTCTACGACCAGGACCGTTGTGACCACCTGAAAAGTTGCAGACACATAGAGTAGCAATGGCTCTTGAGGATTTGGTGAGGCTAACATGGGTGGTGTTATGAGGAAATTCTTGAAGTCTTCAAAAGCTTTCTAGGCTTCCGGGGTCCACTGGAACTCGTCTGTTTTCTTGAGCAACTTGAAGAAAGGCATGCCTCATTCTCCGAGTTTAGAAACAAATCGGTTTAAAGCTGCCATGCATCCAGTAAGTTTTTGAACATCCTTCTGGGTACTCGGCGGCTTCATGTTCTGAATGGCGTTGATCTTCTCTGGGTTGGCTTCAATACCATGGTGAGACACCATAAAACCAAGCAGCTTCCCTGACGGTACTCCGAAAGTACACTTCTCTGGGTTCAACTTCATCCTGAAGGCTCGAATATTTGAGAATGTTTTTTCTAAGTCGGCGATCAAATCTTGTCTTTGCTTGGTTTTGATTGCAACATCATCGATGTAAGCTTCCACGTTCCTCCCGAGTTAAGTTGAAGACATCTCTGGATCATACGCTGATATGTAGCTCCAACGTTTTTAAGGCCAAACGACATCGTGATGTAATAGTAGGCTCCAAACAGGGTGATAAATGATGTCTTCAAGCAGTCGGACTCCTTCAAACTGATTTGATGGTATCCCAAGTAACAATCAAGGAAGCTCAGAAGCTCACAACCAGCAGTCGAGTCAACAACTTGATCAATGCGGGGTAAACCAAAGGGATCCTTGGGGCAAGACTTGTTGAGGTTGGTGTAATCGACACACATGCGCCATTGTCCTGTCTTCTTCCGAACTAGAACCGGGTTGGCCAACCAGTCGGGGTGGTAAACTTCCTTAATGAATCCTACCGCCAAAAGCCTGGCGAGTTCCTCCTTAATAGCATCTCTTCGATCTTGCGCAAAGCGGTGAAGCCATTGTTTGATAGGTTTTGCATCCTCTATGATATTTAATGAGTGCTCAATCACCTCTCTAGGAATACCAGACATATTAGATGGTTTCCAAGCAAATATATCTTTATTATTTTGTAGAAAAGTGATGAGCACACTTTTCTATTTATAATCTAGCTCGGCGCCTATTACAGTAGTTTTGGAGGGGTCAGAAGAATCGAGTGGAATCTTCTTCGTCTTGGTGTCACCTTCTCCCGTCTTGGCCAACTTCTTTGCTGGGATTTTGCCTTCTTTCGATGTTGATGCGGCTAGTCGGTCCTCCTGTTGGCCAAGTAATCTCTTGCGAGATTGGGCCATGTCACAGCTTTCCTTGTCGCAGGTGAAGGCTTGCTTGACGTCGCTGCGTAAGGAGATGACTCCATTAGGTCCGGGCATCTTCATCATCAGATAAGTGTAGTGTGGGATTGCCATGAATTTGGCGAGCGCAGGTCTTTCAAGGATTGCGTGGTAAGTTGCTTCAAAGTCGGCGACTTCAAAGCTGACGTTCTCTGTACGGAAATTCTCCCGAGTGCCGAAGGTGACTGGAAGAGTGATTTGCCTGAGTGGCGTAGATGACAACCCTGGGATGATTCCATGAAAAGGGGCTGAACTTGGCTTTAATTCGAATCTTGGGATTTGCATCTCGCCCAGTGTCTTGGCGAAGAGGATATTGAGGGCACTGCCGCCATCGATGAGGACACGCTTGAGCTTGACGTTGCGGACTACCGGGTCTAGTACCAGGGGATACCGCCCCGGGTGAACCACTCGGTCAGGATGATCTGAGCGGTTGAATGTAATAGCCACCTCCGACCATCGTAGGTAACGTGGGACTTCAGGCTGAACTGCATTTATTTCTGTCAGTCAATTTCTGCTTCCGTTTTGATTCGTATGCAAGTGGCCCTCCGAAAATGTGGTTTAACTTGGTCCTGTGGTCTTGGAAGGGTTCTGAGCCACCGTTTGCATCGTCATTCTTGGTTCCTAAGGTACCGGCTCCGTCTGTTGGCTTGTAAAGTTGGGCAGCATAATGCTCAGCGAACTGTTTGTAGATGAAGCAGTCCTTAGCCGCATGTTTGTGATTCGGGTGATGAGTGCATTGAGCGTTCATGATCTTGTCGTAGGCGCTGACGCGTGGACGCTGTTGTTGGTTGTTCGATGTTGCGGTGACTAGATCCTCAGGCTTACACTTGCGATCTTTTTGGCCACCGTTGCCGTTGCCGTTGTCCTTCCCGGGGCGCCAGCTACTCCCTGATTGCTTGTCTTGACGTGATGCTTTGATTGTATCATCCGACTTGGCATAGGAATTGGCCGTCTCGAACATCTTCTTGATTGTCCTTGGAGGTTTGCGTCCGAATTTGCCGATTAACAACTCGTTGTGAACACCCTTCCGAAAAACGGCTATGATGACATCGTCGGTGATGTCAGGAATCTTTTAATGATTCGTCGGGCTTCTGGATTATGTTGTAGAGGTCGAAGTGAGTCCCGGGCCTTTCAAGGGTACCTTGAAAATTGGCGATGAAGTGATCCCGAAGCTCGCTCCAAGAATTGATTGAACCCTTGGTAAACTTGCGAGCCAATTTCTGGCTGAGTCGGCGAGAGCGACAGGCATGTAATTTTCCATGGCCTTGCTATCTCCTCCTGCTATGCGAATTGTGAGAGTGTAGACGGTCAACCACGACTCAGGGTCGGTTTTGCCGTCATATTTCTCGATCCCAGTGGGCTTGAAAGCACTCGGCAAATTCACTCGATGTAGGTCCCGAGTGAATGCGGGTACTCCTTCATCGCAGTTGTCGGGGGAATTCCTTCGATCTTCATAATAAGGCTTATTGCGCTCGCAATAGCGCCGGTCGAGTACCTCCCTCAAATCACTCGGCGCGGGCTTTCGAGAGCCACTATGGTAACTGGAGCTATTGTCATAGCAGATTCGGTCATGGACGGGTGGTCGGCCGTGACATCTCTCGCGAGAGTTGGCCGACTAGTCTCGATGCTTCCAAGTTGCATGACGACGGACATCGTTAGACTTGCCAAGGGTCTTGTCGTGCTCGGGTCTTCGGTAATCCTTGGATTGCAGCGGTGGTAGATGACTACCATCGGGTGTTTCGGCGATGGACTCGGTGACCTCCCGAGCAGTGCCCGTGGCAGTGCTGAGTGGGGCTGTAGCAGCGACCATGGTCTTGACTTTGTCTAGGATTGGGGTCATGTTGGAGGAGCTACGTCCATGACGGTGTCGATGAGGGTGAGAGCGGCGACAGCGTTCTGTTGGGGCATTAGGAAGACGTTGGTGTTGTTGACTCGGGTCTGAAGTATGGCGTCGTGGGCGGAGCGCCCGGCTGCCCTCAAATCTCGCCTTCTCTTGTCATTATCTTCTTTACGCTTGAGTTCCTCCTCCTTGCGCTTGCGCTCCTCTTCGAACTTGGCTCGTTCCTCTTTCGCAGCCCTGCGGGCCACGGCCGAGTCGGTCTCTCCTATGTCGGCCATGAGAACGTCAAGAAATAGCGGAGTATAGTTGTTGTTGAAGTCGGAGCTGTCGATGTTCTCCATGGAGATATCGTAAAGATCATCGAAGTCAGAAGAGCTGATGTAGTCGGCGATCTCAGTGGATGAGCAGGATCCGAGAGGCTGAATCACGACGGCGATCTCCCTGGAGCTTGGACCGCAGCGTGGCTCTGATGCGAAAAGTTCTCCCATGTGGTTTGGATCCAACTCGGAAGAGAGAAAGTTGGAGTAGATCTTAGTGGCGTTTGGTGACCCAAATGACGTCGTGTGGGTTTCTCCTCCTGACTGGTTCAGATCCGAGTCAAGGAGAGAAATCTTGCCGAAGCTGTCGGTGATGAAGTCGAGGCTGCCGAAGCGGTACGCCTGTCCTAGTGGAAAGGCGAAGTCGTCGATGCCTGATGTAGATCCCATCGCGCTTGTCGGTGAAAACAGATTTGACGCACCCCTACCTGGCACGCCAACTGTCGAAACCTGATTTCGGCAATGAGAAAAGAGGGTACCGCACAAGTGCCAAACACGATGGGTTAGTAGACAAAGGGATTTAGACAGGTTCAGGCCTTCTATAAAGAAGTAATACCCTACTCCTGTTTCGGGGATTGTATCCGCCGAGTTGTATATTGATCTCGTGATCAAGTTGTGTATGAAGAAAAGCCTAACTAATTGCTATTGCCTCTATGCCCCTCAAGGGACGTCTTGCCCTCTTTATATAGGTTGAGAGGGCAAGCTCACAAGTCGGAGACCAACCTACATACGGTATAAGACTCCTAAGCATTATTCATAATACTCCCGACTTAGGACTATAAGCCGTTCCTTAATACACAAGGTAACGTAATACTTAAGTCCTAAGCCTATTACATGATCATCATCTATAACCTATCCCCTATAACCAGTCGGATAAGCTAGCCGTGTGGGTATATGGTACCCATAATCTCCACAACAATCAAATTAAATGAAATTGTGTGCATGCAACATACATATACATGAACTAGCTGATGGAAGTCAAACAAATTATGTAAATCTCGCTTTTTCTAGCTCACTCAAAAGGAAGAGTACTGAAAAAAAGGTGGTCATGCATGCATGCCAAAAGCCCAAACATAAATACAGGTTCACATTATGCAAAACAAATGCAGCTAGCTATACCTTAAGCAGCGATTAAAAAGCAAGGTTACGTTTCTAAAAATAAATAGATTAAGCAAGGCTGACTAAATTCCATGCTAAACAAGTTTAGAGACAAAGATATGTCGACAACGTGTATGTTTTTATAGATTTGGTGAAATTTTGCTTTAGACAAATGTCCACCGGTTTTTGGAATGGAATGTTCATCTAGTGGAACTTTTTTGTTGCTTGCATAAATTAATTATTGATTTATTTGAGGAAAAAATGGACAAAGAAGAGTAAATTTCATCAAATCCCACCTATTATGGTTCAAGTTTCACAAAACCAGAAAAACTTTGGCACGTGACACATAACTACGGTTATTATGGTCATCACGTTTCACAAAACCACATTACTAATCATTTTGACTTTAATCTATCACACTTTTGAGTACTACAGCCACATCTTAAATCTATTAGTATTTTATCCATCATATAAATGTTACATCCACTTTTTTTTTCTATTTTGATATAGGATTATGTCAAAATGTTTAACGGTATGGTTTTATGAAACTTTAGGACGATAATACCTGGGTTATGTGTCACGTGCCAAAATACCTGTGGTTTTGTGTAACTTGGATCTTAATAAATGGGGTCTAATGAAATTTACTCTAAAGAAAATTATCAAGTGATTTAAGAAAAAGATAAATCAAGGAATTTAAGAAGGGGTGGGAGAAAGAGATAAATAGAAAAACAGAGTCAAGTGATTTGAGGGGAAAAAGAGAAATCTGAGTAGAAATGAGAGAGAGAAAAAATGTAATTTGAGAAGTAGGGGAGAGAAGAGAGAGAGAGAAATTAAAGAGAGACAAAGAGAGAAATATACAGAGAGTAGAATGATTTGAGAAAAAGAAATAGAGCAGGGAGAGAGATAAAAAAAGAAAGTAGTTTGAGAAGTGGGAGAGAGAAAGAGAGAAAATAAAGAGAGCAGAAGAGAGAGAGAAATAAGAAGAGAGTAGAGTGATTTGAGATAAAAAAGAGAGAAGAGAAAGAAATAAAAAAGAAAATAGTTTGATAAGTGGGGGAGAGAGAGAAAATAAAGAGAGAAGAATAGAGAGAAATAAAAAAAGAGTAGAGTGAAATAAAAAGAAAGTAATTTGAGAAGGAAGAATCTTATCAAATTTTAGCGTTAACACATGCCTTCTATTTTTGGAGTATGAGAACTTATGCTTCAAAATTATCTTCTTTTTTGTTTTGATAACTTCAAAATTGATCCTCCTTTATATCTCGCAATCGGCTTTCATGAGCCGATACTGTATATATCAGATGAGCTAGACTGTCGAACTCTTGAGAGGAACATATTTTTTGATAGGTGTTGATAGCTCTTGGAATGCAAGATCTGCTAATTGCTTATCACTTAAACTCAAACTATAACATCGGCTGCGAATACTACAAAATCTTTAAATATATTCTAGAGCCGATTCACCTTCTTGTTGCTTAGCTGATATCAAGTCTGAAAGCTTTATCTCATCGACTGCAACAAAGAAATATTTGTGAAATTGCTTCTCAAGATCGGCCCATCCTCTAACATAATTTGATGGCAATGAAAAAAACCATGTGAAAGCCAATCCAGTTAAAGTCAATGGAAACAATCTAACTTTCAGAGCTTCTTCAGCCGATTCTTCCTTGCATTGCGCTAAGAATTGGATGATGTGTTCAATTGTCGATATATTGTCTTGTCCTGAAAATTTGGAAAAAATCTGAAACCTTATATCGATGTGGTAATAGAACCCTATCAAACCATTCAAGATACGGTTACCAATACACAAAAGTTTGCTTTTTGGGTTTAAGTCCAAGCTGCTCCTCTACTAATTTTGCCATTCATCAGCCCAACCATTGTTCCTCTGATGGTATTAGTCTTCTCCATACTGATGCCTTTGAGGTTCTCCTGGCCAATATTGTTGTTGATGATTGGGTTCTTTATATAAATTCTGATGTAATTGCCCCCCCCCCAAGTTGACATTGATCTTGCTTATGTTGAAGTTGTTCTCCGATCTGCCCTCCAGGTTTAATCATCGGCATTGGTGTCTTTTGAACTGGCCCTTGCAGCGTCATGACAAAGGGCTCTAGACAAAGCTTTTGAAAATTAGCGATGTGTTGCGACACCTGTTGGTTCTGTTCCTTCGTCGGACTCTCAATCGTGACTTCTTTCTCAGATATGTTGGCTTGAATATAACTAGCTAGATCAAAAGCGATATTCAATTTAATCTATCCCACCAGGCGTGCCAATTTGTGTTGACATGAAATTTCATCGTGACACACGAAGGCTGAGAGATCTGCTTAGCTCTAGTGCAGGTTCTAGATCTTGATGAGGTGCGGGCGTGCCAGTCAGTTTGATCCTGCAACTGACAAGATGTAAATAGATCAATGATCAAGGAACCGATCGGCCAATAAGCTGATGTGATGTAGCGAAGCCAGCCGATGTCGATAAGATTTTGATCAATCGGCTATATCTCTAATATAGATTCAAATAATCAAATAAACAATAAGATTTATGTAATCATTAGCTGGAACTAAACTATCCATAATCATCAATAAACCATTTTTTTCAAAGAAAATCTTGATAAATCGGACCTAACCGAGACAGTATAAGATTGATGTTGATAAAGATAGATTTAACTAACATCATAAAAGTTTGAGTATGAGCCGATGTAACTCAGAAATAGCAATGAAATATGAACCAATCGGTCAAAATTGATATAATGTGATAGATGTAAATCTGATGATTCATACATCGGCTGGAGATCTGATGTAAGTAAATTAAAGCGTATGTCGGCTAACTAACCGATACATCTGATAGCTTAAGCTCAAAATAATGATAACATCGACTACCACTCCGATGAACGTTGCATTAAAACCTATTGGCTCAACAAGACTTAGATTATCAGCAACAATGTAGTAGGTCAGACCTAACCGATGCAGTACAAAATTGTATATGATAATTTAATACCCAATGAGCCGATAAACCTATGCAAACATGATGGATATATCAAATCTATCTTAAAAACATCATGTTTAGAGAAACTTCAACTTGGTTAGAATATTAGACTGAACCAAGGAAGTTCTAACTAAGCCGATGTAAAACTAAAAAATAATGCGATTGTAAGTAGAGATGATATACCAGATAGGCAACGCTTGCTTTGACCTGATTAAAATATCGGACCGAACCGAGGAAGTCCTAGCCACGCAGATGCAAGCTAAGATGACAGAATTCACTTCTCGTCGGAGGTTGGACTTAACTGATGCAGCTCATGCTTGAAACTAAGAACTCGCTAGGAGTAAATTAGGATGGCGATGCGCCAAAAGTTGTATTGATCAAGAGATAGATTACAAAGACCCCGAGTGTACATATTTATATCCTTCGATTGATACTAGTCCTGATCGGACACGATACAAGTTTCCTAATGATAAAATGACTAAATCCTAACTAATTAATATATAGAATTAAACTGACATGTTGTGGTCTTCATGATTTCTTGTTGAACTTGATCTTTTCTGAATAAACTTCCATCAATTGATTGACCTCTTTTCTTGACTAAATCCACTAAGAATCTTATCAAATTTAGACGTTAACAAATGAGTAGAATGATTTGACATAAAAAGAGAGAAGAGCGAGAAATAAAAAAGAAAGCAATTTAAGTGGGAGAGAGGAGAGAGAGAAAGAGAGAAAGTAAAAATAGAAAAAGAGAGATAGAGAAATAAAAATAGAGTAGAGTGATTTGAGATTAAAAAAAGAGAAGAGAGAAATAAAAAAGAAAGTAATTTGAGAAGCGGGAGAGAGAAGAGAGAGAGAAAGAAATCTATATACTCTAAATGTTCCCAGTGGAGGTGTCCGTTCTGCCTTTCCAATGCCCCCACCGTCTCACATATGGGACCCAAGGTCCAAGCCACTAGCTCTAAGGAGCATCTCTGTCTCTCTGACCTGTTCTCCAAACTTGTGTACTCATGTTCTCTGAGCTTGTCACATGGAGGAAGCGGGAGGAGATGTAGAGTGCGGAGGAAAGAGAGGCGAAGAGGACAGAGATGAGAGCGAACTTGTGTTCGGCATCGGGAGGAAGATGTATCAGTGGCTTTCGTGATCTCCACCTCGTGCCCAGGTCCAGAGAGTTTGGACCGGTAGCTGGTAGGTTGCCGCATGCTGCTAGATGGGAGGGAAAGCTGGCTAGATGTCTCCCGGTCGTCATCACTGGAGTCGAGGGGTCACCGTCGGCACTTGTAGGAGGGGAGCGTTGGAAAGAGGAAGCCAGATGAATGTAGCCATCATTGGAGTCGAGGCATCGCCGCCAGCATGAGTAGGAGAGGAGGGGAGGCTGTAGTAGAGGAGAAGGTGGAGGCGGCTATTCAACAGCTGCGGCGCGAGAACGGCAGCGAGTGTAGCGCTGCGAAGCTAGTGCGAGCGATTGGGTGGGGTGGGTTGGGGTGGCCGGGTTGGGGGGGGAGGAAATTAGAGTTTTGTTTATGTTGGGCCCATCAAGTTGGGCTGGTCGGCTTGGGACATTCAGGCCTCTTCTATACTTCAGTCTATTCAGTTAATCAAGGGTGATGGCCAAATTGACCGAACAAAATTCCTTTAGTGCAATGTTAAGACCGAACATATGACCGAATTTCTTGGTCTTGGTCTTTTTTGTTTGATCTTTTTCTGCCCACACCTAGCGAGCAGAGGGAGCAAAACAGATCGATCTGCGTTTTGTTTTTGGTGGATAACTCACGAATTTTTTTAGAAATAATATGAATTTAATGGAAAATTGCAAAAGTAGTGGGCTTTAGCACCAAATTGCGCAAATATGGGCCTGTCGACCGGGGGTGAGACGACACAAGCACCTGTCGAACGGGGGAGAAACGACAGGCCCTGTCGAACGCCCGCAGTTCGACAGGACCCACGCCACCGCCCTGTCGGCCAACGGGAGCGCGACAGCTGCCCCTGTCGGCCAGCCGCGTGCTGACAAGGCCCCCCACCGCCCCTGTCGACCAGCTCCGTGGCGACAGGCAGCGCTCACCGCCCCTGTCGACCAACCGCGTGCCGACAGGCCCCCCTGTCGAGCAGCCGCGTGCCGACAGGCCGGCTTATAACCCCGATTCGTTTCAACCGAGGACCACTTCGTCTCTCAGCTCTTCACCTCAGCTTTGCCTCACACGCCCCCGCCAACTCCAGCCGCCGTCGTGCCAGCTCGCCGTCGCCATTGCCGTGGGCTGCCGGTGCACCACGTCGTCGTGAAGATAGCACCGCGAGAAAAGAAGGCAAGTAGCTGCAGTGATTAAGGTAAAAAATTGCAATCCCTAAGTTAGGTTGTGAAATTTTAATTTGTAAATATGAGGTTTGTTATTTCGATGTTATTATTTGTGAATCGTTAGTCATTGTTGTTAGTACATATAATCTATTGAATGTGTTAACCATTTGTCATTGTGTAATGTTAGTAGATATAGTTATTTAGTTGTATGTTGCAAATAATTCGAAGTTAGTTAGTATATGTTTGTTGAGGTGATTAGCAATTTCGTAATGGTGAAATAGTTATCATCAGGGAGAAATCAATGTTGAGCGTTAGTACGAATCGAAAGGAAATTATGTTTAATTAGTCAAATTTACGATGCAGAGCTGTGTCACTTGGCCAGAGGGAATTACTACGTGATTGGGTAGGAGACGTTCGCAATTGTGCAGGAAAGAGCAACGACAGCGAAGGTATAAATTTGTAATCCCTTTGGACGACGATAATTTTTTTATTAATCATTGTTGATTGTTAGTACAGGTATTATACGTTTATTATTAGTTAAAATGGAATGGAGGTATTTTACGTTTATTATTAGTTAAAATCGAATGGAACGTATATTTAAGTAATGAAATATAGTTTGAATACGTTAGAGCAATAACGTAAGCATAGAGCATATGACACCTTACTGGATAGTGACGTATTAATAGTAATTGGCATGCTATTTCAGGATGCCAGGTGGTGTGCCCGTTCGGGTGTATTATGGTGACGCTCCAATACAACTCTGTGATAGCGGGGTAGATTTGACCGTATATGCATTCGTTGATACTACCCTAAATACACCAGACCAGTTGGTTTTGAACGAAGTGCTAGGGTGGCTACATAATATGTTCGGGATAGATCCTTTGATTGAGAAATTCATCATAAAAGCCATGTGGCCGGTAAGGAGTGAATACGGATGGCAGTGGAGAGTAGTAGAGGTTGCATCTACTGAGAGTTGGAGAAAATTTGTGGCTAAAGTAAGAGAGAAAAGTTATAGCCTGGCAATATTGGTGCAAAAGAAAATAGATATTGTTGGGACCGGCGAGAGCAGCCGCACGGAGGTGGAACAAACGCATATCGTGGAAGAGGCTAATATTTCCAGGAGTGGTGAAGAGGAAGCAGTAGAGGAGGAGGCTACTGCAGATGTAGTTGTGCCCGGTGGCAATTGTCCGGTTAACGAATTGGATGATGATGAGCCGACTCACCTTTGGCTATTGATGCAGCGGAGGAGAACGATGCGGTAGTGGAAGAGATGGAACTGGAGAACGAGGAATATATTTCGTTCGTGGTGCAAGGGCAAGACACAGCACAGTGGGATGAGGAAACCAACGTACCTGAAGATTGGACGACCATATTCATGAGCCGTCTAGGGATTAACGATGGTTTAGATGCCCACTGGCGATATGATAGAGAGAAGGTGCAAGTTGGATAGATGTTTCACGACAAAGGGCACCTACAAGACGTGGTGAAGAGGTGGGCTTTTCTGCAGAAGCGGGAGTTCAGGGTGAAGGTTTCAAATCGGACGACGTATGACGTGAAGTGCACAAAGCCCGGATGCCCTTGGAGAGTGCATGGTTACAAGCCACAACATGACAACTTATGGGTAGCTTCAAGGGTTAAGGAGCATACCTATTTGTTGGACAATACTCCTTTGGTACACAGGAACATGACGGCTGCATTCGTGGCACAAATGGTGTACTCGAAGGTTGTTAAAAAAACCTCTTTGTCGCCGTTCACAATAATGCATGACGTGGAGAAAGAGTACGGGTATGAGATATCGTACGACAAGGCTGGGAGGGGTAAACAGAAAGCACTGGAGATGAGATTTGGAACTTACAAAGATTCATACCACAACCTTCCCCCACTCTTGGAGGTGTTGCAGGCCAGAAACCTAGGCACACATATGACTATTCTCTATGAGGTTAATGACAATGGGAAAAACGTCCTTCGTCGTGCATTTTGGTCATTTGGGTGCATGATAGAGGCCTTCCGAAATTGCATTCCGTTGTTGTGAGTTGACGGTACTTTTATGACAGGCAAGTATAGGGGAACAATTTTAACCGCAATCGGAGTCGACGCTGATAGCCATGTCGTCCTCGTTGCCTTTGCTTTTGTTGAAAGCAAGAACACATCGAGTTGGCTATGGTTCCTACGTCACATTAAAAGGTGTGTTGTTCAAAACAGACCAAATGTGTGTGTTCTGCATGACCGCCATGCCGGCATTCTATAAGCGGTGCAGCAGCTAAAGGAAGATGTAACAGAGGAGGTTTCCTGGCCAGATTTGCATAGCAGATGGTGTATGCGACATCTCGGGGCAAATTTTTACAGACAATTCAAGAGTAAGAGGTTAATGGACCTGTTCAAAAAATTGTGCAAGCAGAATCAGCAAAGAAAATTCGACGCCATATGGGAACAGCTGGATCGGCTGACCAGTACTCACATGCAAGAGGTTCGAAAAAACCCGTTCTTGCCCGACAAGAGGAGCCAGAAGGCCTGGAACTCGTTCCAAACGAATCACCATCTGTTACTCGATGTAGGAAGCGGGGGAGGGCTACGAAGTGCTTCACCGACTGGATAGAGCATGAGCCAAGGGAAAAGTGATCCTTGTTGTATGATACCAATGGTTCACGGTATGGTGTGATGACAACAAATCTTGCTGAAGTGTACAATTGGGTGATGAAAAATACACGTCCTTTATCACTTGTTGCTATCCTGAAGGGCATCACAAGGGGTACACAGAAGTATCTGTGTAAAAGATACGCCATGGCTAGTCTTAACCTTGCCAATCCTAATGTAAGGTATAGCCCCGCTATCACACAGTACATGGAGGAGAAAAGCAAGAAGGGCGGAATGCACAGGGTCTGGCCTGGCCTGCTGGGAATAGGGAGTTACTGTTTGAGGTACGTCTGCGTGACAAGAGTGGTGTCGGTATTGGGAGTACGGACATCACATTGGAGTGCACGTTGTGGCCAGACTATCATGCTTGGAAATGCAACTGCAACAAGCCTTTCCTTCGACATCTGCCATGCTCTCATGTTCTTGCCGCATCCGCTAAAGGTGGTGTCGATGCGAACATATTCGTCTCGCCTTACTTTAGTAAGGAAGCATGGGAGGCAACCTGGCGCGGTGAATTGCGTGGTTGGCGTGCGGTATGTGAGTTCACTCGCCCATCCCCAGGGGAAGCCAATTGGGTCCCTGACTCAAATTTGCTAGTTGGAACGAAGGGGCGTCGAAAGACCTGTCGAATCAAGAACCACATGGATGAAGCTGAAACGAACACTCGTTCGCGGCGTCCAAAGGCTTGCATTGTATGCGGCGAAGACCATAGCCGTAAAGATTGCAGCATGTACAATGTAGGCAAAGATCCAGAAGGTGGCGATATTCGCCGTGTTCCAGAGCGACGGTCGACTTCGAGAAATAATCCATAGTTATTCGTCTTGTAATATTTATATTTACCAGTCCTAGAGTGTGTTCACTTCAACTTGTTAGTATTTTTCATGTTTCTAGATTGTAATATTTATATTTACCAGTCCTAGAGTGTGTTCACTTCAACTTGTTAGTATTTTTCATATTTCTGGATTGTAATATTTATATTTACCAGCACCGCAGTGTGTTTACTTCATTTTATCAGTATTTGACTTATGCTATTAAAATTTCGCTTTACATAATTGTTCACGCTCATTTCGTCATTTTTTAATTCATTTCTAATGCTCACGACACTGATATTCCTGCATTTTGTAGATATGGCTGCCAGGGATGACGCATCGCTGATCGACGAGGTGATCGATAAACATCACCGATCGAGACGACTTAGTCAGGGTACGTTCTGCAACATGCTGAAAATGCAGGGACTGGATCAGTATTGGCGTATCGATCCTCGTTGGGTTCCAAGGCATGTGAAAAACCATTTGTCACCTCGTGCTGTCATTTAAATTTTCTCGCGTTGCTAATTATTTATTTTTGACATGTAACAGGTTGAGAGCCGCTGGGTTGTTGACCTTCGCACGCTTGGTTGAGCCTTCACGTGGAAGGTCACCCCGTATCAACATTGATGCGGCCTTGCTTAGTGCTTTGGTGGATAGATGGAGGCCCGAGACACACACCTTTCACCTGACAGTTGGACAGATGGTACCTACTCTGGAGGATGTCTTTTTTGTTGGGCCTACCAATAGCGGGTGCAGCAGTTGGCCCGACACAGGTCCATGCTGGATGGGCGGACGATCTGTTGGCCAGTTTTGAAGTGGTGGCTGCTCCGCTGGAGGATCTCACAGATGGGCATGGGCCCACGAGGAGTTGGTTGCACCAGTTCCATCAGGAGGTGTTCCCAGAGGACCAGGAGGACTGGGTAGTGCGCCAACACTTAGTCGCGTATCTACTGTGGTTGTTTGGGTGGGTGATGTTCACAGGGACTCACGCTGACTCTGTGGACAAGCACTTCATCCACTACGCTAAGCAGATCGCTGAGAGGAAACATCCATGGTCCTCCATGCGCCACTGTTTGCTTCAGCATCAGATCTTGGGTGGCAGAGTGAAGCAGCCGATAGACGGCTCCCAGGAGATATCGGCCAAGGGGGATTTGTTTCTTATCAACCAAAGCTTGCACCAAGTGTTGGCAATTTAGAGTGGGGCCGCAGGTTGATCCACAGAAAACAAATCTTTTCAACCATAGCGTCAGGAAGGCCACATGTTCTCTCTCTGAGATTGATCCTTGTTCCATATGCTCAGAGATATATCCAGACCAGCCTCCAATTGTCTTGGTTTTCAATTTATGGCTACAGTTTGTCAGGAGGCTGAAGGGATTGATTTCGGACTGGATGTCTAGTCCTGTTAGCAGCTTGACGTCAATCAAAGTTGGGGTCATCGGACCTTGCTTGAACAGGAAAGCGTTCAAGGTGCTGGACCAGAAGTAGGTGGCTGTTGACATAAGTGGTTCGTTTTTCTTGGTATCGGCCAGGGATAAGGTAATGCATTGGCCGATTCCTATTTTGTCCCAGTGAACCTGTTTGGATGCAGCAATCCTCTTGTGCTAGGTTCTGTACCCATTGAGCTTTGACGACGAGGATCTGAAAGTATGCTTCCATGAAGAAACATTGCGCTTGGCTTGTTGGAAGGGGACTCTGTTTGTCTCGGCGTTTATCAGCCAGGTTGGGTCGCAATTGCCCATGGGGCCTAGCAGGAATCGGTATGATTTGTTGTTGGTAGGGATCAAGATTTGATTTTTGAAGACCTATGTCATGAGAACAACGATGAAGAATGAGACCAGGGGGGCAAGAGTAGGAATCCTAATTTGGAGAACTCGGCGAGAAAATGAAAATGTGAAGGGGCTGACTTACCACAGGGATCTCAGAGGCGTAAAACGGAGCGGAAGCAATTGTTGTCGTCGAAGAGGTTGCCGTTGAGGGGGTTGATGCCGATGGGACGCCGAGGATTCGCTGGAGTTGAAGAACGTGAGTGGTTACTAAATCAGCGGCGGAGAGCTGTGAATCTGGATCTGCGTGGTTTTCAGGTAAACCCTAGTGAAGAAGTCGATGGGTTCCTCGGAGCTAATTCCGCCACATTATATAATGAAGCGGAATTGGGGGCATGTGTTAACAGCAGATTTTCGTAATCGACCCGGAGAGGAAAGAGGAAACTGAAGCAGAGAGGAAGGATTAAGTTGGAGTCGAACCAAGCATCGTATCGGACTCGGTGAACGTATCGGACTGGGAGAAGCGTTAGTAGGAAGAGTGTATCGGCCGATACGAATTCAATATGGTCGATCGGCCGATAGAGGCTGGAAGTTGACAGAGTCAGCGTGGGCTTGGTTTGGGCTCAAGATAAGCTTCAAGGAAGTTGCCAAATAGAGATAAGGCTCGGTTTTAGGCAGTTGTATCTTGTAAATCAAGTAGGTTTAGATCTGATCTGTGGCAAGAATCTGCCGCAAAGACTTGTTTGTTAGTTAGAGATAAGATCGTGTCCTACAAGGACCCTGTTGTAATCTCGGGTATAAATATCCCGGTAGTTTGTACATAGAAACTCTCTCTCATAACCAAATACAACAACTAGTTTGTTTCAATTTATTTTCGGCGCATCGCCAACCCTCGCAAGAGGTCAACTTCGACGAGTTCTTGCTTCCCCGGAGCAGAGGTAAGAACTCGTGCCCGACGATTTACATCGTCGGGGCTAGCGTGTCGCTTTAGACACGTTAAGCCTCGATGATGTGATCGTCGTTTATCATGTTTTGGCTGATTTTGACAAGTGTTTTGATTATGCTTCGCCAGCGATTTGCTCATTTTAGGGTTTATTGCCGACGGTGATTTAATTATTATGCTTGGTTAAATCATTCAATGCATCTACCATCCCCAAAAGCAATCGGTGACTTGATTCTCTTTGTGTTAAGTCTCAATTCACACTTTGAGTTGTCATCGACCTTAGTCCTGTCTTGAGATTTAACCCAAAGTCTGTTTTTGATTGTAATTAAGGATAGCACTGGGGTTTCCGCCAGACTTGCCTGATATGCATGATTTTCGCAAGGTTTTTATGTGTATCTGTCATCTACATGAACGGATTGATGAATATAGATGCATCGGTTGTAGATTACTCTCTAAGGTTTATCTGTGATTGACATATTTATATTGGTTGATTGGTTCATATAGATTTGCACTAGAGTATTAGTTAGTGTAGTTATCCTTGTTACATCTTATCAGCCGATGCCAGTAATTGACATTAACATGTTGATGAAGGCCGATAAGATCAGGTTTATGCTTCAATCTTATTTTATCACGAGTAAGCCGATACAGCTTTGCCCTATCGGCTGGGGCCATGACAATGCGGCGACGGCCTATCGGCCGATCGGCCATTGTTTTCTAACATGGTTTACTTGTTTATCTTGTTGATTGCAGACCAAATCAACTGGCACGCTCTACACACGACTAGGCAAGCCTTTGGACCTGCACTGGAGTAAAGCAAACCTCCCAGGCCGTCGTGGAAACGTGGAACCCGTTTGGTTGCAAGGCGGGTCGAAATTCTGCGCCAATTCCTAGACATGTTGGAAACCCCTTTCAAAATTCCCAAATTTGTTTTCGGCTGGGCTCGAGATGCATGGTTTTGTTAGTCGCACCTCAGCTGACATAAGGACCGGTCTTCGGGGCACGATTGCAAAGTATATTCCGTACTACCACATGTCTAATGGGTAAGGCTTAACGTATCGGTTAGTGCGGTCATGAACAAGGAAGACACGGATAGGGATGGATGAAGCCCTTGGTGGGGTCGACGTCTTTGGCAGTACGCCCGGGGGCATAGACTGTCCACTCGACCCAGGGCACCTGGCGAGGGAAGTCTATGTCGGTATTCCTTGTTTAGGGCAGTACTAGACGGTGGGTTATGTCACGGTTTCCGCCCGTATGCCGTGGTGGCATGTGGCACGTGGTGACACGTGACGAAAACATGTCTTGTGGGTAAAGATGTACACCTCTGGCCAGAGTATAAACTATTCGAATAGCCGCGTCCTCGGTTATGGGCAAGCGGAGCAATGACCCAAAGTTAGAGGTTTTACTCTGATGAACTGGAATAATTGGATTGATTATCTGTGGGCCTGGTTTAAGGCAAGATCACGTTGGTGCGCAGCTTGATAATAATTTGACTAGAGATAAGCCGTGGTTTGATTAAAATACTTTAAAATGATTAAATGTTTTGAAATGCTTATTTACCGCAAAATAACCCTTATAAATGAATCCTTGTACTCCCTTGCATTAAGTGCATTTTTTGGTGTGGCTTGCTGAGTACGGTGGTTGTACTCATCCTTGCTCAATCTTTCCCCCTCCAGTCAGTGAAGCTCTTGAAGAAGAAGTCTTAGGTGGAGTTCTGGCTTATACCCTAGTTGAGCGCCTGTGAAGATGGAGCCGTAGGCCCGCTAGTCCGCTGCTGTTTTTCTTTTGTTGTCAGACCTTATGTGCCTTTGTAATAATGTAAATATTATCGTGATAATTAATAAAGATGTGTCTTTTGTATCAAGTTTGTGTGGTGTACCCTGACTTTTCCTAGGACGGGGATTAATACACTAACGTTCGGAAAAGGTATTTTTCAGGCGTAACAGAAATAAAAAGAGAGTAGAGTGATTTGAGATAAAAAAAGAGAGGAGAGATAAATAAAAAAGAAAGTAATTTGAGAAGTGGGAGAGAGAAGAGAGAGAGAAAGAAATTAAAAATAGGAGAAGAGAAAGAGAGAAATAAAAAGAGAGCAGACTGATTTGAGAAAAAAATAAGTCGCTAGAAGGAGGGCTTGAACCTCCGACCTTGTGGTTAACAGCCACACGCTCTAACCAACTGAGCTATTCCAGCTGTTGGTATGTTATCAGAATATAATTCTACTTTACTGTTACTTGTTGATATACCGTTGTCAACGAACTTCCTAGTCACAACACTAACTGAACGAATGTATAGTTGATATATTCCAGCATATAATATGTGGATTTATTAAATTTGATTAGGTTAATAAGTGTCAATTTGTACTTCATTTGGACTCTCTTTTTTGCGTTTTAATGTTCTAATTTTTTTTAAGTTGGGAATTAATAAATACAGAATTGTTCTGGATATGGAGTCTCAGTTATATTTTTTACTTTACTAATTCCGAAATTCATAGTTAATAAACACCAGGTTGTACTGGTTCCATTCTCAATTATATGCTTTTAATGAATAATGATCTAATAAGTCTAAAATTTGGAATTAATGATAACCAAAGTTGTACTTGGTATAGAGTGTCAGTTATAGTTTTATTCCTTGATTTAATAATCCAAATTTCGAAATTAACATTAACAATTAATTAGTTGATTTGGAGTTATATTTGGTCTAGAGTCACGATTAGTTTTTTAATATTTAATATTTTAGTAATTAAAAATTAATGAATAGCCAGTTGTGCTTAGTTTGGAATTTCCACTATAAAAAGTTTGGAATTTCAACTATAATATTTTTATGATTTAACAATTTTAAAAATATGAATTGATAAATAGTAAGATGATATATTAATTTAAAATATGTAGCACGTCTGCACATGTGTATGCACATGTTGATGTGTAGTGTCTACTAATTTTACAAATAGTAGCTAAAATACATCAACATGTGCATATATATATATGCACTACGGATTAAAATAATATTATATGTGTGCTAATATTACTCAGAACAAATTAACTGTGAGGTTTTTCGGACAATCTCTTCACTACAGATGAATTTGCATAGAAAAACTTGTATTTCAAAGATGAAATAGGATAGAATCATATATGGAATAGCTATTTTTTAATATTAAAGCACATGCAGTTGGTAAAAAATATGGAGTAGTTATCATTACCTTTTTCTAAAAAGGAGTATATATATGTGTGTCCGGTAAATATGCACGTGACCATGCTTCAAAACAGTGTTGGTGTTTTGGATAATTTCAAACACGTGAAAAGAAAAGGAAGTGCATGTTTACATGTTTAGTGTGTTCTTTTGGGTAAGTTCTTAACTTCTTCTCCTTCTTTTTTCTTTCGCACGTACCTTTACCAAACAACTTGGAGTGTTCTTTTTATAATTTTCTATAAAAAAATTATTTTAAAAAATCATACTAATCCTTTTTAAGGATTAAAGTTTTTTAAGCTAATATATAATTAATTATGTGTTAAATCATTATATCGTTTTGTGTGTTAGAAGGTATGGGTTCCCAACAATGAAGGGAAGCAGCTGCATACTTGTTCCTGTTCGCAACAATGAAGTGATTCGAAAAATAAAAAACAGGAGAGAAAAACAATGAAGTGATTCGAAAAACAGTCTTCTGTTTAAAAATAACAGGAGAGAAAGTCAATGAAGTGATTCGAAAGACAGGAGAAAAATTGTTAAAATAGGAGAGAAAGACAATGAAGTGATTCGAAAAACAGGAGAAAAAACTGTTTTAGAAAATAGGAGGAAAAAATAAAAACATGAGAGAAAGACAATGAAGTGATTCTAATTCGAAAAACAGAAGGAGAAAAAACTGTTTTAATAAACAAAAAATAAAAATAGGAGAGAAAGACAAAGAAGTGATTCGAATTCGAAAAACACAAGAAGAAGTAACTGTTTTTTTATGAAGTGATTCTAATTCGAAAAACACAAGAATAAATAACTGTTTTTTAAGAGATAATACAGGAGAGAAAGACAAAGAAGTGATTTGAATTCGAAAAACACAAGAATAAATAAATGTTTTTTTGAAGAGAAATTACGCTAGAAGAAGGGCTTGAACCTCCCACCTTCTGGTTAACAGCCGCATGAGCTCCTTATTGACGGTCGTTAAGTACAAATTTCTACTGTCAACTATCATAATAAATAAAGAAAGAACTAACATTTCTTACAAGTATATCAATAATAAATAATGTAGTTTCACTATACTTGAAGAAATAATATGAATGTAGAGAATATACACCATAGTGAAGGAGAAATGTGGCCAGCATGCAAGGAAACACACTTCCGTCGAATCATGTGCGAGCACACGGATTGAGGGTCCCACAAGTCAGCTCAAACTGACCTAAAGTGAGGACAAACCATCCTCAACCGCCTTAGGGGCCCACATGGCAATCACTGATGGAAGTCGGTGGCAAGAGGTGAGGCCTGAGGGTTGGTCGAACCCTTAGTTTGGCCGAACTAACTACGGCTCCCCTCATCGTCACCTTCCACGTGGACGTTCTTGATGGACTCCTAATGACGGTTATGGTTGCACCGACCTTAGTAACCACCATCTAATGTCGGTTTGGAACATGTGTAAGCATGGGAGGAGTTGGATGGAGAATATGCTCTTAGCATCTCCACTCTCTCAAGTTTCCTAAACACTATAAATAGGCCTCATGCTCCTCACTTGCAACACACTTTACCTCAAGGAGCAATTCTCTCTATCTACACTGTATTTCTATGGTATTGGTGGACATTGGCTTAGAGTATCTTCGGTCCTATATGCTTCTTAGAGATTTCGGTATGTCTTTAGTATTTCTCTTCTTGTAAGACTATAGTTGAATTAATAGAATTATCTTCTTTATATTCTTCTGTTCATAATTCATATAATGCTTTAGTAGCTATATGCTTTATGAATAGGATGTACTTCATTTATATGCTTCACTTGATTAGGCTAGTTGATCTATGCTACGGTAATAGTCCAATGACCTTGATGAGTTGCTCTAGTTCTAACTTGTCCATTTGAAGGGTGCGAGTCTCAAGGAGTTAGTGATATTATTTACTAGCATAAGCATGGTGCTTAGGTTAGATAAATGCCGTTGGATGCGGGTGTGCCCCACGGAAAGTGAGGTAGGCGACAGGTGGTGACAGCCCTGTCCATCTTTTGTATTCCTCCATGTTCACGTATGACGTAAGAGTGCGTAAATACCATAACCACACTGGCAAACTAGGATGGAGTGATATCTCGGTAATACCTAGGTGTCTAGAACTATGTCCTAGCCTTGTAAGCATGTATGTGTTAAGTATATACAAAACATGATTAATATATAAGTGCAGTTGTATCATAGTTCTCTTATGTCCTTTTCCACTATACCAATTAGTGAGAGGTGAATCTCTTATGTGTGTTACATTACCCCTTAATCATATTTATCCAAACCCCTATTTAGATTATGGTGAGTTAATTATAGATTGATTAATGATGTATAAACTATGTCTTTATACCGCCGTCTTCCCTACAGAAATATAAATATGATACCCTTAGGAATACTCATGGGCAAAATGTTACAGCGGTATCCATGCGCTTGCGGATTTAGCTATGAACGTAAGAAATACCAACACTCCTGCTACTGGCCCCCGATGGGAAGGCTGTTGTCACAAGCGGTCTCAGTGGTGAACTCGGCGACGGCAGAGGGAGGTGCCTGTCACGCCCCAATTTTCGTTCGGGATTAAAAATCATTTAATAAATCATTTCTAGAATTTATATTAAAATTAAAAGCAATTTAGAAAGTGAATTCAATGTGGGAAAAAATTTCCTTTAGAAATCATGGTTGGAAATATTTTTCTAATATTCTCCATGCCCTAAATTACTCTCTGAAATTTCCCGTGAATTTTTTAGGCTCAAATACTAATTTAAATAATAAAAAGTTCATTTAATCCATTAATTAAGTAGGAAAAAAATAAAATCCTCCCTCCTTGGTCTTGGGCGGCTACTTTTCTTCCCAGCGTGGCCCGCTACCTTCCTCTATCGGGCCCACGCTCTCCTTTTTCCTCCATCAGCGCGGCCCAGCTGGTCGGCCCGCTTGACTCCTCCCCCACGTGAAGTCCGTTGTCCGTCCCCGTCCCGATCTCCTCTCTCCATCTCGTTGACAAGTGGGACCGGCGGCCCCACCTGTTAGTCCCTTCCCCTACCTCTGGCCACCTCTCCTAGGGTGACGTCACCCACGTCGTCCACACCGCCCCGCGCCTTCCCGCTCCCATCCTCGCCGGTCAAACACGATGGACCGAACCCCCTCCACCTCCTCCACGCCGTCACCTGCTCTCCCCTTGGAATCCGGCACCGCACCACCCCATGACCTCCGCGAAGACCAGAGTTTCTCGCACGCCACCTCGCCCTCTCGATCTCGGCGTCCCAAGGCTATAAGAATGTTCTCCAGGCTCCTCTCTCTCGTTTCCCCCTCTTGTCCGAGCACCCCGCCTCCCCGTCATAGCTTCGTTGCCCTCCACCGTACTTCAGTCGTGGCTCGCCGCCGCTTGAGTCACCGCCGAGCCGTGCCGTGGCTATCCTTGGCATCGCCACGCCGTGCTGGGCCCCGGCCACCACTCCACTCCTCCAATCCACCACATGAACGCCGCCTTCACCGCCAACTGAGGTCGCCTCCTCATCCAGCTTCTTCGGTCAACGAAAGCCATCGGTCGAGGCCACCTCAAATCGCGTTGTTGCCACCACGAGCTTCGCAAGCCCGCGAGCTACCCCCACCACCACCTTTTCCACACCAACCACAGCCAGAAATCCATCTGCTTCGTGCAAGGTGAGCTCCGCCACCCCTTGTCGCCTCCAGTCGCCTTTCCTCGCTGTCCCCGACCACCCCGTGCTCCGCTAACCCCTCTCTCTCCTTCCCCAGGTCCCAGAGATTCCCGACCGCCACTCCCTGCCATACTCGTCGACAGTCATCGGACCGCCACACTCGTCGGCATCTCGAAGCCCTCAGCCACCCCCTTGCCACCGAGCTCCTTCCGCCGCCGCCCTCGTCGTTCAGGCCCACGGTGAGCTCTCCTCTCCCTCCCCGCCTCTTCCACCACTTACCGCGTGACCGCTCGTCGCCGGTGGCCATTGGGCCCGAGGGCCGCCGCCCGCTTGGCTTGGCTGACATGGCCGGCTCCCCTTCGCCTTGGCCGTCCGATTCGCCTCGGGGTGAATCCGGGTCGTCCGTGTGGCCGCCACGTTGATGGCCCGTCGGCGCCACGTGTGTTCCACGTGGTGCACCGCCCGTGTCTCCGTGGACTCGATCCACGATAGGCCGAACCCCTTTGAGTCACCGACAGGTGGGGCCGACGTCACCCACGCTTTGGCTGACGTCATAAATCGCCTTTAGTTGCATAATAAATCGTATTTAATTTTCATTTAAATGGCTCAAAATTTCTAAAATTCTTATCTAATTCATACGAACTCCAAATTAAGCCGTTCAACTTGTAAAATTCATCTAAAATTGAGCTCTACATGTCTGTTTACTTTTCATGTACTATTTTCTTGGTTTTTATTAGGGTTTTTTTTTGTTTTGCATGCCAGCATATAGAAACTGCCATTTCGGAAGATCGTGTTCATGAGGAAAATAGTTTGGAAGATTAATCGAAAAAGCAAGGCATGTCACACAATCCCCCTTGAGCATATTAAGCCTACTTTATAAAATGTTTTACTGTTTGCAAATAAAATACATGTTTTACTAATTACATGGGATTATAGAATTACCTATCTGGTTGCATGTGCCATTTTACTTGTTATCCATCCTTTGCCAAATTTGGGTGATAATTTGACTAGCTTGTGTCACTTAGGTTGACCTTGCTAGAATTATGTCATACTTAGCCATGATTAATGACAACTAGCTCACTAATGGGATAATCACTTTATTTACATTTAGTATCTTGACAAGCTGTGAGCTTGAGACATTTGGCCATGTTTTATTGGTCGTAATTATTCAACTAAAATATGGCTTAATGGTGGGTTGTGGGTGCATTGTTTTGCTTGTGGCACCCATAGCAATTAAGGACCGGTTCACAGGAAGTCCTGGAAGACTTACCATGCTTACCACAAGCAAAGAAAATGGACAACTACTAGACTTGTAGTATAGCTTTTCCCTTTCTAACATTTCCAGTCAAGGATGGGCGTGATGGAGTTTGAATAGACCCTGCGATGGTCTATGCAGCTGCCGGATTCACCAGGCATAAGGGAGGATTGCCCACCTTGGCTTTAGGGGTGAGGGCGAAATTCGCAATGTGGTACGCTTGGTTAGGGGAGTTATGCGAAGGGTCTTGTCATAATCACTCGCATGGTGACATGTCGGGCATGGCACGGTGACATACAATGGTGTTGACATGAAATTTCGTCGTTTACACGAAGGCCTGGGAGATCTGCTTAGCTCCAATGCAGGTCCTTTTTGGTATTTCTTACGTTCACAGATAAATCCGCAAGTGCACGAATATCGCAGTAGCACTTCACCCATGAGTATTTCCAAGGGTATCGTATTTATATTTTCGTGGAAAAGGCGGCGGTGTAAAGACATAGTATTGTTGACGCCGAATCCGTACCGCCGATGTGGACCCGGCGCGCGGACACACGAAGGCCTGGGAGATCTGCTTAGCTCTAGTGCAGGTCCTAAAATTGATGAAGCGCGGGCGTGCCAGTCAGTTTGATCTTGCCACTGACAAGATATGCAAAATAGCAGAATGGAAGATAGGCCGATAGGGCAAAAACGTATCGGCCGGTAGGCCGATAGCCAAAACAACCGGTCGGCCGATGATAACATGATGATATAGCAATGTGATATAGCATAATCCAAATATAAAATAAACATTGATCTGAGGATTAAAGCATACATCGGCCAGAGGTCCGATGGCATAAACTCTCAATAAGCATATAAACAATAAATACTCTGTTGTCATCGGTCAGATCCAATCTATATGTAAAACTCTTGGGTAGATGCAACGTCCAGATAATTCACCGGCTGAAACCCCGGTGAAACCCTTATTAGTAATCGACAGGCAGGCTAGAGATTACGGTTCTAATCACGACTTAGCGGCACTAAGTATGAAAAGAAACGCAAGATCTAGACAATCAAACCCTCGACTGATTTTCGGGGTGGTGGATATCTTAACCAATCTAATCTAGCGAGGCAATTTAGTCGATACCGGCGTAAACCCTAAAACGAATCTCGGCCGATACGACTAAATCGAGACGCTGAACCAGATTGACTAAGATATATGATAGTAGGTGCTTACGTTGACGAGATCAGAACGTCGAAGCCCTAGCCCCGACAGCGCAGGCAGCCATAACGAGACTTACCCCTCGCGGGAAGGACATGAACTCGCCGAAGAAGACGAAAGTAAAAAGGTTGGCGATGCGCCGAAGTTGTATTGATCATGAGATGATTTTATATGAACCTTGGGCTTACATATTTATACCCATAGACTAACAAAGATCCTAACAGAATACGACTCAAACTTTCCTAAAGATAAAAGGAAACAGATAAAGTCCTTATTGGACACTAAACACACTTTCCTAAAGATAAAAAGGAAATTAACAAATTCTTCCTAATTAATAGATACAAGCCACATTCTCCTCAAACTCGGTCTTCTCTGGATAAGATCTTCCCGAATCTAACAAGAATCCGACTGCTGTTGGTGATTGGTTTAAGAAAACCCCCATCGGCTGATATAAGACTCTAGGCCGATACCAACCTTGAGCCGATATGGATCCTGGGTCGATGAGGACTCCGGGGCTTATGAAATTCTGGTGTTAACAAGTTTATACATCATTAATCTATATATAATTAACTCACCATAGTCTAAACAGGGGTTAGGATAAATAATGATAAGGGTAGTGGACACACAGGAGATTCACCTCTATATTAATGTTTAGTAGAAAAGAGCAGTAGAGACTACGACAACTGTACTTCTATACTAATCATGTCTAGTATACACTTAACATATACATGCTTACAACATAGAACTTAGTTCCAGGCACCTAGATACTACTAAGAGGCCACTCCCTGCTGGTCTGCCAGCGTGGTTATAGCATTTATGCACTCTTACGTCATACCCGAACGTGGAGGAATACAAAGGACGGACAGGGCTATCACCACCTGCCGCCTACCTCACTTTTCGTGGGGCACACCCGCATACAACGGCATTTATCTATCCTAAGCACCATGCTTATGCTAGTAAATAATATCACTAACTCCCCTGGGACACCCACCCTTCAAATGGACAAGTTAGAGCTAGAGCAACCCATAAAAGTCATTGGATCGTTACCGTAGCATGGATCGACTAGGCTAGGTTGAAGCGGATATACGAAGTATACACTACTCATAGAACATATACTCAATAAAGAAATGCATAGACTATGAGCATAAATAAATACAAAATATAATTCTATTAATATTACTATAGTCTTACAAGACGAATAAAGTTGTAAAGACATGCTGGAATCTCCGAGAAGACTATAGGACCGAAGCTATAAGCTTATTTCTACTAAAACTATAGAGAATACAATAGATAGAGAGAATTGCTACTTGAGGTATGTGTTGCAAGTGAAGAGAGTGAGCTCTATTTATAGCTGACTTATGACGGTTATTGAAGTCGGTAAGTCCCACAACCGCCATCAAGAGTCAACCAGGGATCGCCACGTGGAGGGTGGAGAGGAGAGGTGGCTATGTGTTAACGACGAAATTTGGTAAATCATGCATTAGATTCAGAGTTAAAGCCGAAGCCGATTGGAGGAGATAAGCGATTACAGAATCATAGTATGAATCGGCTGCAAGCCAAATCGGCTACGGTGTGCATCGGCTGAAACAGAATCGGACAAGGATAGCCGATGTAGCCGATTCCGATAAGGAGATGGCAGGATCATTGTCGGGTTCGGTTGATGTGCTTCATGAGGATTGCCACGTGCGGATTGAGTCCGAAGAAGGCAATTGTATCTATTAATTAGAATATTTGTTAGTTTCCTTTTATCTTTAGGAAAGTGTGTTTAGTGTCCCTTAAGGACTTTATGTTTTTCTTTTATCTTTAGGAAAGTTTCTTTCTTGTCCTACAAGGACTAGTATCTCCCCATGGGTATAAATATGTACACCCGGGGTTATTGTAAGAGATCAACACTCGATCAATACAATTCGGCGCATCGCCACCTTTTACTCTGTTACGGTTTCTTTATCAACCGGCGGAATTTGGCACCTGACGCGGGGCTGCATCGGCTGTCGATCTCCGGCGAAGGGGTAAGTCCAATGTTCCGTCGGTTCAGGCAATTGTATCATCTACGTCGGCGTCGTTCAAGGCTGCATCAGTACATTCGACCTCTTGGATTGCTCTGGTTTGGATAATATATTTGCCTGGCTATTTATCATATGTCTTATGTTAATCTAGTATTAGCATCTCGATTTAGTTTTATCGGCTGCTTCTCGTTCTAGGGTTTCTGCCGGTATCGGCTAAATCGTTTTGCTAGATTAGATTAGCTTAGGCATCTACCACCCTGAAAATCAGTCAAGGGCTTGATCATCTAGATACCGTGTTTCTTTACATACTTAGTGCTGCATCAGTTGAGTTTGATCTACTAAGTCGTGCTTAGAACCATGAATCTCTAGCCTGCTTTTTGATTGCCGATAAGGGTTTCATCGGGGTTTCAGCCGATGAGTTATCTGGACGTTGCATCGGCTTATAAGGATTGCATATAAGTTGAATTTAGCCGATGACAACAAAGGTTTCACTGTTTAATCTAATCTTGTGGATTTTATGGCATTGGATCTATGTTAGATTCACTTCATCGGCTATGCTATGAATATATGTAATCTCTCTCTTGAGGTGTTTTTAGACATAAGTGATTTATACTGTCTCGGCGCCCTGTCCGATCTATCCCAATCACTTAGTTTAAATATATTTTGAGATTTAGATTATGTATCATTGATATCTACAGCCGATCGAGTATGTCTAACTTTCGTTTCACTTTATCAAGTCATTGCCGATCTAATGCATATTATCATCAGCCGATTGTCTCTTTGTCAAGTGTCAGAATCTACATTGAACACATAGCCGATAGCTCAAAACCCTATCGCTATCGGCTGTTATCAGGACCGGTTGGAGTTACTACATCGGCTATGTTGGCCGATCGGTTCTTTGATCTGTCGTTTGTATATCTTGTCAGTTGCAGGATCAAACTGACTGGCACGCCCGCATCTCACCAAGATTTGGACCTGCACTGGAGCTAAGCAGATCTCCCAGGCCAGTGTGTGTTTTTTGCATCAACACTATGACCCCGCTTCTCTCCACCGCCTTTCACCAGGGACTGACTTGTGGGCAGCTAAGGTGGTCCACGGCGGTTTGGTCCCACTTTAGATCGGTTTGGCCTGACTTGTGGGCCCCTCATTCCGTGTGCTCGTACGTGATTTGCCGGAGGTATGTTTCTTTGCATGCCGGCTTCATTTCTCCTTCACTTTGATGTATATTCTTTGCATCCATGTTAATTCTTCAAGTCTAGTACAACTACATTATTTATTATTGATATACATGTAAGAAATGCTTGTTCTCCATTTATTTATTATGAAAGTTGGCAGTCGAAATTGATACTTATTGACCGTCAACAACACCCCCAAGCTAAACCTTTGCTTGTCCCGAGTAAAGATAAAACTTATGTTGTTGATTAGGAGTTGCCACCTATGTTTTATTTCACGTTAGTACTATGCCTACAGTATATCCTTCTACCTAGAATTTGAATAAGTTGACAATAGTACTTTTACCTTTATTACCTTATTCCTCATGGGGCTTGTAGCTTCTCCTTGTCTTGGATGGTTGAGATATAGAACAGATCGTAGAGCACCAATCACTTACTCTTTGTTGTTCAACTTTCCTTCCGAAGGTTTTCAAGAATTTTCACAATTAAAACCAAAGTTCCTCGAATGATACTCTCGATTGCTCAATGTGTATAATATTCCTCACCAAGGCATAATGTTGCCATTTTATCATCCTACTTCTAAGGGTTTATATGTGGAGCTCAAGATAGGGATAAAAGATAGGGCAATACTTGTATCACATATATTGCAAAATCAAAAAGAGGATCCAAAGAGAAAGCAAATCATACAATCTGATCAAGATGTGCAGAGTGTGTGGCTATATGGTGAAAGGTGTATGTGATACTCCTTTTTCATAAGCTCTCTTTTATTTCTAACTTAAGATGTTGCCATTTTCCTCTTCTAACTATTTTTCTCATGCTGCTCAAGAAAAAAAGTAAGCAACACTCATTTTCTCCTTTTTCTCATTTTTTCCTTCTCATGATGATTGAGAATATATTCTATTTTCTACCTCTTTCTCTTTTTTTCTACAACCATCTCATATTGCAAACTACTAGGAGAGACATTTTGACTGACATGATAGAAACGTTGCTAATCTGCAGTGTAGAGGTCAAACAACTATGGTAGGTGTATGACATGTTTTTGCTAACCTCTAATGTAGAGGTCAAGCATATATGGTGGGTGCATGTGAATGGGTATCTTGATCAAGAAAGCATGATGAGTGTGGGAGGAGCGGTCCTCCGAATACGGGGGAGAGTAGATCCCCTCTTGTGAAGATTCAACCAGGGGGCTAGACAAGGCAGAGTTCGTTTTCGTGGGGTGTCGAGGCTGAAATCAAGCACAGATGAACGCAAAGAAGTATACAAGTTCGGGCCACCTCGGGGTGTAATAACCTACTCCTATGTTTTGAATCACTCGAATGCAAGGGTACAACCAAGAGTACTTGATCTAGACCTAAGGAGACCTCTCGCCCACGTACACTTGGATCGACACTCCAGGCTGATTGTCGGGGTAAGTCGGGCCGCCTCTCTCTAAGAGACAAATCCCCTTCCTTTTATAGTTCAAGGAGAGGTGTACAGAGTTATTGCTACCCCAAAAAAGGTTGTCCTCAATCTTGTCCCTATCTGCCAGGGTTACGGATATAGCATACCTCCTATCCTTGGGGCTGTGAAGTATACGGATATAGTATATCCTTAGAATACAGGAAGGTTATCTTAACGTTATGGAATTCAACTAATGAACAGGGAAATCGTATCTTGAATATAAGTTGTTAGAGTAATATTCGGGGAAGATATAGTCTTTGTAATCTCGTAAGCCAAAAGTACTCTCCAAGTTCTACTTGGAGGTCAAGGCAGTCTGCGGTATAAATACAAAGCCCCCTAGAGGGTACGGGATCATTGAATTATAGTGCAAGCCACTACCATAGCAGAGGCAACCCGAATGACTTGAAGACAACTCGTTGCTTGGATCTCGTCGAGTCGTTCTCGATAGAGATCACGTCGGTACTTTACGTTTCTGTTGTTCTCTATTGTAATCTCTGTGGTTTTCATTATAATCTCATATTAACTAGAGTAGGGCTATTACCTCTTGAGGGGCCTGAACCAGTATAATCCTTGTCTTCTTTGTGCTTGAACTTGTTTCGTGTAAATCCTTGTACCAACGATCCTATACTCTACAAATACCGTAGTCGCGATCTACACCGTCGACAGTGGCGCGCCAGGTAGGGGGGTTTGGTGCTCAAGGGTTCGCCGAGATGGCTTCAAGTTCAAGGCTTTCCAACAACAATGTCCACATTCGTCCTGACCTGGGAGATTCTACTTAGCCGACGTTTGTTTGGACTCAAGTCGGATCCATCATCTCCCCTGTCTTCGCCATAACTCCAATCTTGCCTTCCCCAATACCAGATGGGATCGAGAACGGAGCCACGAGGACAACAGAAAGCAATTTTTCGTCAGCTATTCCTCCTATCCAATCAGAAAAGAGGAATACGATGACTTCAACTCCCTGTTGAATTCCTAAAATGGCCAAACCCCAAACATCTGTTGGGGGCCAGGTGCCGACAAGGAAGTCTCCTCCAAACGACGACACTTGGTGTTCGATCCACAAGACATCTCAACACTCTTTGGTCGAATGTCGGGTAATACTTCAAATAAAGGCTAAACTCGTTGCTTGCAAAGATCGAGAGATCCAGCGCACATCTCTATCAAGGCATGGTGCCCTATCCACAAATCGAAAAGTCACCCCCTTGCAGATTGCAAGATCTTCTTGAAAATCACCAGATCTATGGTTCGTGTTTCCTGCTGTCCGATCAACCAACATCGAGATCAATATCAGGATGCATTGGTGGACGATAACGACATGGAAACCTCAGATTGTCTGGTCGGATTCATCGACATTGATCCTTGTGAGCCCTTCGTTCTTCACAGCCTGGAAACTTCGGGATCCAACTCTCCGCGGGATGTAAACGTGATTGAGGGGGTCATCGAGGACGTGCATGAAGAGGGTGAGGTTCATTTTGGGGAAGAGCCGCCTGCTCCCGATACGTTGCACCCACCTGAGGAGTTGGTTCGAACCCTCACCGAACACTTCACCGTGGTCAACTTGTTACTCAAGCAAACTTCGATTGACCTGGTTACCTTCCCAGAGGCAGATGTCTGGGTCAGACGGTTACAGTCAACGGTGGCCAATCTCAACTCTGCCTTCCTGGCCGCAACTGGATCTAAGCCACAAGGTCCGTCTCGAGGTCCTTGTCCTCGAGGTAAAGATAGAGTACCAAAAGATGACGCTGCCGAGGATGCCCGCAGTCCACACCCCAGCCGGGATCCAAGCCGCAACCCTCAAAATGCATCGCCAAGAAAGTAGGATAATCAACCCCCTCCTTATCAAGATGACCATGATCTTCGTAATCACTTGAATGGGCATAGACAGGAACGACAAATCAGAACGATGTTGACCACTGCCAACCTCGCGCACCTCACAGAGGAAACGGAAGGCGGGACAACAACAACAACCGAGGAGATCGCAACAACAATCGAGATCGTCGGGACTGCAAAAGTCAATAGGGCGTGAACGATCAAGATCGGCGACAACATCATGACAACCGACGACGATAGAACTCACGATCCCCAAACTCCATGAGGGACTGAGAACAAGGCTATAGGTCAAGGGGCCGCACCATCGACTATGATAATCCTTCGTCGTCATCATAATCCATTGGAGGCGGTTCTCGCAGGTCGCGAGGACGTCGTTCACCCTTTATACCAGGAGATGGATGTCGAGCTTTTGTACCTGCCCTACGAGAGGTGCGATGGCCAAGCAAGTTCTATCCCGTAGCGGTAAAAAAGTATGACGGCAATACTAATCCGGAAGAGTTCCTGCACGTCTACTCGACAGCTCTACACGCAGCCGGTGTAAATGACAACGCGTTGGCAAACTATTTGCTGCCAGCATTGAAGGGGTCTGCTCAGTCATGGCTACACCTCCCACCTCGCTTGATTTTTTCCTGGGAAGACTTATGGCAATAGTTCATCGCGAATTTTCAATGAACATACAAGCAGCATGCGGTCGAGGACGATCTACACGCCCTTAGGCAGAATCCGGGCGAATCCTTAAGGGACTATATACGATGTTTTAACAAATGCTAGAATACGATCCCCGAGATCACCGATGCTTCTGTCATACGCGCGTTCAAGTTAGGCGTCCGAGATTGGTACACTATCCAAGAATTGGCTACAATACAAATCACTTCTGCCATGAAGCTGTTCGAGATCATTGACAGATGCGCTCACGCAGATGACGCCCTTAGGAGGAAAGACGAAAAAAGCAAGGTGGTCGAGGAGAAGCAACCAGACAATAAGGAAGCACCTGCGTCTACCAAGAAGAAAAAACAAAATTGCAAAAAGGAAGGGAAACACAAGGCAGAGACAAAGTTCCTTGTTGTAGAACAAGCGAACCCACACCCAAAGTGCCCAGCTCTTCAAGGTGATGAACCGGTATGACAATGGTGCCCAATCCACAAGACCAGTACACATACCTTGGAACAGTGCTAGGTCTTCCAGAAAGCGTTAGCAAAACAACTGGCCGTCGAAAAAGGAAAGCGAGTTCGTGTGGTCGAGAGGAGCACTGATGATCTCTCGTCCTACAATGAACTCGTGTTCCCAAATTTTGACTTGCATGTAGCCCACATCTTCGGCGGTTCTACGACGTACACCTTTAAAAGGGAGTATAAGAAGGTAGAACACAAAGTCTATTGTACGTCATAAGGAGTTGCAGCCAAGATGAAGTGGTTTGACCAGATGATCGAGTTATCAGAAAACGACCATCCGACAACAATGATCGTGCCAGGCCTGTATCTGATAGTAGTTGAGCATACCATCCGGAATATCAAAGTAGCACGTGTCATCATCGATGGAGGCAGCTCCATCAACCTTCTCTTCGCCAGCACACTGGATGCAATGGGCATCCCTAGTAGCGAGCTCGTTGCTTCCGACCAACTCTTCCATGGGATCACTCCAGAGTCATCGTCCAAGCCACTGGGAAAGATCACGCTAGTCGTGACGTTCGGCTAGGCTAATAACTTCCAGACAGAGAAGATCACTTTTGACATAGCCGAGTTCGATACGGCTTACAATGCTATTCTCGGAAGGGTAGCACTGGCCAAATTCATGGTGGCGTCCCACTACGCATACCAGATTCTAAAGTTGCTTGGCCCAAAAAGGACAATCACAATCCCCAGGAACACGAAAGTAGCGGTACAGTGTGAGAATGGTCGAGCATACTCCCACACCACCCGCCACTATAGAACCCCCTCGGAAAGTGAGCAAACCCAATAAGGTACCCAAGCCCGACGACGCAATCAAGATCATCCCATTGACCAGCAGCAACACCAATAAGACAGTCAAAATCGGGGCAACGCTCGACAACAAATAGGAACTCGAGCTCATCACCTTCCTTCACGAGAATGCAAACGTGTTCGCTTGGCAACCGTCCTTCATGCCCGGAGTCCCCAGGGAGGTGATCGAGCACAAGTTGATGGTGCACCCCGATGCCAAGCCAGTCAAACAGAAATTGCGGCGGTTCGCATAAGATTGAAAAGAAGCTATTCAAGAAGAACTGGACAAACTTCTCAAAGCAGGCTTCATCAGGGAGGTTCTCTATCCAGAGTGGCTCACTAACACAGTAATGGTGTGCAAGGCCAACGACAAGTGGAGGATGTGTGTAGACTTTACCGATCTCAACAAGGCGTGCCCCAAGGACCACTTCCCTCTTCCTCGCATTGACCAATAGGTGGATTCAATTGCTGGTTATGAGTTGTTGAGTTTTCTCGACGCTTAGTTCGGCTACCACTAGATCAACATGACCAAAGAGGATGATGAGAAAACTGTGTTCATCACACCCTTTGGTGTTTTCTGCTACACCAAGATGCCCTTTGGACTAATCAATGCAGGCAACACATACCAGCGAGAAATCCAGGGAGCTTTCAACGACCAGATCGGCAAGAACGTGGAGGCGATGTCGTGGTCTAGACAAAGAAAAAGGACAAGCTGATCGATGACCTGAGGAAAACATTTAACAATCTCCGACGACATCGGCTCAAACTGAACCTGGAGAAGTGCACATTTGGAGTACCGTCGGAGAAATTGCTAGGATTTCTTGTCTTCGGACGAGGATTTGAAGCAAACCCCGAGAAGATAAAGGCCATCGAGAACATGAAGTCACCGACAAGACTCAAGGAAGTGCAGAAGCTTACAGGATATATGGTAGCTCTAAGCCGGTTCGTGGCCAGGATGGGAGAACGAGGACAATTTTTCTTTGCCCTACTAAAAAGCAGGATAGATTTGAGTGGACACAGGATGCCGAGAATGCATTTATCCTGCTCAAACGGTACTTAACCAACCTCCTGCACTCGTTGCCCCATAGCCAATGGAAAAACTATTTCTATATATTGATGTCACACCTTATTCTGTTAACACTGTGATTATCGTTGAGAGAGACAAAGTACAACATCCCGTATACTATGTCAATGAGGCTCTCTATGATGCCACAACTCGATATCCTCAAATCCAGAAATTGCTCTATGCTGTAGTCATGACATCACGGAAGTTGCGCCATTACTTCCAGGCCCATAAAGTCACTGTCGTCTCTTCTTTCCCTCTTGACGAAGTGGTAAGGAACAAAGACGTCATCAGACACATTGCTAAATGGGTTGTCGAACTCAGCCAATTCGATGTCAACTTCGTTCCGTGCATAGCCATCAAGTCACAGGCTCTCGCAGATTTTGTTGCCGATTGGACTGTTCCCGAGAACACCCCAACCGGTCAGACAAATGACGAGACATGGACAATGGCCTTCGATGGGACTTTCAACAGTGAAGGAGTAGGGGCAGGATTCATTCTGACATCTCCAGCTGTAGATCAGTTCAGACATACAATACACCTCAACTTCAGAGCTACAAACAACACCGCAAAGTACGAGGGACCACTCGTCGGGTTACAAGCAGTAGCAGCACTTGGGGTAAAGCGATTAATTGTGTAAGGGGACTCAGAGTTAGTCTCCAACCAAGTGCACAAAGACTACAAATGCTCAAACCCAGAGTTAACCAAGTACCTCGGCTGAAGTCAGGAAGCTGGAGCGAAAGTTTGATGACTTGGAAGAACATCATGTCTATCGCAAAGACAACACCAATGCCGACAACTTAGCATGGCGTACATCCAAAAGAGAACCTGTTGAACCGGTAACCTTTTTGGATGTTCTGACGAAACCTTTAGTTAAGACCACGAACGACGAAGACACCTTAGCCAATGCCGAGAATAGATCGGGGGCTACTGAAGAGGTCACTCATATCATCGTCAACATCGAGACCACGGAAGACTAGCGTACTCCGCTCATCAATTTCATGGATGCTGACAAACATCCGGATGAAGACACCGAGGCAGAAAAACTCTCTCGCTAGGCAAAAGCTTATTGTATGATCATTAATAACTTACACAAAAAAGAACCGAACAGAGTTCTGCTCAAGTGTGTCTCTCCCGAGGACGGCAAGGATCTAGTACTAGACATCCATGAAGGAATATGTGGTTCTCATGCCAGTGGGCGAACTCTGGTTATAAAAGCCTTCCGACAAGAATTGTTTTGGCTAACAGCGCTTCAAGATGCTTGCGACTTGGTAAAACGATGTGAAGCTTTCCAATTTCATAGTAAACACACTAGGATGCCAACCCTAGCGCTCCAAACTATCCCTCTCACCTGGCCAATCTCGTGCTGGGGGCTTGACATCCTCGGACCGTTTCCTCAAGGACAAGGCGGCTACAAGTTATTGTTCGTGGCTATCGACAAGTTCACTAAGCGGATTGAGGCAGAACCAACAAGAGAAATCAAAGCCGAACACGCCATCAAGTTTATGAAAGAGATATTTTGTAGATACGGACTACCACATCAGATCTTGACAGACAATGGCTCCCAATTCACTAACGGTGCCTTCTAGGACTACTGCATTGAATTAGGAGTAAAAATCTGCTTCGCATTAATCTTCCATCCTCAGAGTAACGAGCAAGTCGAGCAGGCAAACTGTATCATACTCCAAGGGATCAAAACATGTGTGAACGATAGGCTCCTGGCTTATGACACACGCTGGGTTGATGAACTGTCTTCTATTCTGTGGGTCGTCCGCACTACCCCGACAACCTCCACCAAAGAGACTTCTTTCTTTTTCGTGTATGGTTTCGAGGCCATGCTCCCTTCCGAGCTGTGACATCGGTCTACACGAGTCAAACAGTATTCAGATAAGGATCAGGAGGAGCAGCGAGCAGACAATGTTAACCTTCTAGAGGAACATCAAGAACGTGTTGCTGTTCGAGCAGCCATGTACAAATTGGCCCTACGTCGCTATCACGAAAAGCGTGTTTGTGCCCGTACACTCACCATCGGCGATTACGTTCTTTGACGAGTTCAGAATCAAGCAGGGTGAAACAAGCTCTCACCTAAGTGGGAGGGACTGGTACACGGTGGTCGAAGTTTTAAGGCCAGGCGCGTTCAAGAACACAGACGACGAAGGCCACGAGTTGGCAAACTCTTGAAACATTGACCAACTACGTAAATTCTATGTATAAAATTGATGTACCAAAGTCTGTAAGTTTTGTTTAATAATATACAATATTTTGAATTCTTTTCTTTCGAAGTGTTTTACCCAATGATCCCCTTTTTCTTATATCGCCTTGTCTCGAAGTCCATCCTATTGTCCTCTTACGCTAGTCTGACAAGCTTTGGGGTCCGATGGACCCTGGTTGGGGACGCCTAGCACTGTGAAAGTTTGTCAGGACATGCAGGGTCAAACGACCATGTTAGATCTAGTCATGTTAAAGTACCCACTTGAGCGTATTAACCAAGTCGTGTAACCGGGAATTGGTTTTCCCGACTTCATGGCTGGAGGCTAGGACTTTGCAGCTTCAGCTTGGTTTGTTATAAGATTTAAGCGGTGTTTATGGAAAATGACTTTTTCATGAAAACAGCTGGAGGCTAGGGAGAGTATTGTCCTCTGTTGGCTGAGGGCAGCCCTTGTAAAAGTACTCGTACACTATGTCCTTTTCGGATACTTATACCATAGATTTTAATTTTTACTTAAGATCTGATACATATGTAAAATGCTAACATATATATTAAGGCTGTGTTCGGCAGCTGTTTTCCCAGCACGTACAGTAACTTTTCGCCCGCGCACGCTTTTTAAACTACTACACGGTGTATTTTTTTGCAAAAAGTTTCTATACAAAAGTTGCTTAAAAATATCAAATTAATCCATTTTTGAAAAAAAATTTAGCTAATACTTAATTAATCACGCGCTAATGACTGCTCTGTTTTCCGTGTTTACTGTGCGCGCTGGGAACGCTCTCTGCCGAACACAGCCTAAGTGTTCCTTAGGTACAAAAACTACCAGGACGACCACTGGAAGTCCATTGTGGAGAAAACGTCCTCGGCCAACGGAGCGAAGGATTGCGCGAGGCGATCGATCTCGTCTGCCTTCATGCGAGAACATGAGAATCCCTCCCGAAGAAAACTCAAGCTCATCTGCGGACACCCATCGCGGATGCAAGCGAGGATGTGACCACCAGCATACCGGCTGGCGCGACGACACTCCTGCTTCAGGCCGTTGTCAATCCACTTTCTGATTCTCGCAAGGTGGTCGCACGTACTCCGCATCCAGGACAGATGACCGTTGATAGATTTCTCGGGAAGAGGACGGACCACCCGTAGCTCATCGCAAAGACGTTGTAGCGCTTGACAACAACCTTCGAGATAGGCGTCGATCCAGACTTTGCTACCTCAAAGGGCCTCTATAGCTTGGTCTTTCCAAACGGCACTGGCCATCTTCTCGTGGTCTGCCTTCTCAAACTTTGTCTTCCAATACTCGACGTGGCGTTCTCTCTCCTCTAAATCGTTCTCGAGGTCTACGCAAGGCATATGATCTCAGTTAGCTTCCTCCACGTGTACGGGAAAAGGCTATAAAGGTCAAGTTCTCGTACCTTGATTCCGTTCGAGGAGAGAACTAAGTTGGAGTCCCTGTGTGTAACAGCCCTCCCTCCAGAACCGCGCAGCCAGCCCATCCGATGGGCGAGCCCACTTATACATACCACTCCACTTACATTTTCGTTCTCGCTTCGTGTAAAAGGGTTAACCCGGGAGTGATATGGTTGGAGGGAAGAGGCCTTATAAGTTGGTTCCACTCTTGCTAAACTAGCAAGGTGCTACTAAACATGTGCACACAGCTCTCATGGGCCACACAGGCCAACTCCCAATTGGGCCAGGATGTCACATACAACCCCCCTCAAAGGACCCGATGTCCCTATCGGTCCAACTCACCCACATAGCCACACAGGCATATAGGCAAATGCTCAGGAACACAACCCCTCTTAGCGCACGTCTGTACGTCCAGTGCCGACGCCATATGCCATGCCATGTGCCTCACACAGAGCCCACATGTGACATGTGCCATATGCCCGCACACTGACCCGTACGCGCAACCGCGAGGGTCGGCTCTGATATCATCTGTAACAGCCCTCCCTCTAGAACCTCGTAGCCAGCCTATCCGATGGGCGAGCCCACTTACAGATACCACTCCACTTACACTTTCGTCCTCGCTTCGTGTAAAAGGGTTAACCCGGGAGTGAAATGGTTGGAGGAAAGAGACCTTATAAGTTGGTTCCACTCTTGCTAAACTAGTAAGGTGGTACTAAACATGTGCACACAGCTCTCGTGGGCCATACAGGCCAAATCCTAATTGGGCCAGGATGTCACACTGTGGATCCAATGCGCTGTCAGCATTGACGATAACCAAGGCTTGGTTGTCGCCACTCGGAGTTGAGGAAGCGCGAGGAGAAGGAGATGCGACGTCAAAATCACGAGGAAGTCCTCCTTGTAAGACGATCTCGTCTTCGATACATCTAAAGATCAACATAATCACACCAAAAGTTAAAGACAGTAAAGCAGGACATCATTCTCAAAATACAACAAGCTTAATAAACTGTTCTTAAAAAATTACAAGGGAGTGTCAATTACTGTTCAAAAAAGGAAATGACGCTCTCCCCCAAGTCGATGACCTCCAACATCACGTTCTCGCGTGTGTCATCGGCTTCGCCTTTCTCCAACGCCTCCTCCAGGTTCACCTTGGGGTGTGTGAGCTTAAGGCACGCGAGGACAAGGCACGCGCCAGTCCGAAGACCGGTGTGCATCTCCTCGGCGACCTGCTTGGCATGCCTCCTGGACGTGTCTTCTAGCTGGCTGATAAGAGAACCCGAAGAACCCAGGACGATTGTCTCGTCAAGGAACTCCGGGCCCTTCTCATGTACTCCCAAGCTGCAGGCCACCATGTCAAGACACCCATAATTATCCTGGAGGCCTTGTCGGAGGGATGCCAAGTTCTACTGGGTCTCCTCCAGCCGTTTCTCCCATCCTTGCCATTGCCTCTCGAAGCCTGCAACTAGGTTTTTGAATTTCTTCAGGTCCCTCTACGCCTCGGCCAGTTGAGTCTCTAGCTTGGTGGTGCATTTATTTGAGGTCAAAGCCGCTGTTCGGAGCTATTCGACTTTAGTGAGGCTGTCTCGCACGCCCGACTGTAGCAAACGACTAGCTTCCGCCAGTTTATCGACCACGGTGAGCGGAACAACGGCAGGGGAGGAACCGGGTGGAGGAAGAGGAGGAGTCAACGCGACCACAATGAATGGAGGGAGGTGCGGAGATCGTGCCCCCGTGATCGGTACTCTGTGCCGAGGTCGCAGGGAAGGGGCTAAAACAAAAAGAAGACGCATCTTAGAAGACGCCACGAGAACGCCGAAATACAGAAATCGATAAGGACAGTCGCTTACCCAGGTTTGGGCTGGTTCAGGAGCTCTTGTTCCCTAGTGTGGAGGACTTGGTGCTGGAAGTGGTCTACAAGAATGTAAGTTAGAACCAAAGATTCCTCCTCAGGATAGTTTATGGACTACAGGGAGCGATATTTACCATCGAGCCGCTCGTCGGTGCCAGTGTTCCTGCTCCGGACGGCTTGGTTAAAGCCGCCCACTTCCTCTTTGAGGGTTTGGTTCCACTGCCGCTGGGAGCGTTCCAAGCAGTGGCCTACTCTGAGGTCGCCATCTCTTTTAGAGAAGACGATACCTGGTGGTCGGTGAGTGGGCCAATGATGTCTGTTCAGAGGCAGGACCTGCAAGGCTTAGATTACTACTCTTTTGGATAACAATAGTCAAAAGAAAAACAACGATCTAAGTCACTTACGTTGATGGCAGCGTCCCTATTCGAGGGGGAGTTCCCAAAGTGGGGCAAGGAGGTTATCTGGGTCTGGTGGGGTGTCGATCACCAAGTGGCCAACTCAGGTGGCCATAGCACTGTCATCGAGTTCTGCGAGCAAGACATTAATATCAGTGTTCAAGATCTCATCATTACACGAATTAAGGCCAGGAGGGTTATGAGAACGTATACCCCGAACTGAGATCCGTGTTTCATCCTGCGCCCCTGTGTATTCGTATGTAGGGTGGGCGCTGGCTTCAAGAGGTTGGATCCAACGACGTATAAAGTCTTTAGTGACTTCATACCTTGACAACCCTTGTTCTCGAAGGTCATGGATCTTATCTATGAAGCTTTTAAGAAAAGGGGTTAAGGATGGCCTAGAGGTCCATGAAGGGGAGCATGTGGGTTTCTCGTTCGGGATGGCAAGGCAAGCAGGGCTGTCTTTGACGTAGAGGTAGAACCATTTCGACCTCCATGATCCCTGAGAGGACGAGCAGTTGAAGGAAATGTATTCTGCTTTCATCCTATGTAAATTATGGGTACCATATGCCTACACGGCTGGCCTATCCGACTGATTATAGGGGATAGGTTATAGGTGATGATTATGTAACAGCTTAGGACTTAAGTATTACGTTGCCTTGTGTATTAAGGAACAGCTTACAGTCTGAAGTCGGTAATATTATGGATAATGCTTAGGAGTCCTATACCGTATGTGGTTAGGTTTCCGACTTATAAGCCTGCCTTTTAAACCTATATAAGAAAGGCAGGATGCTCCTTGAGGGGCATAGAGCAATAGAAATTAGCTAGGCTTTTCTTCATACACAACCTGATCACAAGATCAATACATAACTCCGCGGATAAATTCGCAAAACAGGAGTAGGGTATTACTTCTTTATAGAAGGCCTGAACCTGTATAAACCTTTGTCCGATAACCCATCGTGTTTGGTGCTTGTGCGCTATCACCTTTTCTCATTGCCAAAATCAGGTTTCAACAGTTGGCGCGCCAGGTAGGGGTTGCGTCAAGATATTCGCCGACAATCACGATGGGATCTACATCAGGCATCGACGACTTCGCCTTCCCTCCAGGACAAGGGTACCGCTTCGGCAGTTTCGACTTCATCACCGACAGCTTCGATAAGATTTCTCTTCTCGACTCGAATTCAAACCAGTCGGGAGGAGAAAACCACTCGGTGCCATTTGGGCTACCAAACGCTGCTGAGACCTACCCCAACTCTTTCTCTTTCGAGTTGACTTCAAACCACTCGGGAAAGCCTTTTATGTCTACGTCACATTGCGGCTCCCCTAAGAACACACCAGATCCAAGCTCCAGGGAGATCGGTGTCATGCTCCAACCTCTCGGATCTTGCTCATCCACCCAGATCTCCGACTACATCAGCTCCTCGCACTCCGATGATTTTTACGATATCTCCACCGAGTACATCGATAGCTCCGACTTCGACAACAACTACACTCCGCTCTTCGTTGGTGTTTTCATGGTTGACCCAGGAGAGACCGACTCAGCCGTCGCCCGGAGGGCTGCGGAAGAGGAACGAGCCAAATTCGAAGAGGAGCGCAAGCGCAAGGAGGAGGAACGCAAACGCAAGGAAGACGATGACAGGAGGAAGCAAGATCTGATGGTGGCTGGGCGTTTCGCCCGCGATGCCATACTTCAGACCCGAGTCGACAACACCAACATTTTCCTCACGCCCCAGCAGAACACTGTCGCCGCACTCACCCTCATCGACATCATCATGGACATGGCCCTGCCCAACGTGACCCTAAATCTAGACAAAGTCAAGACCATGGTCGCGGCTACAGCCCCACTCGGTGTTGGAACTAATCAGGGAGCCACTGAGTCTATCACTGAAACACCTGACGGTAGTCACCTACCACCGCTACGATCCAAGGATTATCGAACACCCGAGTACAGCAAGACCCATGGCAAGTCCGACGAAGTCCGTCGTCATCAAGCTTGGAAGTGTCAAGACCAGTCGACCGACTCTCGTGAGAGGCATCACAACTGACCACCCATCCACGATCGGATCCACCACAATAACAACTCCAGTTACCAAAGTGATTTGAGAGAGGTACTCGACCGGCACTATCGCGAGCGCAACAAGCCTCACTATGAAGATCGAAGGAATTCCCCGACAACTGCGATGAAGGAGTACCTGCGTTCACTTGGGACCTGCGTCGAGTGAATTGGTTGAGTGGCTTCAAACCCACTGGGATCGAGAAATATGATGGCAAAACCAACCCCAAGTCATGGTTGACCGTTTACACCCTCGCAATTCGCACAATAGGAGGAGACCATAAGGCCATGGCTAACTATTTACCCGTGGCTCTCGCCGACTCAGCCAGGAATTGGCTCGCTAGTTTACCAAGGAGCTCAATCGACTCTTGGAGTGAGCTTTGAGATCACTTCATCGCCAACCTCCAAGGCACCTTTGAAAGGTCCGGGACTCACTTCGACCTCTACAACGTAATCCAAAAGCCCGACGAGTCCTTGAAAGATTACATCCGACGTTTTTTGGAGAAGCGAAATAAGATCCCCGACATTACCAATGAAGTCATCATAGCCGCATTTCAGAAGGGCGTCCGCAATGAGTTGTTAATCGGCAAATTCGGGCGTAAGCCTCCAAGGATAGTTAAGAAGATGTTCGAGACAGCCAATTCCTACGCCAAGTTGGACGACGCCATTAAAGCATCACGTCAAGACAAGCAATCAGGAAGTAGCTAGCAGCCCAAGAAGGACAACAGCAATGGAAATAGCAGCAATGGCCAAAAAAATCGCAAGCGTAAGCCCGAGGATCGGGTCGCCGCAACATCAAACTACCAGCAACAACATCCACATGTCAGCGCCTATGACAAGATAATGAACGCTCAATGCATGCGTCACCCGAATCATAAACATGCAGCTAAGGACTGTTTCATCTATAAGCAATTCGCCGAGCACTATGCGGCCCAACTTCAAAAACCGACTGATGGAAATGACGGCTCAGAACCCTTCCAAGACCCCAGGACCGAGTTGAACCATATCTTCGGAGGACCACTCGCCTACGAGACGAAGCGGAAGCAGAAGTTCCCCGACAGAGAAATCAACGTAGTTCAGCCTGAAGTTCCACGTTACCTATGATGGTCGGAGGTGGCTATCATGTTTAACCGCTTAGATCACCCTGACCAAGTGGTTCACCCGTAGCGGTATCCCCTGGTACTAGACCCGGTTGTCCGTAATGTCAAGATCAAGCGTGTTCTCATTGATGGTGGCAGCGCTCTCAATATTCTCTTCGCCAAGACACTGGACGAGATGCAGATCCCAACGTCCGAATTAAAACCAAGTTTAGCCCCTTTTCATGGAGTTATTCCAGGGTTGTCATCTACACCACTTGGGCAAATCACTCTCCCAGTCACTTTCGGCACTCGGGAGAATTTTCGCACAGAGAATGTCAGCTTTGAAGTTGTTGACTTTGAAGCAGCTTACCATGCCATCCTCGGAAGACCTGCGCTCGCCAAATTCATGGCAGTCCCATACTATACCTATCTGATGATGAAGATGCCCGGACCATGTGGGGTTATCTTCCTACGCAACGATGTCAAGCAAACCTTCACTTGCGATAAGGAGAGCTGCGACATGGCCCAATCTCACGAGAGGTTGCTTGGCCAATAGGAAGTTCAACTAGCTTCATCGACATCTGAAGAAGGCGAAATCCCAGCAAAGAAGTTGGCCAAGTCGGGGAAAGGCAACGCCAAGACCAAGAAGATTTCACTCGATCCTTCTGATCCCTCCAAGACTGTTGTAATAGGCGCCGAGCTAGATTGTAAATAGGAAAGCGCGTTCATTACCTTTCTACAAAATCATAAAGGTATATTTGCGTGGAAACCATCCGATATGCCTGGTGTTCTTAGAGAGGTGATTGAGCACTCACTAAATGTTAAAGAGGACGCGAAACCTATCAAGCAACGACTTCACAGTTTCGCACAAGATCGGAGAGATGATATTAAGGAGGAACTCGCCAAGCTCTTGGCGGCCGAATTCATTAAGGAAGTTTATCACCTCGACTGGTTGGCAAACCCGGTTCTAGTTCGGAAGAAGACAGGATAATGACACATGTGCGTCGACTACACCGACCTCAACAAGTCTTGCCCCAAGGATCCCTTCGGTTTGCCATGCATTGACCAAGTTATCGACTCAACCGCCGACTGCGAGCTTTTGAGTTTCCCTGATTGTTACTCAGGATACCATCAAATTAGCTTGAAGGAGTCCGACTGCTTGAAGACATCGTTTATCACCCCGTTTGGAGCCTATTGTTACATCATGATGTCGTTTGGTCTCAAAAATGCAGGAGCTACATATCAACGCATGATCCAAAGATGTTTACAAACCCAACTCGGGAGGAATGTGGAAGCTTATGTCGACGACGATCATCAAGACCAAGCAAAAACAAGACTCGATTGCTAATTCGGAAGAAACCTTTTCAAATCTTCGAACCTTTAGAATGAAGTTAAATCCAGAGAAATGCACCTTTGGAGTACCGTCAGGGAAGTTGCTTGGTTTTATGGTGTCTCATCGTGGCATCGAAGCCAACCCAGAGAAGATCAATGCTATACGGAACATGAAGCCACCAAGTACCTAGAAAGATGTCCAAAAACTCACCGGATGCATGGCGGCTTTAAGTCGATTTGTTTCTAAACTCAGGGAACGAGGCATGCCTTTCTTTAAGTTGCTCAAGAAGACAGACGATTTCGATGGCCCCCAGAAGCCCCGAAAGCCTTTGAAGATTTCAAGAATTTTCTTACCACGCCACCCGTGTTAGGCTCACCATATCCCCAAGAGCCATTATTACTTTACGTATCGGCAACCTTTCAGGTGGTTAGCACGATCCTGGTCGTGGAACGAGAGGAGGAAGGACGAGTCCAAAAGGTTCAAAGGCCAATTTATTTCGTCAGCGAGGTGCTAGCCCGATCCAAAACATGCTATCCCCAGGTACAAAAATTATTATATGGAGTCTTAATTACCATCAGGAAATTAGCTCACTATTTTCAAAGTCACTCGGTTACGATGGTCACATCTTTTCCACTCGGCGATGTCCTTCACAATCGGGAGGCTACTGGGTGTATTGCGAAGTGGGCTTTGGAGTTGATGGCGTTAGACATCACCTTCAAAGCGAGGACATCAATCAAGTCTCAGATCTGGGCCGATTTTGTCGCCGAATGGACCAAGTGCTAAGGAGACGTGCCTATGGAGAAGCTGGAATATTGGACTATCTATTTTGATGGATCTGCGAGTTACCGGTACAGGAGCTGGAGTTGTCTTAATTTCTCCGACTGGAGAAAGATTGCGATATGTTCTTCAAATTCATTTTGCGGCCTCGCACAATGTAGCTAAGTAAAAGCACTACTTCACGGGTTGCGACTAGCTATATCCCTTGGTATACGGTGCATGATCGTGCGAGGAGAATCCTAGTTGATTGTGAACCAAGTGATGAAGGATTGGTCCTGCTTGAACAACAATATGACTGCTTACCATCAGGAAGTTCGCAAGTTAAAAAACAGGTTTGATCTTTTGGAGTTATCACATGTCTTAAGGCATAATAATGAAGCTGCAGACCAACTAGCACAATTTGGATCTAGACGAGAAGCTGCCCCGATAGATATCTTTGTTGAGCACCTCCATGAGCCGATTATTGCTAAAAAGAAAGTTATTGAAGATGAGGTCACGAACCAGGTTTCTATGCTTGACATCGACTGGAGGACACCTTTTATCACGTTTTTGACTCAACAGGAGTTACCCTAAGATCGAGATGAAGCAGAACGAATTCGACGTCGTAGCCAAAGTTATGTCATGATTGGTTCCGAGTTGTATAGGCAAAGCTTGTCCAGAGTTTTGTTAAGATGTGTTACACTTGAGGAAGGCCGGCAATTGTTGCAAGACATTCACTCGGGAATTTGTGGTAGTCACGCTGCAGCACGCACCTTGGTGGGCCAAGCTTATCAGCAAGGATTTTTCTGGCTTATGGCAGTTACTGATGCAGATAAAGTTGTTCGGACTTGAGAAGGTTGTCAATTTTTTGCTCAGCAGATTCATGTTCCAGCTCAAGAATTGCAAGCTATCCCACTTTCATGACCTTTTGCCGTTTGGGATTTGGACATGGTCGGTCCCTTCAAGAGGGCTCCAGGAGGGTTCATGCATCTTTTTGTTGCGATTGACAAGTTTTCTAAGTGGATTGAAGTCAGGCCGGTTGCTACAATTACTACAGAAAAAGCACGTGATTTCTTCCTCAATATTATGCACCGGTTTGGTGTTTCAAATAAGATTATTACTGACAATGAAACTCTGTTCACTAAAGATGTTTTTATAGATTTTTGTGAAGATTTTGGAATCAAGATTAGTTATGCATCAGTCGCGCATCCAAGGAGTAACAGACAAGTTGAGCATGGTAATGGTATGATACTTAAAAGCATCAAGGCTTGTGTCTTTGATAGATTACTTCCTTATGTTGGACGATGGGTTCAAGAGTTGCCTTCAATCTTATGGTCACTGCGAACTACACCCAGTCGGGCTACGGATCAATCGCCTTTCTTCTTAGTTTATGGGGCTGAACCTCTGTTGCCAAGTGAGATGGAATTTGAATATTTTTGAGTTCGTAATTTCAATTAGGAGCGTTATGATCAAGACCGTGTTAAAGACTTAACCCGACTGGAAGAGGCTCGTGAAGCTGCTCTTGTTCAGTAGGCAAGATATCTCCAAGGACTTCGGTGTTACCACAATCACAATGTTCGAACACAAGTATTTATTGTCGGCGACATGGTTTTGAGAAAGATTCGGACAACGAAGGATAGACACAAACTATCTCCGTTATGGGAAGGGCCCTTCATAATTGCTGAAGTTACTTGGCCAGGGGCATATCGTTTAAAGCGTGAAGATGGATCAATTGTGGAGAATTCTTGGAACATTGAACATCTTCGTCGATATTATACTTAACTTCAGTTTTTTGTATTTTGTTCTTCTCGACTGCCGACTTCAAGTAAGTTATCTTCTTGAGTTGTTAGTCGGGGGCTATCAATATTAGTAAAGTATGAAGTCCGTTTTGAATACAACTTGTTCATGTTTGGTTTATCATTGTTTTTTGTTCTGATTTGAGCCAAGTGGATAAGGACTGAAAATTTTTTGATGACTTAATTGAGTTTACGGCTTGGTGACAGTCGGACAAAAAGTTTTAAGAAATTAAAAGCAAGATTCAAATCAAGGCATAAGCATAAATAAACTGATAGTTTACAAGTTGGGTGGTAAGAGTTTTTTACATCGAGTATCTATCCCTGGAAGTTTTCTACTACGTCAGCGGCTATTTTCTTAGCAGACTCCTAAGCTTCATTTATCAGTTCTAAAGCTTGTTCGTCAGAAGTGTCGTCAGCAAAACCATCTCCTATAGAGTTTATATCGTTGATGTTATCCAGATATCATTTGGGAGCTGTCCTGAGTTTGTCAAATATTTCAGGAGCATCTTCGACACTTGTTCCTAGGCCGTTCTGGAAGATTGCGTTCAAAATCGGTGTGGCTGTATTGGCAATGTCATCTCTGATGCTTTCAGCTCTTTGGACTCTTTCAACGAAGACTTCTAATTGAGCACGGGATTTTATCTTGTTGGTTGTAAGGTTGAAAATATTCCAAGTATATCAATAACATGGATGAGTCGAATCAAGAATCTGAGTTCTACAATATTACCTTCAAATTCTGTTATAGCTTTAGCTTTATCCATCTCGAGCTTGACATTTTCATTCCCTGCTTTTTTCAATTGGGCTTTAATTGATTCAATCTCGGTTAAGTTGACTGATACATGAAGACACAGTATTAATGGTGATAAGTTGATCAATCAAGAACAGATGAGTTAACTTTTCTTCCCTCCAATTGAACCACGAAGCTCCAAAGATATTTTTTGTTCAATTTTACGAGACGCTCGTAGTTTGCTGATCTCTTTTCGCAAGATGGTTTCCCGAGCTATGGTTTCTTCTCTGGCTTCTTTTAGCTCTTGCTAGATATTTTCTAAAGAGTTCACATGGGGCGCAAGCTTTTCCAAGGTGTCAAACTTACCTTGGGAATGGCGAAATATTCTATGCATCACAAGTCAGTTGATTATATAGAAAGCAGTAATTGAAAGATGAGTTTTTCTTACGTTCATCAGTCGGGTGGCTTCGTTGAGGCTGGCTACAAGCAGATCATGTTCTTCTGCTTCTTTTTTCTTGTTTAGTATGATGCCCTGTATTTTACCTTCGGTGTCACGCCATTCGATCTTGACTGGAGGCAATGAATCTTCGGTTGATTTCAGTCGAAGGATTTCTTCATCTTCTCCAACCATTGGTTCTGAGAGAAATAAGGTTGATAGAATTCAAGAAGCGCATTCAAGACGAAGATTTAATAATTGGGTGACTCACTTGTCATTATCTCTGGACGACTACGTGGAAGGCCTTGATCTTGGTCTGTGTCAGGAATTGGATGATCTTGGTCTCCTTGAGCAGTAGTGTTTTGGTTGTTTAATCCTTATTGGTATCTTCAGTGGTTGATGATGGATCTTCAACTGGTGCTTCTTAGCTGGTCGGAGCTTGCTTCTCCCCGTCCGACTGGTTTCTAGTCGGGAGTCCTTGTTCTGGTGTTTGTTCGGAAGAGCCCGACTGGTTTCCAATCAAGGGATCCTAACCGATAATCGGGGGCTCCTGGCTTGGTGTAGTATTACTTTGAGGTGGGTTCTGAGCTCCTTGTTCTGTAGATTCCTAGTTTTTTGCCCTTGTGGCTGGAGTTGTTGTTTCAGTTTGGCCGGTGGGGTCGAAATCTTGAGGTTTTCTACAGAAGACAATGCATGGGGTTCAGAATGATATCAAATGAGTTTTCAATAAGAAGACAATACGGTTTTCGAGGCGATCTATTAGATGGCCCAGGCAAGCTGACGTTGACTTTTTGAGTCTGAATTTCTTCAGTTTCTTCATCCGATTCATCGATGATTAGTTTTCGCTGCTTGCTCGCGCGTTTGCTGGTTTCTTCGATTGCGGCTCTCTTGCTTTTCGCTTGTGGTTTGATTTTTGGTCCGCCAGTCGGTTTCTTGCTAGTCGATTGTGCTGGCAGAGCGTCATGGTGCACTTTATATGGCCGAGAAACAATGAGAGCATTTGCCTGCAAAAAATATTCTTTTTAAGAGACATTGACAAGTATGGCAAGATAGAAGATATCAAGGTTGCGGAGTTTACATACCGAAGGAGGCAGCCGAAGGATGCTGTAAGGGAGGATTGGCGATTTGTTGTTGTAGTCGACCATGATCCTAGCGGAGAAGATCTTGTACATGCGCGAGCATAAGACTTGAAAATCTAGTAATTCACAATCTTCCCGATTAGGGTCACTCTGTCCTTCATATTCAAAGGCCAGATTGGATCTTTCTTTAATGGGCGCTAGTCAGAATTTGATGAAGTGCCGAGTGATCTGTTCTCCTTGGAGTCCCTTGTTCTTCATTTCAAGGATCTTCGCCAGAAGATTGTTGGCTTCGATCCAGTTTTGGCCCTCAGGCAAGGTATTCTAGTTAGCCCGATGGATTGGTGGAAGGCCGATAAAGTCGGGCAGGTTGGGAGCAGGGTTGGAGATATAGAACCAGTTTGCGTGCCAACCCTTGTTGGAGGTTTTCAGAGGAAGAGGGAAATAGTCTCTGCGGAGAGTACTGCAGAGTTGAAATCCCGCGCCGCCAACAACACAGGGGTTATCTTTGGTCGAATGGGCTTTGAGAGCAAACATGCGGTGGAAAAGGTCGAAGTGGGGATGGATTCCGAGAAAGTCTTCGCAAACATGGATAAAGATGGCAATGTGTAATACAGAGTTTGGGTTCAAATGATAGACTTTGATGCCATAATAATCAAGAATTCCGCGGAAGAACTCGGAGGTCGGCAAAGCAAATTCACAGTAGAAGAAGTGGGTGAAGACAACAATCTCACCGATGTTTGGAGTCGGGAATTTCTCGCCGTATGCCGGACGCCAGCTGATGATCTCTTTCGCTATGAGTACTCCCTCTTTCACCATTTCCTTCAAGGTTGATTCCTTAACATCGGAGGTCGCCCATTGCTCGAAGGGGATTTCTCTCTCCTCTGCCAAGGGTAAGATTTGGGATGGATCGAATACGGAATTGGAGGCTGGGATTCTTGGAGGGGATGGAGAACAAGATGGGCGCAGCGGATTTTGATGGGATGAGAGCGGCTGGATGGATGGATTTGGCAGATTTCGTGCTCTACGTTTCTACGATGCTGCCCATGAACAGGAGTGCGAAATGGGAATTTTTCAGAAGTTGAAGCGGTGGGGAAGACGACGGCGCTTCAGTGGTTATTTTTATTAGGGTATCGATAGGCTTTTCCTTGTTTAGGCCAAAGCCCACGGGATGCTTACAGCCCATACCTCATATATGGCTTGTCACGTGTCTCTAGGGACTTAAGCAAATTTGCCTTGGCAATATGCGCTTTTTTTGCCCAATACCTTCAAAATCCTTTCATACAGTAGTTACACAACTTTTTTGGAAGTTGGTACGATGAAATTTGGGAGGTAACAAACAGTAAAGTTTTTTATAACTGTCCTGGTAACTTTTTTATAGGTTGCGGGCACTGTTTGGTTCTTATACAGCAATTGCTTTTATATATTATATCAATGCTATCTTGCTACTTTGGTGAGCTTTTCTGATTAAGACCAATATTATGGTTTAGGCTGATTATATTTTGGTCATATTCTTTAGGCGGTTGGTAAATCTATTTATGGGTCTTATTAACTCGTATTTTATACCACAAATGTCATATATTTCCGAGGATGGTGAAGTTGTGTATATCGAGGGGACTCGGGAATGACTGTTTTGGCAGTATGCGCACAATGTGATGCTAGTACTCGGGGTCATTATGCATCGTACCTTATTATTGAAGTTATGTGCGATGTGATTTTTCAGGATGCTTTTGGATAGGCATTTATTTATGGAAAATCACTCGGATGGGTGAGATTATTAAAGTTCTTGATTGTGTGTTTAGTTTATTCAACTAGACATAAAGTCGGGGGCTACACCTAATTAGGTGTGTCTAGTTGATGCACCTAGGTATATCTTTTATTGCAATTTTTCAGCCCTTCACAGCCTTTCTATTGGATTGATTAAAGCACTTTGGAGGCTAAAGCAGAGATGATGGAAGCACTCGGCTATGGATTAGTCTAGTTCGAGGTGGAGTTGTCTCGTCGACTGTGAAAGTCTCAGGGGCTACTGTGAAAATTATGGGTACCATATGCCTACACGGCTGGCCTATCCGACTGATTATAGGGGATAGGCTTAGGACTCAAGTATTACGTTGCCTTGTGTATTAAGGAACGGCTTATAGTCTTAAGTCGGTAGTATTATGGATAATGCTTAGGAGTCCTATACCGTATGTGGTTAGGTCTCCGACTTATAAGTCTGCCTTTTGAACCTATATAAGGAGGGCAGGACGCTCCTTGAGGGGCATAGAGCAATAGCAATTAGCTAGGCTTTTCTTCATACACAACGTAATCATAAGATCAATACATAACTCGGCGAATATAATCCCCAAAAGAGGAGTAGGGTATTACTTCTTTATAGAAGGCCTGAATCTGTATAAACCTTTGTCCCATAACCCATCGTGTTTGGTGCTTCTGTGCTATCCCCTTTCCTCATTGCCGAAATCAGGTTTCGACACAGCCCATCTCGGAGGCGAAAGCCGCAACAACCGGAGATTCTACGCGCCTCCATCCACCTAAGCTCGTAAAGGTATCTAAACAAATCTAGGAAGGGCGGTATCCCAAGGTACGCCTCACAAAGATATGTAAAGATGTTGAGGAAAGCTATAGAGTTTGGGTTTAGGTGGAGAAGATGGAGGCCGTAGTAATCCAGAAGGAGAAGAAGGAATTCGGAAGGAGGGGAAAGGAAACCACATTGTACAAAATCCCCGAGACAAATTATTTGCCCTAGGGTGGGGTTAGGACTGGTACTTCATTCCGATCAATTCAAGGAACTTTTCCCAGCAAGGGATCCTTCAATCTACAGTCGCTTCAGATCCTCCGTGTCGACGTTGGATTTTTCCAAATCCATTGGATCGATTTCAGGACGAAGGAGATGTGTGGAGCTAGGGTTCTTTCAGTTGGTGGAAATTGTGAGAGTTGGGTGCGTAGGGAGCTGGAAAGTTACTTGCACAGATGGAACTCAAATGAATATCAGAAGTGGAATTTATAGGTCATATCCAGTGGTTCGTATTTCAAGGAAGAAAGAGAAACATCCGTCATGATTTTCTCGGTTTGTTTATGGTAGTTTTTTAGACTTCAATTCAAATTCATGGTGGACCGTTGCTCTTTAATGGTGTTGTCGAGTGCTTCATATCTTCTCGATAATTCGAGAACGCTTAGGCAGGCACGACAATGTTTATTCAAGGAGTTCGGCTCGAGAACACTGTGAGTTCATTTAATTTGAAGTCGGGGGGCTACTGTCAGGGTTATGGATAAGGCATACCTCCTATCCTTGGGGTTATGAAGTATACGGATACGGTATACCCTTAGAATACAGAAAGGTTATCTTAACGTTATGGAATTCAGCTAATGAATAGGGAAATTGTATCCCGAATAGAAGATGTTAGAGTCCTATTCGTGAAAGATACAATCTCTGTAATCTCGTAAGCCAAAAGTACCCTTCGAGTTCTACTTGTCGGTCAAGGCAGTCTGCGGTATAAATACAAAGCCCCTAGGGGGTACGGGATCATTGATTCATAATGCAAGCCACCACCATAGCAGAGGCAATCTGGAGGACTTGAAGACAACTCGCTGCCTAGATCTCGTCGAGTTGTTCTCGATAGATATCTCGTTGGTACTTTACGTTTCTGTTGTTCTCTATTGTAATCTCTGTGGTTTTCATCATAATCCCAAATAAACTGGAGGAGGGCTATTACCTCTTAAGGGGCCAGAACCAGTATAATCGTTGTCTTTTGTGTGCTTGAACTCATTTCGTGTACATCCTTGTACCAATGATCACATACTCTACAAATACCGTAGTTGCGATCGACACCGTCGACACTATCCCCTCCTCTTTCTTTTTGAGTTTTGCCACTAGTTATTGCTCTTGAACTGTCCCGAGTGCCTCGACAAGAGCGCCTGAGACAGCTGGGCCTTGCCTTTCCAGCCACGTGTTGGTCCTTTGGCTTGGTGGCCCTAGGCCAGGTTAGGAAGGTGCCACAGCTCCACCTTTTTGGCCGAGAGGCACAGTTGGGTGTTGCTGGGCATGTCCAACACATGGCTCTGTCCGTGTTGCTCCAACTGACTCAGCATTGTTGTTTCCCTCATGCCTTGACACCTTGTGGTTGCATGCCACCAGGTGGCGGCTTCGGCTGGTGATTTCCCAGGCATCGCTCGACAGTCGACAGGGGGCGCGGCCTTGATCAGACCGTCGGGCCCACCTCTTCGTATTGACCTCCAGTCAGGCCCACATCGCTGCGCTTCGAGGACAACGCCAAGGTCAAGACCTCACCTTGCCACTAAGGCCAAGATCTCCCCGTGGCATGCACGGTGTCCGGGTCCCCTACCTACCCCAGGGCCCGGGCGTGGCTCCACGCCTTCCAACAAGAAGTCTCGTTGTTTTAGACGAGCTTCTTGAGATGTTGGTGATGAAGAAGTTTAGGATAGTTGTCACTTCGAGAGCGCCGCTAAGGGTGCATGTGTTCATACAGGTACCTTGGGTCCCAAGATGGCGGGTCCGTGTCTAGTTACTCTGTAGATGTAAATCTTGTATGTCTCTGCACTCCTTTCTCCGCGAGGGCGTGCGGCCATGAGGGGTGAAGGAGCCCCCGGTCCCAGCCTAGGGCGAGGCCCGGGCTCCTCGTGCCAACCTTTTATAGATGTAAATCTTCTAGGTCTCCACACTCCTAAAACAGTGAGGTGCGCGCAACCATGAGGGGATGAAGGAGCCCCGGGTCCCAGCCTAGGGCGGGCCCCAGGCTCCTCGTCCCGTCCTTTTATATATGTACATCTTGTATGTCTCAACACTCCTCTCTCCGTGAGGGTGTGTGGCTGTCAGGGGTGTGGGAGCCTCAAGCCCTAACCTGGAGCAGGCCTCGGGCTCCTCGCCCCGTCCTTTTATAGATGTAGATCTTGTATGTCTCCACACTCCTCTCTTCACGAGGGCGTGTGGCCGTCAGGGGTGAGGGAGCCCCGGGCCCCAGCCTAGAGCAGGCCCTGGGCTCCTCGCCCCACCCTTTTATAGATGTAGATCTTGTATGTCTCCACACTCCTTTCTTCGCGAGGGCATGTGGCCGTCAGGGATGAGGGAGCCTCGGGCCCCAGCCTAGAGCAGGCCCCGGGCTCCTCGCCCCTTTCTTTTATAGATGTAGATCTTGTATATCTCCACACTCCTCTCTCCACGAGGGCATGTGGTCGTCAGGGGTGAGGGATCCTTGGGTCCCAGCTTGGAGCGGGCCATAGGCTCCCCGTCTCGTCTGCTCATAGACATAGATTTTGTAGGTCTCCACACTCCTCTAAACGAGAGAAGCGTGTGCCCTTACACGGCAAGGTGGCCTTGGGGCCGCAGCTCGTCATGGGCCCCGAGCCCACATCTGGCCAGCTACAAGCCAAGACGACAGCGTGGAAACCACCTCACCTGACATAACAAACAATGAAGTGGTAAGCGTTATTCTAAGAACACGGAGGAAGGGAGACCCCGTTCCCGTTTCTCCAACAAAGAGAATCTCACAAGGGTCACAAAAATTTGAAAAAGCTCAATGCGATGACAAGCAACATATGTATATAAGCTATTTAATATGATCATTATATGACCCTGGTGGGAATTTATCATCATTGAGGAACTTATAAATTTTTATTCTTTTGAAAAACAAAGACTCTGGATTTCAAGTATCACTCGAAGGAAGATCATGGCAACTCTATTTCACCATCTCATATCCCACAACAACCTAGACTTAGATCATGCATATGGAACCCACAAATTTCAAGTTTAATGCAAATATTTTTGACCAACAGACTCAAAAACTAAGGTAAAAACTAAGTTGTAAACTAAGCACTAGCGGAAAATAAGAACAAGGTAACTATTCATCATTTCAACAAGGGAAACTAGAACATACTTACCGCATATGGAAAGCAAATATTTTTGGTATTTTTATTTGTTTTGTATTTTTTTATCATTTTTTTTTATGATGCAATGCAATGAAGGTAAGATACAAGTTACCTTAGTGGGGAAGGAACTCCCCCAAACTAGCTTCTTGCTCATAGTGTGTTACAAGGATCGAATCCCTATGATCGGAAGTAGGCCAACATATCAGCCTGATTTCGCTGCATGGCAGCATTGATGTTCGCCAACTGCTCATCAGTGTGCTGTTGTCATGAGTGGGTCTACTAGACATGCTGATTTAACATGTTGTGCATCTCATTGGTCTTGAGATCAAGCTCTCCCAGCTGTCAAGTGACATCCGCAAATCCCCGTCCAAAGTCATGAAAACTTCAAGACAAGAAAGAGTGGCATGCACTGGACTGTGGAGGCATCCCACTGGAGCTGGAGGAGTGGTCTGCACAGGCGATATCACCCCAGAGTCTGTTGATGGGATGCTCCCACCGACCACTACTCGCACTTGCCCACGCCGAGCTCCTTGCTCCATATGTTGGCAGTGGTTGGTCCCAACCAAGTGTATACCCAGGCTGGCTCCAATCTACCTGCAGGTACTACGGCTACTGTTTGTGGCTGCTCCGCAGCAGCATTCCTATACATGCTCCGAGTTGTCCTGCCAGAAACACTGTTTCTTCAAGCCCCCTCTTGTGGTACGAGAGGACTGGTTAGTGCCCGGCACTTATACAAATAAAATTCTGAGTTAGGTCACGGGCACAAGCAGGACGGCGGCAGGAGTTGGGCCGAAAACGGCCCAACGACCGAAATAGGAAAGAAAGGGATTTTAATAATTTAATTCTGATAATCGAATTTTAATTATTAAAATTATTTCCCTTGCTATGAAAATTTCACTAAAAATTCAGTTAATGTATTTTAACATGAAGAACTCGAGAAAAATCCCACCATGCCAATTCCACTTGTTAAATGGATTTATTAATTAAGAGTTTGCTCTAGGTTAAGCAAATAATTTCTTGAAGCAATTTATTTAGTGAATTAAACCTAAAAAAGAGAACTTCAGGGTGTGACACGCTGCTCCCATGGAACCAGCCGCCAAGGCCATGGAGGCGCTGTTACCATCGTTCACCATCTGGCCGCCGTCACAGGGCATGTGCGACACAGCGGTGCACCCTCTTGTGTAGAGGTTGGCTGGCAGGCGAACGGTGGTCATGCGCTAGAGGCACAGGGTCGCCATTGCTGTCAGCGAAGCATATGAGAAAAGAAGGGGAACGGTGGAGGAAGAAGAGAAAAGAATGGGAGAAAAAAAGGTGAAAAGGAATAATTTTGCCATGGCATCGTCCACGTGGGCAAGACAACGGTCAAACGAGACTTTGGACCGAAATAATATAATAAACAAAGTTAATGGACCTTGATGCGCGATTTGCAAATTCGTTGGAAATGATATAATAAACAAAGTTAATGGACCTTGATGTGCGATTTGCAAATTCATTGATCTAGGTGAAACCTGCTTACAAGTTTAAACACCACAAGTGCAATTTCTTAATTTTTTTATACAGAACCACCACGTAATCTTCCCCTAAACAATTTCCTCTCACTGGAAGCCACCTTTTCTCTTCGAGAGCACGGGTGCCTTCTGTAGGGCACGCGCGCCCTTGCAAGGGCATTATGGCTCCACGCTCCAGCCCGCTGGTGTCGAGAGATTCCAACCGCCATGTCTCAGCGTACTACATGATCTTACGGGCTGTACTTTTACAAAGTAAAACGAGGATTCACATCGGGTACTACCAAAATAAGGAAAAATGTCATTTTACGTTATGGTTTTTTCACTAAAGTCTAAAAATTTACCCTTAAATATTAAAACTCGACAATATCTATCCTTAAACTTCTGTACATACCGAATTTAAATTGGTTTTGGTTTATACGTCTGTGCTAATGTAATGCAAAAAATATATAATAATTATAAAAATTATAAAATATGTGAAATAAATCTCAGAAATTACCACCTCTTCCACAGACTATTTACAGTAGAAATATTTTTTACAACCAACATAAATTATAGTTTGCCCCAAAAACAGTGCTTAAATCTGAAAAATATCATATTTTAAGAGATAAATGAACTTCATTTCACTTTAGACCATTTTTTTTTGTAAGTTCTAATTCTTTTCAAGAGTAAATTTCACAAAACCACACATGTTATGGTCCAAATTGCACAAAACCACATAGATTTTGGTATGTGATACATAGCATCAAGTATTATGGTCCTAAAATTTCACAAAACCATATTATTGATCATTTTAACTTTGATATAACACTTTTTGAGTTCTACAATTATATCTCAAATTTATAAGGACTTTATCCATCATATAAATCCGCTTTATAAAAAATTGATATAGAAGTATGTCAAAATAGTTAACGGTGTGGTTTTTTTAAAAGTTTAGGACTATAAAACCTAGGGTTATGTGTCACGTGTCAAAATCTATGTGGTTCTGTGCAACTTGAATCGAATAGTTGGGATTTTATAAAATTTACACTTTTTCAATATACAGCTATTACTTTTTTCCAAGAATTTTTTTTATTTTAGTTACTTTTTAAAAATTCAAACACATAACAGATGGTTGTAATTGTATTTGAACTTTTAGAATTAAGAATTTACTTAAAAATCTACAAAAATTGTTAATTGCACAATTGTGTATATCAAATATAAATAACTTGGGCTCAAGCAAAATAAAAGTTGTCCCAAGCACAAAAATTGATTTATAGAAATTAGTTATATAACTGTTTTGTGCATGGTAATTATTATTTATATAGCCTACAAAACAATCTAGGGCTGAGTTCGTATGTTGGTCTTAGAAAACTAATCTCCTCCTCACATAAAACGGAGCAACTCATTAGCACATGATTAATTAAGTATTAGCTAATTTTATTTTGAAAAATGGATTAATATGATTTTTTAAACAACTTTCGTATAGAAAATTTTTACAAAAAATACACCGTTTAGCAGTTTGAAAAACGTGCACGCGAAAAACGAGGGAGGTTAGTTGGGAAAAGTAACAAACGAACACAGCCTACGTTATGGTGTAGACCAAAATATTTTAAAGAATTTTTTTATTTCAGGTACAAAAATTTAGAATTTAAAATACTTTTCATCGTTAAGCACACCTCCATGTCGTCAAATATTGTATATGTATCCATGCCTATATAATAAAGAAATATGCAAAGGATTCCGGTTTTTTCGTTCGGTTTTTTGTCTGTCGTCTTGCCTGTGTTTTTTGTCCGGTTTTTTTCGTCCGTCATCCCGCCCACATATATGCCAGAATTTTTTCAATCTGCTAACACAGACACCCGAGTCTTTGCCTTTTCCAATCTGATCCTCAACCACTAACACTGCCCAAGTCTTTGCCTCCGTCCCCATCTGGCTACCGAGACATGGAGGAATCCTGTCTGTGAGAAGGACAGGGCTTAGGCGGCTAGACGGATGAGATGAGATGCACATGCTGCACATCGTTTCCTTCAAACAACACCAAAAAGGGAATCCCCACATCGGGGAACATGTGATGCTCCCTCATTCCCATTAGCTTCAACACCGAAGTCATCGATCCCATGCCCTCCTACTGTCCACGAGGAGGACCGGGCTTAGGTGGCTAGGCGGATCGGATGAGATGCAGATGCTGCACAACGTGTTCTTCCAACAACACCAAAAACGAAACCCCCACATCCGGAAACATGTGATGCTCTCTCGTTCCCATCAATTTCAACATCGGAGTCATTGATCCTATGCCCGACGTTGTTGTGGTTCCAAATCTGGTCCCCGTGTTCCGACCAAATTAGGCAAATTCTTTAGATACTAACAACAAGTTCACGACTCTTGGGAACATGTTTTACTCAAGGCATTCTCGTTGGTCTCTCACTATAGCCCAAAAGCCATCTCTCCATCTCCTCTGTTCTCTTCTCCATGTTCCTGCTCCATGGGACTATGGGTCTACGGGAGGACGAAGAGCAGTACCACTCGGTACTGTGCACCCGTGGTTGTGTCAAACCAATTCCAACAAGCCAATGTCACATCGGATTGAACTTAACTGAGCCTGAGTATAAACAGCTAGTTTGATTGGTTTTGCACTACTGAGCCTGAGTATAACTGGCTAGTTTGACTAGTCTTGCACTGGTTCAGCACCTCTTAGGTGTTTTATTGCTAGCCTTCATGCGTAAGAAATTTGGTAGGATTTTTGTCGAATTTTGGACAGTCGGATCGGCACCAAGATTTGTGTGACCTCCTTCTCCTCTAGCTCTGGCGACACAATGGCGGTCCTAACCAGATAGGGTTTCGGGAAGGGGTTTGGGTGGGAGAGGGTGACAATGGTGGTGGGGAGGGGAGGAGAGGCAGAAAGGGGGTTTTCCCTTACGCTTACAAGGACTGTTGTGGGTGATGGAGGACCTGTGGTAGGCGGTGGACTTGGGCGGGCAACGAGGCGACGGCATTACCACTAGAGCCGTGGGGATAAAGGAGGACGGTGGGCCGACATCGACTGTTGGAGGTGGCAAATCCAACGGCGGGGAGCCACCAGAAACGGGAAAGACAACGGGGGCAGGGTCATCTTGCAACTGTCGGCATTAGAAGGAGGATGAAAGGTAGGAATGGGAGGGGTAGCTCACTGGCATTGTTCACACCTTTTGGCTAGCCAATGAGGCTAGGTAGTGGGCAGCGGTGATGCTAGAGGAGGCAAGGCACTCATGTGCACGTGCGGCTGCATGGGAGAAGGGAGTAGGGGAGAACGGCTGTTGACCTGCTCAACGTCATCGCGATAGAAGTCGTCCCTACTTTGGCTACCTTAGATGTCGTTGCCCTTCGCATCCATGTCGTGACCTTAAGAAGCATGTCAGCCCCACCCTCCCGCTCTCACTTGCCAACACGACCGCGATCAGCCACAGACGCTTTTTATTTTACCAGAATTGGAGCCAGGCCGCTGCCACCCCAAACTAACGGAAACGATGGATGCCCAGCCTTAATTGCATTCACCTGTTGCAATGCATACGCAATTCATCACATTAATTAAGTAAACAATTTTGCATCGACAATGTGATAAACAACCACTTACAAACAGGCCCTAAATGATCTGGTTGGTTTTTGAAAAAAAAAGTTATTTTATATTTAATTTTTCCTAGAAAAGTTTTTTCCACCATGGTACACTCTAGGGGCAATATGAAAACAAATGTAAGGTTTTGTTAAAAAAATACAAAATGTTATCTCCGATCACAAATAGAAACTTAATATTTTTTGTTTTACCCGTTGCAACGCACGAACACTTTGCTAGTTAAAAAAATGTCGTTCAATATTACTTTTGAATCTAGCCAAGATTGAAAAGCGAATCATCTGGAGATTTCAAGGATGAACGATGTCCGTTTTAAAGTTTAGCGATAAATGTTAAGACTTTCGTGAAAGTTTAGTGATGTAACATTGTAACGTGGACGTTTTCCTTAAAATAAATAGAGTGCACTTTGCAGAAAAAGTTCACACTATTTTATCTTGTATCACGATTGCGTCGTAAAGACGAAATGGAATCCTACAGAATACGAGTGGAACATTTGGACCGTCTTGAATTTAAACCTCGTTTCACGGAGTTCCAATCGAGTTTTACAAAATCTAATGACATTCCTATCGGTTCCACGATGTATTTCTAGTGTTATATGAAGAAATTTTTTTATATTTTTTATTTTAATATTTTCAAAAAAATTTATGTTTTAAACTTTTGCAAATATATAGCTCTCCTACCCTTCTTCTGAAAGAGTATTTTTATGATGTGCTGGAAGGACGTTGACGTGTACTGACAGCCGTTAGCGTGTATGAATGACTGCTCACCGGGGGACTGACCCTTTAGCTTTTTTGGAGGGCTATAAAGGCGACTCATGCAAAATGACCTCTCGTTAACGGCCGTTTAGCTCGCCGTAGAAAACAATCATCTAGATAATGTGTTTTAAAAAAACATCGTTCCAAAGGGCGTGAGGGGATATAGATTTGTAAAAGTATGAAAATAATATTATTTTAATATTTTAATAAAAAAACATTTCAAAGGTGAAACACACTTCAGTACACCCGGCAAGGCCCAACGAAATATGGGCCTGGAACCGGGCCGACTTGGGCCCATTAAATCCCTATCCGCAGTACCATATGTCCATCTCCCTCCGATAGACCCGGCGTTGCGCGTGCGCCACCTGTTATCCACCACCACCCACGGTCTGAGATCCATCCATCCATCATGCGAAGACGAGACGAGGCGCAGCCAGGCAGCGACAGCGAGGCGGCCAGGAAGCCACCAAATCGACCAGACCAAACCAAACCAAACCCAACCAACCCAAGCAGTAGAGGAGAGAGTAGGCTAGGCCTAGCCATTCCCATGACCACGCCCAGTCGCAGCCGCGCCCCCACCACCGCTACCCAGCCTCGTCAATTCTGAGGGCGCCGCCAACACCACCATCATCGGGTCCTCCTCCCCCTCCTCCTGCGGATTGGTGGCCTCGCCCTGACCCCCTCCTCCTCCTCTTCTTCCTTCTCGTGTACTAGATTGATTGGTTTTTGGTGGTGGTGGATCGGGTGGCTTGGCCGAGATGGTGGTGGTGACGGCGGGATGTGCCGCGGCGGCGGCGGCGGTGCCTGTCGGCATGGCGTTGGTGGGGCCGACGAGGGCGAGGCGAGGGTTGTCGCTCTCCTCCTGCTCGTCTATGTGCGGCCGTGGCGTCCTGCGAGGGGGATGGGCGAGGAGGAGGGAGCCGCTGCCGCCTGCCCTGATTGGGCTGGACCGGGTACTTGCTTCTCCCACTCGTATTGCTGTTTCCTTTCCATCCTTGTTGCGACTTGCGCTTCTTGTTATCGTCGGGATAGGATCATGGATTTGTGTCCACGGGGGTTTAGATAGTTTAATTTTTGAGATTACCAGAGGCTGGGAGTGTTCGTTTTCCGTTTCTTATCCTGCTCGACGCCAATTTCCTGATGCCAGTGAAAAACTCATCTTGCACAATCTAGTGAAATGTCAGTCCAATATATTCATCTCAAAGTAAAAGAAGGGGGGGGGGGAATGGCTATGTGGGAATTATGGTCTTAACTGAGCATCTATTGTGACATCAAACTACACCCCAGTGATATTCTGCCTAAGTTTTACACAAGTTACCAATATCCTCTATAGGGACAGTCCAAGAAGACACTAAATGTAAGGGGAAAAATTAATGCTAAATGACCATACATACCTCTATTGGATGGCGTAGTACGACTGTGCAGCCACTTAGTTGCATTAGTTTAGGGGCTGAGAATGGACAGATTAAAATAATTATGCACTTGATTTCTTCCGTGGCAAATTTGAAACGGTACATCCGGAGAGAGTGGACAGACATTGCGAAACCAAGGGAGCAGTATGATGGATGTGACATTTACTAAACTGAAACTTTTTTACATTCCACAGTAATCATGGTCTTGTTACTGTTCTTTGCTAGGATCTACATCCTATGTAATGATGCCACTTATGACTTTCCACCATGTTGGCTGTTTCAAGTGGATAATTTCCCACCTCAATCGCAAACTTTGGTTCTTAATTAAATGGTGTGTAAGCACTTACCAGGGGCGGAAGCCGAGGGGGGGGGGGCGGGAGGAGGCCTGGCCTCCCCCATCAGCAGTTGAAACCCCCCCCCCCTTCTTCTTAATTGCAGGTTAATTATAGTTGTACGTTAGATTGATTCAGTACCAAATCACTTCAACAAATCTCCTAACCTAGCTATACTTTTCCAAATCAGTTTCCTAATCACAACTGTCGATAGTATACTGTTTGATTTTGTGAATCAGTTTCTTGGTAAATGTGTGGACCGACGGGGTGCAGCTTTATCTATAGCCGTAGGTGGTGGTGTTTTCCTTTGTGCTTGGGCCGCAATAGTTAGGAACTAGTCATATATATGTTTCATCATTTTAATTTTAAATATCTGAAATATAAGTACCTGTTGTTGCTAATTTTGCTATTTTTTTAAAAAAATATTTGTCCATTTATCTAGACTTTTATCTCGGATAATTTTATCAATCGCTTATGATTTGGCTGCTTGGTGTTTATATATTCATCATAAGAACCATAGTAGAAAAACCAGATTGGTGAGTTACCCGACTTCACGACTGAGGCTATTACTCGCTATATGATATGCTTATTAAGTATTACATTTTTTTACATTGATATTAGTATGTTATAAAAAAATCTTTAAATTTATGTATCTCTTTATTTTTTTTATCGTAATGATTTGTTATGTTGGCCCCCCTCATACTCAGATCCTGGCTTCGCCACTGGCACTTACTGCAGTCATTTGAAGAAATCTTTATGGTTGGGATTTTTATCGTTTGAGTATTATGGTTTGGATATTAGAACCCGCAATTCATTAGAGTAAAAGATTCTGCGTCTAAGTAATGTACTCCACATGAAAAAAGTTTTCATTTTGTATTGCTTGCCAAATATAGAATCAAAGTGTGGTATGCTATGTCTCAAAGGCTAACCTAGAGTCAATTTACTCTTGATCTTGTCCATTTATTCTAAATCCAATGCTTGCTAATCTAGCATACCTTTAGGGGCCTTGTTTGGCTTGAAGATTGAGTCCATGAACCATTACTTGTTTCGTTTGGGGGAATAGAATGAGTTGGTCGGCCATCCCTCAAAAAACGCATCCATGTAGATAAATGATGAATGGGATCATCTTACCAAAATCATGGGATTATCCCATGTTGGACCAACTCATCCTAGTTTTGCTTGATTCCTCGGAACAAACAGTCCACTAGTATTTTTCTTAGATTAGTGTTTCCCACACATTACTTCTAAAGGGCCATGGTGCATGCTGTCATTCCAGAATGACTTGATGAGTTTGGTCAATTTTGACAATTGGGAAAAGGTGCAACATAAAAAAAAGTTAGATTCATTGATGCTAGAATGATGTAATATAATCGGTTTTCACTAATGATTTACTGCCAGGGGCTGTTTTTATTGTGCTCGTATAGTTTCTCTGCGGATACATGCGAAGAGATGGGCATGAAGATGGTGAAAGGAATCAAGGAATAGATGATGCTCTTATGTTTGGGCCAGATGATGATAATGGTTCAAATATTCCTACTCAAGTTGAGACTCTTGTTAGGGGTACAGCGATGGTTGCTACTCCAGAGTATAAGTCAATTCCAGATCTAGATTACCTGCAGGTGGCTTTCTCTTTCCTTTTTCTATTGTGTCCGTTCAATTTAACAAAGTCAGTTTTTGCCCAGTAGTTTCTGGAATATGTTTGGGGCCAACAGATATCTTCCGTGCTGTTCATCTTCCAATGAATGACAAATAGCATAACATGTATGAAATTATTTATATTATAGAATGATCTTATTTGCTTAGTGGTAATGCAGGAGTTGCTGGCTATTCAGCAACAAGGACCGCGAGCTATAGGTTTTTTTGGTACCCGTAACATGGGGTTTATGCATCAACAACTTATTGAGATCCTGAGCTATGCTATGGTCATAACGGTATGTCACTGAGTCTTATGGTATAATAGTTCATCCAATATTTCATTAATGTACTACTCTAATTAATATTAATTGTTGGCTGCAGAAAAATCATATATTCACGTCTGGTGCTTCTGGGACTAATGCAGCTGTTATCCGGGGTGCTTTAAGGGCTGAAAAGCCAGAGTTGCTCACTGTAATTTTACCTCAAAGTCTAAAGAAGCAACCTCCTGAAAGTCAAGAGCTTTTATCTAAAGTAAGATTTCATGATATTCCAGTCCTGAGTTGATCATTTCTTACCTGTTTCATTTTTATCAAAATCTTTTACTAGAGAGCTCTACATGGACCAGTTTCTCTTTTGTGATTTTGTATTGCTAGATTGCTGCTATAGGCACAGAAGTCCCAACATTTTGCAATAAGTTATGGGAAGGATTTATTAAGTGGGAACTCCATGTCAAATGGGAGAAAATGAACTCTGAATCCTTTGATCAACTTGTGGACGATTTGTGTTTATAGAATCTTCATTATGGTCAAAGTAGATGATTATCATTACCAACCAATTAAATAGCTTGAAATTGTAACTCGTGAATTCCTGTGCTTCCATTATCAGCAGTGTTCTCACCAGAACTTAGAAATGAGACCCGTTGGAACCCAGAAATGCATGCATATAGAGTAACGCCTAAGGTTGTTTATCAATGCCCACAAACTCTATATAGAGTAACACCTCACCCTTGTATATGCTAAAATTCTGTCTTATCATCTCCAGTCCTCTAACCTTTTGGTTTGCCATAGGTTCGGTCCGTCTTACATCAGGTATTCATAGTCTTTTTGTATTTAGGATGTTTCCTAGCTATCTTTTATCAAGCATGAACATCATTTTTTTAAGGATATGAGTTAAGGTTAGTATAGACAGTGTGAGAATGAAATGTATCATGAATTCTTCATATACCATCTAGAGTATCCTACAATTCTTAGTAGCTGACCAGACCTTCTTAACTTTTATTGATTCTAACAATATACCTTGCAGAAAACATCAGAGTGTTCTAGTTTACCATGTAAAGCTAATCTTTTGTCCATATGGTAAGCTGAATATGATTCAGTGGGATTTTGAAATTTTGTAGGTACAAAACTTGATTGAGAAGCCTCAATATGACCATCTGCCACTAATTGAAGCAAGCAGGTACGCTAGCTACCTTTTCAAGTTATATTTGTGATCTTTCTACTTATCATTAAATTTATGTCATTAGGTATTGTCAATCATCTCAGGGTAGTGTTTTCTGAAAGCAGTTAAAAATTGCTGCAGCTTGCAGTGACTTTGTGCTTCAGCAGCCGCAGCGGCTGCAGCTGCTATGGTGACTTTGTGCTTCAGCAGCCGCAGCGGCTGCAGCTGCTATGGCTGCCGAACAGGGCCATTTTATAGACATATGATATTTGATACATGGTCCTCTATAAGCCTGGCTATGGGTTCCCCTTTTGAGTTGGCCTCATCTTATTATTTTTTGCATCAGTAGCTTGCAAACCCTGTCACATTTAATACTTTATTGCTGTAATACAGATCATGATTTTCCTTAACTAATTTTATTCCAGACAAGTGCTTAAGATATGAAACATTTGCCTTGTGCCATTACACAAATATATCATACACCAGTTTGGTAATCTTTAATCCACTGCCTCCCGCATGAACAAAATATTCTAATATCTACTGGTGCAATTAAAATTAGTAGCTATTGGTGCTTAATATGTATCACAATCTTCAGGTTATGCAACATGGACATCATCTCGAAGGTCCAACAGGTGATTTGTTTTGCATTCCATGACAGCAAGCTGCTGATGGAGACCTGCCAAGAGGCAAAGAATCTCCGGAAGATCGTAACGCTATTCTACTTGGATTAGCTCCTCAGGGGCCTCGCCCCCATTTTTGTCCGTAGGCTGGTTGGTGATAGAATATTTGGTTCAGTTAGCTGTGTTCACTCTGAAACTCAGGAATGACACAGCCGAATAGGTGCAATCTTCAAATCGGGGAAGATCCTTTCGACCATTGTTTTGAATTTTGTATAAACCAAATAAGCTTGTCGATATGTCGGGTTCATCATTGAATGGAATAAATTTAAAGTTTCTTACTATTTCTGACCTGTGGCCTGGCTACTTTTTATTTGAGAGGGTTTAGCTACTACTTTGCACAAGTTTTGCGATGCTATTCATCTATCTGTTCCACCATGTGGGCAAATAATGCTCCTCTTTGAAATTCCTAGGTTTGTTTCGAGTAACAACTCGTGAAAGTTATATACATCGGAGTAAGGTTCAAAGAGTATATTGCACATAATGTTGCCTATGCAGCACTACAATGTTGTAGTAAAGAGCAATATGTTCCTTCTCTGTCAAACAGCATGTTAATATATATAGGGCCCGAAGCTTTTTGTGTGAACTAGCTAAATGCCACTGCACTGCAATGGGATTTTTTTTTAAAAAAAAAAGAACATCATAGACGGTAGAAAAATAAAATTTTCGCCCCCCAATCTTTGGTCATAGTTGATATCATTTTTTCTATTTGCTGGTCATAAGTTTTTCCATGTTTTATTTTCTAGCTATTCAAATTCGCATAAAAATATGGTTTTAAATATGCTAGTATGGATTTTTACCAAATGAACTATTATTTTACATGAAAAAGTAAAAATAAAAGAAACGAAGTAGGCTAGGAGCTGGCCTGCTAGCATCAGGCTGAGGGAATCAGGCCAATTTGTTGAAAGTCTCCTTTCGGTGGTCCCACATGTTAGTGATGGTGGGGTGATAAAACCACCATCATCGTTATTGTGTTTTAGTTTTGTATAGATAGCTGAATTAGTCCTCCAAATTTTACTTAACGCTTGGTTTGGTCCTTGACGTTCAAATTTGTCCATCTTGGTTCAGGTTTTTATTTTAGTTCAAACTTGTTCTTGGACCTACTTAGCAAGCCACATGACAAAATCTATTAAACATCTCTTGATTAGATGACTTATACCACTCATTCACATATTGCTGGAGGCAAGCCATGAGGCCCTTCGGCCAGGCTCCTGAAGCAAACAAATCCAGAGCAGGTCAAAGCTAAGTGAAAGACGGCGAAGCGTGGTGAACCTCGGTGAGGCGATGAGCCCAGCAGGGCGCGAGCCGCGCGACTGAGTACACAACGAAGAACAATGAGGCGGCGAAGGTTAGCAAAGCTCGATGAAGCCAAGCCAAGTCGGGCTAGGCGGCACGCTAAGTAAAAGAAGATGGCGAAGGGCCAAAAGGGGTAGCCGCGGGACATGCCTCCATAAGGGCTGGCCCAATAGCAGCACCGATGCAGCCACGAGAATTTTTTGCATTTTTAATTTTATTTATTTAAAGATTTGCAAAAATAATTTTTCGTTTCGAAATATTGCAGAAATAATCTCCTCTCGCTCACTGGGAGGGCGAGTTATAAAAATCGCCCTCTCAGAGGGCGATTTTTCCAACGTGGTAGACGGCCGTTGGGCGCCGTCTGCCGCGTCGTTGCAATTTTGCAAAAAAGTCCCTTGCCGCCCTCGGCAAGGGCGTTTTTTAACTGTTCCGCAGGAGGCTGCCTGCAAAAGGGTGGTCGGCCTGACAATTTTACAGGCGGCCCCCTTGCCGCCCTTACAGAGGACGATTTTTGCATGTACGGCAGGGGGCCACTTGTAAAAAGGATGATTTTTGAATTTGTATAAAGTTAAACTATTTTTACTTTATTTAAGTAAGGTTATACAAATATAACAATATTTGTAACATAAAAAACTATCAAAATATATGTAACGTTAAATATAATAAAACTAAGTTGATAATATAAATGTTGCCATTTTTTTATAAACTTGATTAAACTTTTAAAAGGATTGATTTGAAAAAATCGAAACGACTTGTAATATGAAACATGCAACAGATAAATTATAGTTTTTTTTGTAAGAAAACAAATTTCCTTGTAATTTGCTACTGAAACACATCAAAGCTGATCAGTTTTGTGTTCAGGATGAGAATATGGAAAAACTGCAACTACAACTATAGAGGGGTGCGGCAAATTTGCAGGCAGCCCCCTCGCCGCCCTTGCAGAGGGCGATTTTTGGCGTAATCTCGCCCTCTGCAAGGGCAANAATAACTTAACTCCTTTTCTTCTTTTGTTTGCAGACCACAGAGTCTTCTCCTCCTCATGTCAGCAGAAACGGAGTCAATATCAACTATGCTGTTGGAATTCTCCCCAACGGTGGTGGATTAGCTCCTTCAATCATCGGCTACAATGCTCCCAAGACATCTTCCCTACTCCATGGGCAAACTCGTGAGCCGATTCCCTCTGAAGTTAGCAAGAGGAAAAGAACCAAATCATCGGCTATCGCTCCGTCGGTTTCAAAGAAGAAAGCCACCAAAAAGCAGAAAAGCATAATAGCCAATGACCCAGACGAGGAAGATATAGAAAAAGCTATTGATGAAGCAGCTGCCGAGCTGAGTGAAACAGTAGAAGAAACCCCAACAATCAACATCCCTATTCCTCAGCAAACTCCACCAACTCCGATCCACAAGACATATCAACGTTGGGTATATACTTTGCAATCTTAATCCTCTCATAATTTTCTTTGCCGATCTCAGCGTTAACTCTTCTTTTGTAGAAAAAGAAATCGGCTGCCAAGAAGAAACCTGCACCGCCTCCATCGATAACACTTCCTTCAAAACTTTGTTTAAATCTCATTTCATCAAGTATTAACTCATTGTATATTTCAGCCGATCCGCTCTCCAACTCCTATCCATCATGATTCAAGTGAACATACTCCATCGGCTAGAGACAGCCACCATATTGAAGACCAGCCGATTCCTCCTATTCCTGTAAGTATTCGTATCAAAAATATAAATCGGCCATTAATATTCTATTGACTAACAATCCTGTCTCTTTCAGGCCTTAGCCGACATGTTCTCTTTTGACATTAGGCAATTCATGGATGAAGAGGAAGAAACATCCAGCAAGGCTATTGCTCCTATAGCCGATAACTTAAAAGCTACCCTCAAGGATATTGCTCATCGGCTTGAAGGTTCCCTTGATGCTTTGGTTGTCAACTGTGGATCAATTAGAGCAAGATTTGAAGATATCCAAGATCAGATTCCAGATGATGCAGCCGAAGCCATCTCTCCAGCAGTCTTTCTTGAACAATTTCGACACAAGCTGGAAAGATCAAGGCAAAGGATAGCTAATAGACAAGAGCGAAAAAACCTTGAAGCAACCATCCAAGCTCATCGGCAATCCATAAACCAAGAAAAATCCAAACTTGATCAGATGGTCTCTGGGCCAAGTTCTATTCAAAGCAATATAGATCGGCTAAAGAATAAGAAGATTGAACTACTGGCTGAATTAGAAGCCTGCAACGCTGAGTTATCACTGGAAGAACAGAAGCTTGCCGATTTACCAAGAGCCATTGAAGAACAAAAATCCAAACTGAAGTCCTCGATCAGACACTTAGCCGATCTAAACAAATCCATGAAAGTCATCCCAGGAAGTGATGCAGCCGATGCCCAAGCCATAGAAGAAATAGAACAAATTAGGCAAAGGGCCATATCGGCTATCCAAAAACTTGTAACATGAATCCGCCGATGATAATATAAACTCCATACTTGTATTTTTGCTTGGAAATTTTGAAATTTTTGCTGTGAAACTCTCAATGATGTGATATATATATATATGTATATGCCCCCTAATTTTGTTATGGAGAACGAAACATCACAAAATTACAATCGGCTAAGAAAAAATAACCATGACACAACCGATTATACTAAAAAAAATTGTGCTAAGGGCGATATAACTTATATCGGCCATCTAAAGGCGATGTCAAAACATCGGCTACCATGTATCGGCAAGATATAGCCGAATCATGAATTAATCCAAACACTTGGGTAATACTTTTTCAAATATTTTCCATTAAGAGCTGTTCCAAATATTTCTCCATCAAGTCCTTGTAACATGTAAGCCCCTTTAGAGACAGATTTGTAAATCCGAAAAGGTCCTTCCCAATTTGGTGACCACTTGCCGAACTTATTATCACGAGTTCCAATCGGCAGAATCAATTTCCAAACCAATTCTCCCTCCTCAAAAGATTTCGGTACAACCTTCTTATTATAATGTCGCGCAACACGCTCCTTATCTTTTGTTATCTTTTGTAAAGCATACATTCTGGATTGAACCAAGTCTTCTGACTGATCTACCATAAGATTATGATAGTCATCGGCTGTCAATTCATCTTGTAAATCAATCCTCCTTGAGCCGATGACATGCTCCCATGGCAAAACTGCTTCATGCCCATAGACTAACTTATATGGAGGAACTTGAATTGATCCATGACAAGCCATCCGATAAGACCATAATGCCTCAGTCAATCGGTTATGCCACTGCTTTGGAAAATCGGCAATCTTTCTCTTAATCAACTTAATCAAGCTTTTGTTAGATGCTTCTGCCTGTCCATTAGCTTGCGCATAATATGGTGAAGAATTCAACAATCTGATTCCCATACTCTCCATAGATTGAACAAACTCATCTGACACAAAAATAGATCCTTGATCAGTCGTAATTGTTTGTGGAAGACCAAATCGGTATATAATATGCTCTTTAACGAACTGAATTGCATCCCCAGAATCAACTTTTTCAATGGAACTGCTTCCACCCACTTTGTAAAATAATCGGTTGCCACCAATATATACTTATGTCCTTTACTCGATGGTGGATTGATCTGGCCGATCATATCAATTCCCCAGCCTCTGAACGGCCATGGCTTGATTATTGGATTCATAGCCGATGCTGGTGCTCTCTGAATTGATCCAAATTGCTGGCAATCTCGACATCCCTTGTAGTATCTAAAGCAATCCTCCAACATCGTCGGCCAAAAATACCCAACTCTTCGAAGTAACCACTTCATTTTATGAGCCGATTGATGAATACCACAAATACCTTCATGAACCTCTCCCATCATAACTTTGGCTTGATCAACACTTAGACATTTGAGCAACACCCCATCAATCGTCCGATAATACAATTCATCATCTAACAAGACATATCTCAAAGCCTTATACCTCAATTTCCTGGAAACCGATTGAGAAGGATTCTTCAAATAATGAAACACATCATACCTCCAATCATCGGCTGCAATTGTAACAATCCCCATCTCAACATCTGTCACCATCGGCTTATATCCCGATGCCCCCTGAGCCAAAGCATTAGCCTCTAAATTCTGCTCCCGAGGAACATATCTTAACGTCACCAGCCGAAACCCATCTATTAATGCCCGACACTTTTCATAATAAGCCATCAATACATCACTCTTGCATTCATATTCTCCGGCCAGTTGACTAATTACCAACAATGAATCACCCATGACTTCAATAGCATCGGCTTCAAACTCCTTCAAAAGTTGCAAACCTTTGAGAACTGCCTCATACTCAGCTTGATTATTTGTAGCATATGGCTTGATAGTATAAGCAAATTCAAAACTCGCCCCTCTTGGTGATATGATAACCAAACCGATGCCACAACCATGAGTGCAAACTGATCCATCAAAAAATAATGTCCAAGGTACAATATCCATTGAGCCGATCGAGTCATCTCGATGTTCCACAATAAAATCGGCTATAGCCTGCCCCTTAATAGCTTTAGGTGACTCATACTTGAGATCAAATTCTGTCAAGGCATAAATCCACTTTCTAACTCTTCCTTTCAATACTGGAACCGATAGCATATATTTGACCACATCGGCTTTGCAAATTATAGTACATTCATTGGATAACAAATAATGCCTCAACTTTGTACATGAAAAATACAAGCATAAGCACAACTTCTCCACCGAACAATACCTGGTCTCTGCATCCAAAAGTCTTCTACTCAAATAAAAGATTACCCTCTCTTTACCTTCGAACTCCTGGATTAAGATCGAGCCGATTGACCTCTCATCGGCTGACAAGTATAATTTGAAAGGCACCCCTTTCTGTGGAGAAACTAAAACTGGAGGAGAACTTAAATACTTCTTAATATTATCCAAAGCCTTCTGTTACTCTGCCCCCTATGTAAACTCCTGATCGGCTTTAAGTCTGAGTAAAGGCGTGAAAGGCTCTAATCTCCCAGACAAATTAGAAATAAATCTTCTGATAAAATTTATCTTGCCGATCAAAGATTGCAACTGTTTCTTGTCTTCTGGAGGTTGGATTTTCTGTATTGCACTAATACTCCTTTGTGGTACTTCAATACTCCTCTCATGTACAAGAAAACCCAAAAATTGTCCAGCCGATACACCAAAAGCACACTTAGTAGGATTCATCTTTATGCCATATTTCCTTGTTCTCTCAAATACTTTTCTTAGATCGGCTATATGATCAATAATCTCCTTGGATTTCACTACCACATCATCAATATAAATCTCAACCAACAAACCGATCAGATCATGAAAGATATAATTCATGGCTCTTTGATATGTAGCTCCAGCACTTTTCAATCCAAAAGTCATCACAACCCACTCATACAAGCCGATTGCACCAGGACACCTAAAAGCAGTCTTATGAATGTCTTCTTCTGCCATTAAAATTTGATTATATCCAGCATTGCCATCCATAAAACTTATAATTTTATGTCCTGAAGCAGCATCTACCAATTGATCGGCAATCGGCATTGGGTATTCATCCTTAGGAGTAGCCTTATTTAAATCCCTGAAATCGATGCAAACCCTAAGCTTGCCATTTTTCTTAATTACTAGAACTATATTAGAAACCCACTCAGCATATCGGCATGGACGAATAAAACCAGCATCATATAAACGAGTAATTTCAGCTTTAATCGCATCATACATATCGGCTTTACATCTCCTAGGTGGTTGCTTATATGGCCGATATCCTGGTTTGATAGGAAGCCGATGTTCAACAATCGATCGGCTAAGTCCTGGCATCTCAGAATACTCCCAAGCAAAGCAATCGCTGTATTCTTTCAAAAGCTTTAATAATGTAAGTTTGAATTCAGATGATAGATTCTTACTGATGAATGTCGGCCTAGGCCTATCTCCTGACCCAATATCAACTTCTTCCAACTCATCGGCCGACATAAAACCCTGACCTAGTTTACCATCGAGATCATCTACAGCATCTTTAGTATAGAAATCGGAACCCTCCGCAACACCCTCAAAGTAACAACTGGGGTTCTCCATCTCCAATTGGCTGTATACCACAATCAGACACTTTTAGATAATCTCCTTGCCAGATTTTTCCTGATAAGCAATCAATTCCATCCATCTCCCAAACAGATAAATCGGCATTAGCAACATGTACTGACCTGTCGGCTGGAACAACCTCTATCTTGTCACCTTGCCATTGGATTAAGCTCTGATGCATGGTTGAAGGAATACAACAATTAGCATGAATCCAATCCCTTCCAAGCAGTAAGCTATATGAACCTTTCCCATCAATGACAAAAAATGTAGTAGGAACAGTCTTGCTGCCGATTGTCAATTCCACATTAAGAACTCCTTTGGCCTCTGAAGGATTGCCACCAAAATTTTTAAGAACCATATTAGTCTTGATGAGGTCATCTGAACTCCTTCCCAATTTCTTAAACGTTGCATATGGCATTAAATTCACTGCAGCCCCACCATCAACTAACATTTTAGATATCGGCTTACCGTTAACAAATCCTTTGACATACAATGGCTTAAGGTGCCGATTCTCTGTTCCCTCGGGTTTCTCAAAAACAGCCTGTTCTGGTGACAATATCAATCTGGCACAAGATTCTTCCATGATATCTGCATCGTCTTGATTAGCCCCAAATTCTGCGGGTAGCACAAATACCATGTTGACCGATGAAGAAGCAATAGCCTTTCCTTTAATTACCCTTCTCGCTTCATCGGTTTCACTCTCATCGGCTGGTACTATTTTACTCTTAACACGCCATTCCTGTTTTGTTTTTGTTCTCTTCAGCCGATGATCGATTTCTTGTTCAACTTCATGAAATTGTTCCCTGCTCCTCATCCTTTGAACCCTTCTCTTCTGACTTTTAGAAAAAATCCCAGAAGGACACCATTGAGCTCTTGAAGTATCCTCAGCAACCTCTTCCTGGAAGTAATCTTGATGAATCGGGCCCAACCTCTGATGAACAGGCAATTTCCTTTGCATCAGCCGATCCTCTTTAGAATGAAATCGGCTAAAACTCCCATTATAGTTTTCATCGGCATTAGCACAACCTGGGCAATCTTCTATCGATGGTAATCTCATCCCTTTATTCCAACAAAATATGAAAAACTCGCAGTTCCAATGTAGATCAAAGCTATCATCATCCTCATAATATTGCCTTTCTTGCCGATCATATCTCTTTTGATATTTATTAATCATACTCGTAGAGTCAAACTTATTGAGCCGATTGTCCTTTCTGTCGGCTGTCCTCCCACTTGTATGGACCATGTTGATAGGAAAAGGATTACCATCAATCTTCATCGGCTTCTTGGAGTCATCAAATTTTATCCTGCCTTGCTCAATGGCCACCTGGATCTGTTGCCGAAATACTTTACATTCATTAGTACTATGAGACCCTGTATTGTGCCACTTGCAGTATTTCCTCCTCCCTAATTCCTCAGCCGATGGAATCACATGAGCAGCAGGCAGCTGAATTTGTTTCTCCCGAAGCAAAAGATCAAAAATTTTGTCAGCTTTATTGACATCAAAATCATATTTTTCCTCCTTTCCAGAGTTCTTGACCCATTGACATGGAATCACCTTCTTGTTCCTTGCCCATTCGGCTGCTGCTACCTCAGGAACATCCTCTTCCTCAGAATCAGAAATATAAGAATTAATGAAGTTCACCTTTTTGAATGCTCTATTGGCCTCTTGAAATCTTTGTTCGTGTGCTGTTATCTTCTGGGCCAAATGAGCCAAACTATCAAAGTCTTGAGCCGAAAACCTCTCTTTGATTGGTGTTAATAAACCTTGGAAGGCTAAATCGGCTAACTGAGAATCTGTCAACGCCAAGCTGTAACATCTGTTTCTGATTTCCCTAAACCTTTGAATATAATCTTGGACAGATTCTTCTCATTTTTGCCTAATGTTTGTCAAATCAGATAGTTTCATCTCATGAACTCCACTGTAGAAATATTTGTGAAACTGTTTTTCCAGATCGGCCCAACTGTGAACAGAATTATAAGGTAAAGATGAAAACCATGTGAAAGCCGATCCAGACAGAGACAAAGGGAATAGCCTGACTCTTAAAGCATCAGTAGCCGATGCTTCACCATATTGAGCTAAAAATCGGCTAACATGCTCATAAGTTGATACATTATCTTGTCCTAAGAACTTTGAAAAGTCTGGGACCTTGTATCGGCTTGGTAATGGCACTCTTTCAAAATACTCTGGATATGGATGCCGATACAGATTGTCACCATCCCTTGGTTTTAATCCAAACTGTTCTCTCATCACATCAGCTATCATATCGACCCAAGGTTTCTGCCGAGCTCCATCTTGATGCTGTGGCTGTATCGGCTCATCTTGATAAAACTGCGGCTGATGATATGGTTGAGGAGACGTTCTCTGCCGATATTGCACCTGTGGTGAGTGAGGTTGATATTGATAATTAAGATTGCCACCTGTGTGGGTCTGAGGCATTCGTGGAGCACTAAAATCTTGTTGATTAGGAACAAATTGAGTAGTGGCAGCTTGTTGCTGGAAGGTTGGCACTTGCTGTCTTGTTGGTGTATGCAGGGTCGGCTGAACAACTGGCTGATTGGGATTGAACATAGCTGCAACTTGCTCAGCTGATATTTGAGGTATGTTTTGCCCTATATGCTGAGGTTGTTGTCGGACCAGTACATGAGGATTAAATTCTACTTGCTTCTATACCGACGCTGATATCTCTTGTTGAACTGTAACCGATGTTGACGCCATCGGCTGTCCTGGGGCTATATTTATGGCAGGTTTTGGCTGGCTGGTCATAAGCGGCCTATATTGCGGGAAGACCCCATCTGGTAAGAAAATTGGTCCTTTGGCTTGGTGTTCAGCAATAGTACCATCAACCACAGACTTGATCATATTTGTTAAAGTGTTGACAAGCACTCCTGACTGGTTGATCAAAGCATGATGCACAGCATAGTCAATTCGATCTTGCAAATTCCTGGGTTCTTCAGGAGATTCCTCTTGCTTAACCCCTTTTTCCTTCCCAGAACTTGACTCTGGCTCTTCATTGTTGGGCAAAGCTACTTTGTATCTCTGAACCACCGTTCCCAATCTAGTTTGGACAAAAGAATGTAAGTACTGGTTTTGAAGCTTGTTCATTATAACCTCCAGCTCTGCCTTTTGTTCCGACGTCAACTTGTCCACTGTCATTGGAATAATATTCTCTGGGTCAACGTCAGTTGTCTTGAGGTCTACCATGATGAAAATTCTTCGAAGTCCCACCGGGCGTGCCAAAAGCATGTTGATGTAAAAAACACACACTGGCCTGGGAGATCTGCTTAACTCCAGTGCAGGTCCAAATATTTCTTTCAGGTTCTAGGCGTGCCAATTGGTTTGATCCTGCAACCAATAAGAAACAAAGAAAGAAAACGCAGTTAAATCCACCAATGATAGCCGATCGGCTGGCTTGCCGATGACATATCATTGAGCATTGAACCGATGCAAGATGCATTAAATCGGCTATAACAGATAAAGCAAGATAAAGCTAAATTTACTCAATTGGCTGTAGATATCAACAAAATATAATCTAAGTCTCAGAATATATTTAAACCAAGTGATTGGGATAGATCGGACAGGGCGCCGAGACAGTATAAATCACTTACGTCTAAATATATTATAAGGCATAGATTATACTCATTTATAGCATAGCCGATTAGGTAAATCTAACATGTATCGGCTAGTACTCCGATACTACTTTATACAGAGATATTATCATAAACAAAATATATTAAACAACTTGTCAAACTAATGTTAAGATGATCTTAACCAGATTTGACAATAAGCTCAATATATTTTACTAAGTTAATATCTCGATATAAAGGGCAGATTTAATATATCAAGATGACAAGATAATTAAACCAGGTAAGATCGGCTGAAACCCCGACGCTATCTCTATTAGTAATCATAGACAGGCTAGAAACTATGGTTCTAAACATGATTTAGTAGGTCAAACCTAACTGATGCAGCACTAAATATGTAAAGAAACGTAATGTCTAGATGATCAAGTCGATGAAACCTTTTCGAGATGGTAGATATATTATATAATCTAGATCAATAGCGATATATAACCCTATCGGTTGCTTTTCTGTGAAACAGACATCAACCGATCTAAGTTATATATTGATATCAATTCGGATTATACAATATATATGATAGCTCGACGATTCACACAAACAGGATCAGAGTGTCATAAAGATGGAAGCACTAATCCCGAGAGCGCAAGCCGCCATAACAAGTTTTACCTCTTGTCGGAGATCGGAGCCGATGCAGCCCAACTCGAAAGCAAGAACTCGTCGAAAGTAATAAAAGAGTAAAGGTGGCGATGCGCCGAAATTGTTGTATTGATCTGTTGTCTTTTTTTTTACACAAACCTGGGTTTTATTTATACCCAGAATTACACAATATGTCCTTGTCGGACACGACTCCTATCTCTATTACAACTCATATTGAAGATAATTCCCTAATACAGACTCTAACCGACAATATCTATTAGGAAACTAACACTACATCCTAATTAATAGATACAATCCCCTGTTTCGGACTCAATCCGCACGTGGGAACCTTCATGAAGCTCATCAACTGAATCCGACAATGATTCATATCTTCTCATCGGAATCAGCTACATCGGCTAACCTTGTCTGACTCTGTCTCAGCCAATGGACACGATAGCCGACTCGGCCACTAGCCGATGCGCACCGTAGCCGATTCGGTCACCAACCGATCCTTGCTCTGTTTCAGCAACCGCCAGCTTTCTCCAAATCCGCTCCGATTCTATCTTCAAATCCAATACTTGATTTACCAAATTTGGTCGTTAACACCCTCTGAGAGGGCGATTTTTATAACTCGCCCTCCCAGAGGGCGAGAGGAGATTATTTCTGCAATATTTCGAAACGGAAAATTATTTTTGCAAATCTTTAAATAAATAAAATTAAAAATGCAAAAAATTCCAGCCACGAGGGCCTAATATACTGATAAAGATGTAAAAGGGCAGTAATGCCCCTACAAATGTTCCTATCAGGGGGATAAGTATGTAATAGCCTGTGTAAGCCAAAGCTTAGGGTTAGTTAGCAGGATGGTAAATCTATAAATAAACCCTAAGGGGTATAAGACTGATTCTAAAAAACAATATTTTACTTTACTGTTTTGGTCCATTCCAAAGACAAGTGTTCATCTTCCGACCACACATATATAAGAAAAAAAAATGGCTCACTATCAATACGGTGAAACTGTATGATGAGAACCCCTGTAGACCTAAGTTTCTGACTCATCTAATAATTATATGATGCTCTTTTTTAAAAAAAAATTACGCACAATGAATTTTCTTGTAGGTAATGCAAAGTAATTTATGTTCGACGAAAATAATTATGTGTAGATAGCCATTAAATCTCAACCCTGGTATGCTCATATTGAGGTTGAAATAACAGGAAATACTTGTACCATGCTATTTATTTATTTATTTTTCTCTTTTCTAATGTGTAAATTAAGGGCAAAAGGGACATTTTCTAATACAAATGATGACTATGATCGCTCTTGTGACACATGAAGTGTGTCCAAAGATGATTGTAAGACAAAACGGATAGTTAGAGTGCCTATGTAAACAAAATAAAACCTCAAGGATCAAAATTGGCCCTTTGGTAAAATTTGAGGGACTATATTGCTATTCACTCCAAAGCTTTTTTTTATATAAATTAAGAATAGCAATAAATGTAAGTGTGTAGACGAGGTCACATTCATTAGTCTTTAGGGACTGAGGAATGACTACTTTTTGTTTCTCAAATATTAGATCGTTTAATTTATATCCTCAATTATTAGAATTAGCACCAAATACCATTTTTGTTTGGTTACCGCGGTTGCTAAGCACACAAAGGCATCGCAAATTAAGGGTTTGTCATAGCTTTGGCTCCTGATAAATATAGATATTGTTCCTAGCTAGAACTGTGCACTTCTGCGCTAAACTAACGACTCCAAGTGGCAGATCAACAACCAAATGACAATCATAGATTCAAAAAATAAGACTGGTCTACAGGACGACACTGTAAGGAGATTAAATATTTTTTTCTAGGGTGTAATTAACCTAAGAAAATTGGAGAACCCAATATATGCTAGTAGTATTTCTTAGACACTTGTAAGACATATAAAAGCGAGCAAGAGGAGAGCTCAGCACCAAGTTTTGGAAAGTATTCACTTAGGATATATATAAAACATATTAACTAGTTGTCTTATAACAACGTCTTTAGGTGGTTTTGCTTATATAAATAAGAGAAGGGAATGTTAAAAGATGTCTTAGCCAAAAAATAGTCAAACTTAGAGACTATTTTAATATTAAATATTCCCACTATCTCTAAAAACATGTTGTTTTAACCTTACATATACGCCTCCCTTCTATATCAGCTATCTTGTATGTGTTTCTCGCCATGACAGAGACGAAGACCTCGGTGGTATGATGTGATGCAGAGCACCACACATGATCAGCTTATGTAGTTTGTCAGATGAATACAAGACGTGCAATCGTATTTCAGAGTTGTCGTTCTAAGTCTCTCCTAGCCGGCATAATATTTTGACTAGCGGAAAATTCTTGACTTCACTGTCTTTTGATCTTTTCTGGTATATACTAAAGTTTGGAGTTGTTCATCTGACACTTATCTTCTCGGAATAAATTCCCGGACACTAGGTGTCTTGGGACCAATATATGTTTGTAATCGAGTACTATGAGTTCGGTTTGAGCTTTATTTGGTCAAAACAAGATATCGACAAATAGAGAGCTTCTGACTCAAATCAGTATTTCTCTATGTGGTCATTGGACCAGTTGGTCTATTGTTTGATTTTCCTGAAATAAACAACTCAAAATAAACTATTAGATAATAAGCCTCATAGTGTTGCTCATGAGTAACATAAACTGAAAGTATGAAAAATATCTTTTTATTTTATAGGTAAAATTATATTCCTCAGCCCTCGGCTGTCTTCTCATAAACATAGTACATGAGAAGACAGTCTGAATAGAAAATAGACATAAGATTAACAACGATGCGATACTGTTAAATAAAGAAGAGGATGAAACTAGGTCTTCCATGAAATCTGGTTTCTACATGATATTGAAGACATGGTGAGAGAGATGTAGCATTATATTAGCATATTGAATTAGTAGCGTGTGTTCTGCACGAGTTGGAGTCTAGTACTAGTTTTCAGATAAAGTGGAGGATTGTCAATGGGCTATACCCGCAGACAGTATTTGTAGAGTATGAGAATCGTTAGAACCAGGGTATACGCGAGATCGAGGTAAAAGAGAGGAGAGACAGGGATTTTTATACAGGTTCAGGTCCCTTAACTAACATGTAATAGCCTTACTCTTGTTGGCCAAAGTCGGTGTTGCCTTTATATATCAATATCTCACAAGTACAATATTTGGGATAATCTAATCTAGTCTTTGTTGACTTGATGACATGGAACTCTCACACGTAGTCGACGGCTAGTGTAGTCTTCTTCCTCGAATATCAACTCAGCGAGATTGGAGGTAGCTCTAGATCCTTTATGTCGGCCTTTGTGGCTCTTACATTGGGCTTGTCTAGATCTGTATTGGCTTGTCTTCCGTTGGCGTGTCCCCTCTTCGTCTAGGGGGTCTTGTATTTATAGCGAAGATCATCTTTCTCTTCAAGTAGAATTTGAAGAAATAGAACAAGATACGGACTAAGGAGACCTTATCTTTCCTAACTAGGACTCTAACACCTTTTGTTTCGAGAAGATAATTTCTTTCTTTATCCACCGTATTTCCTTAACCAAAGGATACCTTCTCGTATACTATTAGGTATATGGTATTTTCGTATACCGCGAATATATGTATAGGAGGTATACCTTATCCTTGACACTGATAGTAGCCCCGGATCTCAATGCAAATGATTAGACTAGTGTTCTCGACCGTGTAGCCCAAAGATCCATCATTGTCAAAATCACTTAGCTGTTCTCGGAATACCAGGTAGCCATGAAATTTCCGACAAGTCACCTTTCCTAGCCATGATAGAGAATGTGACCATTGTTTGAATTTGGATTGAGGTCAAAAAATATCATCTCGGCAGGTAAACCATCGCTTTGCAATCTTTCTTTCTCCTTATGTAGGTTCTCAAATCCATACAAGAAATGTGACCGTGCTATATCGTTGTCGTTCTACTTTTCTTGTAATCGGCACAAAGTGCAACCACTATTTTGACTTTTCTCTGTCATGGGACCCCTTCTTTTCATCTAGTCAGAAATAAGTTTCGACTAATATATGCCTTGAGACCAGTGTATGTCTTTTAGTTGAGTACAAGATTCATCGGTTTGAGCTTTATTTAGTCAAGACAAGATGCCGACTACTATAAAGCCTCCAACTAATCTCTTTTACTCAAAAAGACGAATTAACATGCTACTTGGTCATTTGGTAGCATGAAAACTGAGTAGTACTATCGACTCTACATCGGTGCATCAAATACAAGGATAAATCAAGGGAAACAATAAGAACTTTCACAGTGGCCGAACCCTTCTACGTGGATGCTAAATTTATATATTGAACCTGTTGAATAAATACAAAAAACAAAGGCAAGGTTGACAAGCCTAGTGAATCCTCATCAGTCGGAAAATATACCAATATATACCAAGTAACCAAAGAAAGAACGGTGAACCAGTATTCCATATAGTGAACAAGCCTAGTGAAGAAGTCATCCTCTAGTAAATGTATGGTATTTCCAATACCCCTACCTCCTTTAGTGCAACACAAAACAAAACAAGCTAAGGCTGGACTACGAAAGTTTAGAACAAGTAAAAATACAAATAAGATGATCGCGCATATTACAATATCAAACAAAGACGATGATTCTTTGCTTATTTCTTTATATGATGTTAAAGTTTTATACATGATGTAGCAAATAGGATATGACAGCCTTACTAGCCCATCTTTATGTGATGGTCGGGGGTAGCTTGCACCATTCAAGAAAGTATTGTCTCAAGCGCAGCTCGAAGCATTGCATGAAGGCGAGGAATTAAACGAAATGAAATTAAAAACCACGATGAATATATAAGCAAAACATATGACTGAGCCAGTGCATACATTTTAAATTGTGCCACATAAGAAATAGGATCCTCCCAGGTGATGAAAGCATTGTTTTCTCCTCCATCTACATCAAAATATGATGTCTATGTAGCAATGCATATCGGGATAAAGCGGTTTACATAATTTAAAAAAGTAAAGCTAAGCTAGTAAAATTTTAACAAATTGCGCTAGTTTGTTGTCATCATAAGAACCATCAAGAGCATCATTAAAATTATTGACAATCTAACCATGTGAGAAATTTGTTATTCTAAATAGGTGTGTGTCACAATTACTTGCAATCTATTCATGTGATCTTACTTATGAGAATTTTGGACATAGTCTCATTAAAATTTCTAGTAACCCTAATCATACGAAACAATGTAATTATTCTATGCACAAGCGTGGTTAAAAAATATGATGTAGTATTAAGGATGAACATGGAGATCAATATAGCCATCAATTCGTAAAACAAGAATGAGAAGAAGGAACGAATTTATACCTTTCACTTTCAAGCCTAAGTGGTAACAGCTAAATTAAGACTTAGGGATCACATGCATGCATGCGTAGCGAAACCTAAAATGGATTGGAGAGAATGAAAACCAATAAAAAAAGAGGCTGCCAGTTCAGCATATGAAATCGGATTATGGCTTTACCTCAACAGATTGATGTTGTTGCCGATGATGGCTCTCCTCGGCAAGAGCAAAGAAAGAAAATAGAAAGGTTTAGCAGCCAAGAACAGATGGGTTCTTGACTATGACTACCGATGAAAGAGGAATGTTTTGTTTGCTTGAGGGAAGAGTATACATGAATAAACGTAAGCACCAGAATTCCCCTTCATTATCTTGATAAATATTTAAAACGACGGATATGCATGTTGTCCCACGAGCACACAATTATTTGTGAGAACAAATTTCAGGTACATGCACGCAGGACCAGGTCCAACAAAAAAATATGTTCAAGGAACAAATGGTTGTGATTGTGAGGTGAGAAGTTGGTTAAGTGTCCCATTCTATTTCATAAAGCTTTCCATAATGTGGTAATTTGCATTTGTACTAATTATGTCATTTATTGTGTAGGTTTGTGAACAGCAAAGGGAAAGTTATAAGCATGTTAAGCAAATAACATAAGAGGCATTGAAAACGGCTTTACTTGGGATTATTTCTAGACATGGTTTAGTTGTTGCTAGATTATGAGTACAAGGGTATGATGGAGCTTAAAATATGAGAGGGGAATTCAGTGTCCTTCATAAACTAATTTATGATGAAAACCCGTATGCTTTTTATGTCCATTACGTTGCTCACCATTTGCAACTAGTAGATGTTTCTGTCACACGTTGTTGTACATCTATTCATGAGTTCTTTGAATATATGAGCGCGATTGTTACCACCACAAGTACATTTTGCCAAACAAAGGACTCGTTGATTGATAAACAGCATGTGTACTTGTTTAAAAAGTTGGAGGATGGTGTGATATTGCCGGGAAGAGGAAAGCATCAATAAACTAATTTGGCTAACCTGGAGATATATAATGGAGCACTAACTACAAAACCTTACATCATATTGAATCAATGTGGGCTTCTATCCTAGAGGTGCTCTCTTTTATGCAAGAAGATACATGCAATCCAACATCAGCAGTTGGTTTTATGAGGTTAATGGAGAGCTTTAATTTTGTATTCATCATGAAGATGATGTTCAAAATTTTTCATATTACTAATGAGCTATCTTTGATGTTGCAAAGGAAGAATCAAAACATTGTGCAGGCTATGTCATAGCTTATTGATGCAAAAAGCATGTACAGTTGGTCAATGTAAAAAAACGATGGTTGGGAGCCGTTATTTCAAGAAGTCAAAACATTTTGTGGAGAATACAACATTCCAATACCAAATATGAGTATAACAATACCAAGATGGGGCAGATCAAGGCTAAGTGGGTTCACAATCACTCAAGACCATCACTATCATGTTGATGTTTTCTATGCTGCTCTTGATGCTATCAACACGGAGATGAATCACCGATTCAATGAGACTTATTCTCTAAGTTCGATATGAACAAGATTGCTCGACGTGCTAAGAGATCTATGATAAAGATTTCTCAAATTACGATTGTGACGCTATAAAGGATCAACTTGAAACCTTCATTATGCTTGTGCGAAGAATATAGGCTTTTAGTGATTGCCAGGATATTGCAAGTCTAGCTAAGAAGATGGTTCAAACTAGGAGACATATTGTATATCCATTGGTCTACCATCTTATTGAGTTAGCCTTGCTTCTACCAATTGCAATAACAATTGTTGAAAGAGTGTTCTCAACTACAAATATCAAGGCTGATTTGCGCAATAGGCTATCCAATGAGTGGCTTAACAACTTGATGTTGTGGTACATTGAGTAGGATTTGTTTAATGCCATCAACAAGTAGTTCCAAAACATGAAAGCTAGGAGAACGCCACTACCTAAGTTTCCTAGGCAAAACAACCAAAATTAGTGCTTTAGTAAGTCTTTTGCCTTCTTTTCTTTTTAAAAGCATCAACTACTAAGTATTGATCAATCTACTTTTCTTATTTGACATGTTATAATTGTTTTATATTTTTTAGGGCTAAAGGTCAACTGTGATGTGTAGGACATCAACAAGGTATTTTCTTGTATGTAGAGTATTCAAGTTTTTTGCATGTTTGCATTCTCATAATTGATATTGACTCAATTAGAATATATCTATTTATTTTTGTGATTGCAATGTGGGATTTTTTTATCTTTTTGCTTGGTTGGATCGCAATACTCTTAATCAACTTGTTCCTCTCCGCCATAGTTGTGTTTGTTTTCCTGTGTCCGCTACTACATCGTAGTACCATGATACCTTGAAATATCGATATGTATCTTGATATATGTTTCTATGATACCTCAATGATACCTAGTGGGTATCATGATACCTCCAAATACCTCAAGTATCACGGTACCATCGTAGTACCATGAAACCTTGAGATATTGATATGCATTATTGTGGACGGGCTATACCTGCAGATGATATTTGTAGAGTGTGGGGATCGTTAGAACCAGGGTATACGTGAGATTGAAGTAAAAGGGACGGAAGACAAGGATTTTTATACAGGTTCAGACCCCTTAACTGACAGGTAATAGCCCTGCTCCTTATCCGGAACACCTTCTATTCTGGGAAGATAATTTCCTTCTTTATCCGTCGTATTTTTTTAACTCAAGGATACTTTCTCGTATACTATTAGGTATATGATATTTCTATATACCATGAACCCATGTATAGGAGGTATGTCTTATCCTTAATACTGACAATTATCTTAGTGTATGACTTCGTGATACCTTAACTATAGCTAGTAGGTACCATGATACTATCCAAATACCATGATAGCTTTAGATATCATTATGCATTATCTTCATGTGTGTCTCCGTGATACCTCAAAGATATACCACAAATACTTCAAGTATCATGATACCATCATTTGTACCAAGATATATACCTTGAAATATTGATATGCATTATCTTTACATGTATCTCCGTGGTACCTTGATGATAACTAATATCATGATACCTCCAAATTAAATCTTTATCAGGCCCATGTGAACCTACACATCGAGGAGACGGTGCACTTCAAGGGGGAAAGATCATGGACTCGCAAGCACCTTTTTTGCTTCGTGCATACGCAGCCGTCCATGTAGCGGCGCATGGGGTCGAGATCATAATCTATACCGTTTCAAGACAGTATGACATGATTTAGTTGCCCTCTGTTTTGCGAGGATTTTTTGGTGTGTATGTTGTTATAGGAATTCAAGTTGTTATTAGAATCATACACATATATAAGAGTTGCAACTTTCAAGCACTATGGTGGGAGTATTAAACCACACTTCATCTTACATTTTACAGATATATGTAATGTGATATGTGTGCTATCATATTTCTAGACATGGCAATGCATAAAGACATGGTAGGGCTCTCCTCACATGCTATTAAATGATTAGATTGTGTGAAATGAAATAAACATGTAGTGTGCGAAATAGATGGAGGTAATTATGGGTGTCGCATGCTAGCAATTTAAATTCACATCTGCACAGTCATCAGTTCAAGAAGTGAGGATTACTACACCACTGTTGACACGAAATTTGTTGTGACACACAAAGGCATGGGAGATCTGCTTAGCTTCAATGCAGGTCCTATCAATCGGATTCAGGGCGTACTAATTAGTTTGATCCTGTAACTAACAAGATAGATAAATCGACCGTGTGAGATCGAGGAGCCGATCGGCCGATCGGCCAAAAAGCCAATGTGATGTAGTGATGCCAGCGATGTTGATAGGGTTTCAATCGGTTGTAGATTTAAATGTAGATTCAAATAATCAGATGAACAATGAGATTTATGTTGTCATTGGCTGAAACTAAACTATACATAATTATCAACAAACCGTTCTTTATCAAAAGCAAATCTCCCAGGCTTTCGTGTGTCACGACGAATTTCGCGTCAACGCATTTTGGCACGCCTAGTGGGATGATTATGCCAACATGTCTAAAGAAGCAATCGATGATAATGGCATGATCCTAATCACGATAAAGAATTTGACGGAGGAACAGAGGCAACAGGTGGAGCAATCTGTGGCTGATTTTCAGAAGCTTTGTCTTGAATTTTTCGGCATGATACAACAAGGACCATTTCGGAAGACACAATTTTCAAGGGCAATTTCGATCAGTAAACCAAGCCAAGATGAGTTCACTAGTCCACATAAGTCTTTTCAAGATTTGGTCCACGAGGCTATGCATTTTGCATTAACCAATCAATCTGAAGTTTTGATAAATATATTGCAAAATTTGACCCTTGGGTTGATACTAGCCTTGATCGGGCATGACACAAGTTTCTAAAGATAAAAGAAAAATTACTAAATTCTGTCTAATTAATAGATAAAATTAAATTGTCATGCAGTGGTTTTTACAATTCCTTCTTGAACTCACTCTTTTTTGGATAGGCTTTCATCGGTTGATCGACTTCTTTTCTTAACCAAATTCATTAAAGAACCGTATCAAATTTTGATGTTAACAACAACGCACTGATTCTAATGGGGCAAGAATCCATGCAACGTGCATAGCACTTGTATGTTATCGTGTGGATACTAGCATCTCTATAACAAAATGATACCTTGCACTGTCGTGGAAATTCATAGAAAATAATAAAATAAAATAAAATGTTACATACAATGATGTTTTAAGTGAAGCGAATGGGGTGCGAGAAGTAAAACAATTATTTTACGTACATAAACAGAATTAATGTACAAAAAGTTAAATATATAGATGACAAATGACCAAGAATGCACACGGAAGTAATCCAATAGGAACAGCATAGCTCTCTCTAACCTAGTTATAACAACAATGATATGCTGATAGTTTCTGATTCTTTGAAATCCTTAAAACCTTAGGCACTTGGAGCGCTAGAGGTAAGAGTTAAACTTCCAGGTGGTTTCTTGAGCTTCATAATTTGCCACAGAAATATTCTTACCATTCCCGTAAGCTCGCACCCACTTAAAAAAGGCTCTTCTTTCAGACCATGTCACCTCAGTTATTTTAGCATTTGTATTTAAATGATTGATGTAAGTTATAAATTCTCTCTCCTCTTTTATAAAGCTATATCATGCATCTTTATACCATTTGAATAATTGATCAAAGGTGCAAAACACACGCACGTGAAGTGAAACTATTTGGTAACGAGGCAAATCCATTCTACATTTTGCCTATATGTCTACCATTTAGTCATGTACTCCCTCCGTTAAGACGTTTTTGCCTCTATTTTTTTTTATCTAGATTCACTAACATCCAAATGAATCTGGACATATATATGAAACACATAAATAGATAAAGCCATGCATAAATATATTTAAAACCTAAAACGTCTAATAATATGCAACATCATATTTGAACAAGCATAAGCCCTAAGGACAAACAAGCAAGCATCAAACCGACCTATGGATTTGGACCAGCTGGCTGAGGAAACCGGGAAATTAGGACCATAGCCACCATCATTATAAGATGATCATGTTGTAGATAATACTTTAAAAACCTTAATAAATAACCATCTCAAAATAAACCAAATATAAGAGTGCTAAAATAATCGAGTGTTCAAATGTATAACAAATGACTTGGCATAAAAATGAGATTGAACATTCCACCTCGTCTTACAAGCGTATATCTTGAGAGCTAAGAGAGTATAATGAAATACAATAAATTCATAAATTCCCCATAATACCGAAGATCTTCATTTCAACAAAACTCTATACATGCAATAGCTATGTACAATCACTTACATCGGTATTCGAGATTCTGTAGCACAGTTAAAAAAATAAAGGCAGCCAACTTGTTCAGCTGCCAGTCCAAGCTTTCGCGAATGGAGTTCTCACCATTATCGAAGGTCAATCACATCAAACTTTACATCGGGGTTCATATACACATGGGAGCAATGCTCATAAATTGGTGAGCCATCTTGAGGCGCCTTATGCGGATGGAATCCTCTCTCAGGGCAATCATGGATCACACCCATACCACCAGGATCAGTGAGATGAAATATACCATGTTTTCTGTTCAAGCAAAACATATATTCGAGATCACATGACGATCTAATGGTGAGCTTTCACAAATTAGCAAGCACAAGCAGACAAGCAACACTATGCAGACTATTAGTTCAGCTGCAAAAAAGGTTCATCAAACCTATAGGGTAAAAAGAAACTGCAGCAAATGGCTTAAAAATGTACTGGTAGAGGATGTAAAAAGAAAGACCTTCCTATGTTATCCAGGAATTTTCGTGAATAATTCAGCAGTACAGTATGAAATTGCACTACTCGATCAACAGATGCAACAGATTGCACAATGACCTAAGTTGAAATGACGCAAAATATAAATACTTCAAAATTAGCATCCATATAAATACTTCAAAATTAGCATCCATAGATGCAAATCTACGATTAGTTAATAGTGATAGTAAAAGAATTGACTCAACTGGCAGCCAAATATACAAGTAAATGTCAACGGAGCAAATCACATACCTTCTTGTGTCAGTAGGTGCCATAACTATTGCAATTGCTTCAGGTAACATCACCTGTAGGTATAAAAGAACAATTGGCAAATACATGAACAAATAGAAAATGATGTTTTTTTTTCTCATGAAATGATTCAGTCAGAAAACTCTTCAATTTGCCAGCCAGTACATACTAAGCAAATTAGCAGGGGGCATGCTACTCTAGTAATTAGTTGAACACAAGAATATATGGAAATGAAACCATCAAATCAAATTGAGTCTAACCATGCTTGGGTATGTAATAACATTCTGAATAAAATCAACAGAGCAAAAAACTGTGCCATGAGCACTGAGTAAATTGCAAGTGTCATGAACAAATTCTTTTTCAGCTACTGGTCTAGAAAGGGTGATTCATGCATTGCAAACATTTATAATTTCACTACTGGGCATGGGCAACATCCTGACAATAACTCTAGGACATGCATTTGTTTGGTGTTTTCCTCATTGAAATCAATAAGAAAACAGTTATAAGATAAATATCACTATAAAGTGTAGGCAAGTCAAAACATAAATTACTTCAATAGAATTTGCGGCACCAAGTGGTAATGCTATGTGAGATCCAATCTGACAAACATTACCTGATAAGAATAATGATTATGGAGATCAATGGAAGACAGGAAGCAGGACTGTGTTGGATGTGTCTGGAAGAAAAGAATAGAAAAGTGATGTCAGAAGAAACAGATTATTTTAACGCAAGAAAGCAGGCCCCACAAATTATACTCACAGTTGTACTAATAAAAGAAAACAAAAAAAGGAAAACGTTGCATGAGATGTATCTCCTGAAACCACTCATAAATATTGATGCAATCATAGAACTGCCCTATTTGGCTATTTGTGCATGAAAAACGAATGATATTTTGGCCAGCATTTTCTGACATTTACCAATATACTCCCTCTGCTTTTTAATAGATGATCCTGTTAACTTTTTGACATGTTTAAGTCCACTCATAAATATTGATACAATCATAGAACTGCCCTATTTGGCTATTTGTGCATGAAAAACGAATGATATTTTGGCCAGCATTTTCTGACATTTACCAATATACTCCCTCTGCTTTTTAATAGATGATCCTGTTAACTTTTTGACATGTTTAAGTCATGTTTAATGCATGAAAAACCAAATCACAACAAAATAAATAATAATTATGTATACAAATATACCAAAATAAGTGCAGGTACCATTTTTAGGTAGTATTACAGTAGGTGTACCCTATTGACTTGAGCTGTTGAGCAAACAACAAAAAACATCTATTGTACCAAAGTTTCATTAAACCAGACTTACGTGAATCCAACCAAGAGTGAAAAGCGAGCCCTTGTCCTGAACATCAAATAATTCATCTTCATTTGTCGCTTCACACTGTAAAATAAAGAAAACCATGTAACTCACTTATCTCTTGATGTGACATAATTTATATACTCACCCAGTGCCATGTGTAACTGAAACTATGAAGCATGGAACAGATATGTCAACCAAGATAGAACATAGAATATTTACAACTTACTGAATCAGATGTAGATTTCTGCTTTGGAATTATTAAGGCAGTCACATAAAAGGTTCTCTTTTTCTACAGGAAAATATGATAAAGTGTAAGTAGTCCAGTTAGGCAATCCAGTCAAATCACTCTTCGAATTTTGTGGAGGGAATGGACATACCAAGGTACCAGCAAGAACCCCACATGTTTCTAAACTTCTCTTAGTGTTTGCCTCAGCAACCCTTAGAAAACACTCCATCAACTTTACCGGCTAATAAGAAAGTAACATTGCAATCATCAGTGAAATAACATCAACAGTAACAAAACATGCAAATAAAAAATACAGATAGAAGAGCAACACTCAAGTGCTTAGTGTAATGCTGTAGGTCCAGAACAATGTTATAGTTTCAACTTTCAAAGGATAGTGCATATTTCAACTTACAACATGTAAGTTCTGATAACGCCCGGTTTCTGAGACAGCAAGTCCTGGTGTTGGATCTGCAACTTCCGATGGAGCAATTGGCCTGCGCTCTAACTCTGCCAAGACTGGAGGAGGTGAAGGCTGTTTGATACTCAATTGAGACAGTTCTTCCAGACTAACAGAAGGTACAGAGGCGCATTCCTCTGCTGGCTTAGACCATCGACCATCATCAAGAGACAGAACAGATTTCATATCATCATTCTCGATTTGAGTGCTATCTGTGGATACTGTACTGGGACCATCCTGACCATCTTGGTTTAAGACAGATGGAAATAAACTGCAATTTGAATGTCACATGATAAGAAACATAACATTATCAGCAGAGAGTATGAGGCCCCCATCTTTTGGCAATATGCTGATAATACGCCGTATTGCGTATTAGCAACAAAATAATAATTTATGAATAAAACTTTTATATATGAGACCTTAGCGATTTAAAAGCCAATGCTGAAAAATAAACTCGATGAAGAAACTTCAGAATAAAATTCAAAATTAAGTTCTAAAATTCAAATTTTGGCAGCGGCTGATTCCATATGGGGCAAATGGTGGGGGGCCTGAACTAGTTTCCATACAAATATGATTGATGTCCAGCTGCAATCCCTACTATTGCAACGATGTGAATAAAAACTTCTGCTTGCAAACTGGGATGTTTCCTTTCTTTCAAAATATATATATTTAGTAGAGCCAATCGACATTTCAGTCAGGTGGTTCTATTGGTATGTAGCATGTAAATATAAGGCACTAAAAAAATATGAATATCATACAATCATAAAAAAGAGAGATGAATTCCACAAATAAAAACAAAGAAAATAGAAGTTAGTAAAACTCCACAAGGAGACGTTTCAGAATATTCAATCTGTTTTACTTTTTTCTGTATGGTTGTTTTTTACAGTTTTTTGTAACTTCTGTTTTACTGGATCTTTGTAGTTGTATAGAATTATTTTAGAAGCAATTCAAGTCTTACAGAAGTTCCAAGAAACACTGAATTTCAAATGAGGTTTATAGAACTGGTAAGCAATGAAGATAATTTATAAGAGAAACTTTTCCTTTGAAAGAAGTTCAACACAAGGTTTGGAAGAAAAAAGAACACTTAAGAGATATTAAGCTGCAAGCATCTAAAATTTAAATTCTCACCTAGAGACATCGCTTTTTATTAGATCAAGATTGCTTGGATACTGAACCTGCAACAAGCATTAAGGAAATCAATAAGACTATGGCTTCTCTATGGTTAAATTTTCAAGCAAACGCATTCAGAAAATGAGAGGAAAATAACCATACCTTGATGGCAGTAACAGGCCCAGTCCATTGCCCATGAAGCCCATTAGGTCCCAATATAGAGTGTCTAGCTAATGTTTCTTCCTTAGGGAAAGGGAGATTTGCAAGTCTGTTTAAAATAGCCAGCAAATGACAAGGTTTTAGTTAACTAACACAAATGGCTACCAATATGTCAGGGAAAATGAATCCGTCAATTTTTTCCAGAAAACACATTGATAAGAGAGTCAAATAGGAATAAAGAAAACACTTAATCAAACACATGCAAATAAAAGTAACCTTTTTGCTATAACTCTTCCAATAAACATAAGTTGACTAAGTTTAACTGATTTTGCGAACTAACTGGCCTTATTCAATATTTCCTATTGCCATATAACGATGTTTCACAGCTTTACATTTTACAACTATGACATGCGCAGAATCAACGATTACCAAATACCCTGGATGCAGTGTAGAATATATGCTCATCGATTTATACTGTTATACAATTGTAGCTCATCGAAAAAATAAATTGATAAATTCAGCTGATTCATGCAAGAAAATGGTCTTTTCATACAAATCTGTACTGTACAACTAGGGCTTGGTTCCAAAAATCTCCTGACTGAAGACTTAGACCTGTGAACTGTTGCACATTATGAACTATGAGCATGTTTGATGTGGAGGAGAACCAACATATTCCTAAGGAATCTGTTATTTTCATTAAATAAACAGTGAAGTTCTTGCACGCTCAAAATTAATTTAGGACACATGAATGATCTGTAACCTACAAGCAAAATTTCAGTCTTAAATCTTACCAAATCGGGTCAATCAAGTTCTATGATGTTTTAGGTAAGCTAACAAACATGTCAATTGAGTTCCCTTTTCTTAATTAATAGCCCACAGTATCAATATGAAAATTAATAAATGTCTACTTATTATTTAAGACAACTGAAACACCCAAATCATACATATAAATATGACCGACATATACACATACTGTTTGCGGCTCAGTCTATCAGGTTGAGCACTCATTACTGGTGCCACTTGATGATTCCCACCAGGGACGGATCTTTGCAATGATCCATTATTGCTTCCTACAAATGGCTGAATAAGAAAAGAATAAGAAAGTAAACCAGAACAAGCACTTAAAAGCTGACAGATTTACATTAATAAGAGAGAATAAACAGAACAGGGTTATATACCTGATATGTATATGGGGTTGCCATATGTTGCTTTGATATATTATTTACAGCAAAGGTTCCATTTATACTATTAGATTCAATGGCACCTCCTCTTGCTCTGTTATGCTCAGCGATTTGCCGCTGAACAACTGGCTTCAGTGATTCAAGCTCACTGAGCACTTCAATGAGTTTCTACAACAAAATGACAGTTACTTGGAGACAGCTGATAGAGAAAAGGACATCGTTATCCATAATTAAAAACAATAAACTGGGATCCAATAGACAACTTAAAACCATATATACACAGTAGTAAAGCGAGAGGAATTACAGATTGATTATGCGGAGCAAGCCTGAAGAAATCCACTTCTCTCAACTTGAATGTATGGTAGTCACGGTGCTTCGGAATCGTCTCGCAAACCAAGCTGCAACCATACATACGTTTGGTGTGACACCGGAGCTCGACACTAAGAACAAAAATATATAAAGATAAATCAATCAGCTACTAGCCCACCTCGAGTACCGCAGGAGGATGACATACAGGTCGACGAGATTCTTCTCGTCTCGATATATCTTAGCCTGCGCAAACCACATCGAAGCACCCAGCATTAACACAATTCGGTACCGGAACCAAAAGAATCCACGCTAATCGCGTAACGAAACAATCCCCAATTCATCGAATCCCGATAGCCCCCAACCAATCAGCGGTACAGCCAAATCGCGCAATTGAACTACCAAAGTCGGCAGCGCTCTCATCAACAGGAGGAGGGATCTGGCGTCCCGGGAGGGATTCACCACGGGGAGGGCTAGGGCCTGACCTGGCGGAGGAGGTTCCCGGCGATGCGGAAGTAGTAGGGGAGCTTGATGCGGTGGTCGACGGCGATCGGGCGCGCGCACGCCTCGATGTCGATGCCGCCGCCCCTGGCCTGCTGCGGCGGCCCCATGGCGGCCCCTTCTCCGCGAGTGCCGCTTCTCCGGCGAGCTCCGCGGCGGCGGCGGGGAATCGGGCGAGGCGGGTTAGGAATGAGGTAAGTGGACTTTTCTTGGTGTGGTGTGGCGGTGAAGGAATTCGATCACGTTGCTGGACTTTGGGTACGAATACGATACGGTGATTCGGTTTGTTTTGCGTTTTGCACCCTTGGGAAAGCTGGAATTAGTACGAGTAGGTTTTGAAACCTTTCCCCCTCTTTGGCTCTTTGCAGTTTAGCCCCTCGCGGCCGCGGGCCTCGCGACGTCGGCCGTCGGGCGGAGTTGTCAATACGATTTGGCCACATATCGTCAACATGTCAACATAGTTTGGTTATCTTTTTTTTTTCATTTGTTTCCTCATTTCTTCCTCTGTTTATCCTTAATCTATGATAATACAAACGTAGATGTCCACAACACATGCACAATCAGTTCTATGAAGAAATACACGCATATCCTATTCTTCTTATGAGCACTTCCGAAACACTGGGTCAGCATATCTTAAGATTGACAAAGTCACCACGGGTATCTCGATGTCGATGGGTACGTCGCCTACCACTGACACATGCACAATCATCCTTATGAAGACACAAACGCACATTTTACCCCTATAAGCATCTCCAAAATACTAGGTCAGTATATCTTGAGATTGACGAAGTCACCACAGACGTCTCGCTGTCGACGAGTACGTCGCCTACCACTGAAAGAATAATTAACCGTAAACGGTGACGATATGAGGGGGGCCAACTTAACAATTGATTAAGATAAAAAAATTAGTATAAAAATATACATAAATTTAAAGATTTTTCATAGACAAAATATATCATATGAACGTAAAAAGATATAATAGCTATTCGTGTACAAACAAGTGCAGACGAAGTAACACGAATATCTCCGGTAGTCAGTCCATTTCCATCAGCCGGCCGGTGGGAGCGAGAAGTATGGGATATGTCTGGTGTTTCTTCCATCAATCATCCGGATTTACGCCGTATATCAACAGATTATGGTTTCGAGGGTCATCCATTACGAAAAGACTTTCCTCTGAGTGGATATGTGGAAGTACGCTATGATGATCCAGAGAAACGTGTGGTTTCTGAACCCATTGAGATGACCCAAGAATTTCGCTATTTCGATTTTGCTAGTCCTTGGGAACAGCGTAGCGACGGATAATTCCGAATCTACATAACATAGGTCTAGTCTAGTCCAGAAGACAAATCAATAGGAAATGCTATTTGCTTCTTAAATTCAAATTTAAGAAGAAGAACTTTTTTGAAATGAAAGAGTTTCCACGGGCGTCGGATATCATTTCTTCAAATAAGGAAGAAGTGTTATCGAAGGATTTCCTTCCATTCTTCCTAGTATGGAAGAAGTAAAGAAAAAGTACTGCGTCTCGATCTATACGAAAGGGCACTGGTTTTTTCTTTCGGTTTCATTGATAGCAGAAGAGTACGCTAGCTAGCGGAGCCTGAAAACGCTTGCTTGCGCCCCACCCCGTAAGCTGACTCTATTGCCTATGCTTGCTGCTCGCTCAGTGTCAGTAGAAGGGAAGAAAAGATGGTCAATAAGCATATATATATATATATATATAGAGAGAGAGAGAGATACGCTAAACTATGTCTGGGGTACGTGATAACTAAAACGCTCTCTTCACAGTATGGACCCCCACCCCCACTCCCAGTTGGTTCCTTCTTTTAGTAAATGAATTACTCCTAGGTTGTTTTTCTTAGCCCTTCCCTTAGTAAATAATTTACGAATAATAATACACCAAATTGGTTCTCATATCTTCTGGCAGTAAATAAATTAGTTAGGATTAACGTAATGATGTTGCCACAAAATTTCTCTTAGTAAATAAATTACTACCACACCAATAGTCCTCAACATAAATATTAATTTTGCCATAAAATTTCTCTTAGTAATTAAATTAATATTACACCGATTGTTTTTAACCATTCTCTTAGTAAATAAATTACTTACAATCAACGTATTAATCTTGCCACAAAATTGTTCTTAGTAAAATAAAATTAATATTTGCACGTCGTTTTCCCTCTCTTAGTAAATAAATTGCAAATACATACCTACACAATTTCCTTCTCTTAGTAATATATTTACGCATAATTTTGGTTTTTAAATTTCTTAGACGAACAAATAGTAGTAATTTTTTTACTCGACGATATACACGGTAGTTAATCTGACAATAAAAAAGTTTCTAATATATACAGTATGTTATATCTGCCTCTGAATAAAAAAAATTACAAACACACAATCACACATTCAGATATAAAAAAAAAGAAAATATGAAATTTCATTCACATCCCAACTCGATATCAAAATGACATTTGCTAATCAGATTACCACATAATTATCAGTACATGACAAAATGAAATTTGGAGACGACATCAACACCAACGACAGTAGTAGCATGGGCAGGGGCAGGAGAGTAGGGCGTGGAGGAAGCGGCCCACGAGGACTCCGCCGACCAACTTCTCTATCGAGGGTGGAAGGAGGAGGCCATGCATACGGTGTGGTCTATGCAGCCGGCAGCTACTCCCCGCATTCCGCCATCAACCACCGTCTCCTCACAAGATTCCGCCCGCTCCTAGGCCAGCCACTGCCCAATGCCGGCACTCGCTCCTCCCTTTGGCTATCCAAAAAGAAGAGCATCATCACCTTGTATAAACTGTTAGATGTGCACAAGTCTAACCATTGTCAGGTGATCAGTCAAAAGTTGCTAATAAAACAAACAAATCCCAACAATTTAATATCCACAATTGCATATTTCCACACCTTGTCATCCATGGGTCAAATCAGCGGTATGTCTATTACATCTCCATACTGATATTTGAAAAAAAAAGCACATGAGCTAGGATTTTCACACATAATCCATCAATTTTATCTCAAAAGTAAACAAATGCACATTAGGTAGGATTTTTAGAAACAGTCTTAACAATTTTATCTTAAAAGTTTAGCAAGGTCGAAAACTAGTTAACTTTCTCCAGATTCCTGCTCGGTAGCAAACAGGCACTTTTGAGGTCAAATTGTTGGACTCTGCTTGCTTGCTCAATTGACCAACCACAAATCAAGAATCAAGAATCACAGCTCACTTGCTCTAGATTCTTGCTCGTTAGCAAGATGACTCAACATGCAGCAAGCTCGCCGTGGCAAGCTGGCTGAACCTCACACAGCAAGCACGCATGCAGCCACCGCCCGCCACATGGCATGGCCTTCTTGACACGCGTCCTTGCCATCGCGGTCAGAACACTGCCAGCGCGGCGGCACACGACGAAGACGCCTGGTCGCGCCTCCTCACTCCCAGCCTAGGATTCGTCTAGCTGGTCAAGGATGTTAGCGCTGGGGTAGAGGCATACCCCAGGCCGTGATGGACACCGTACGACGGATGCGGCGGGGCTACCGCTGCTTGAAGCAGATCCAATCGTCGGATCAACACACCGTCATCGTTGCTGAGTCAGGTGGAGGGGATCAACAGCTGCTACTTAGGCGACGTGAAAGTCCTTGGCTTCCACCAAATCCGCAGGGGGATGGGGTGAGGTAGCCATGGAGGGGTGCCCAGAGTGGTGGAGAGGCCTCCCGATTTGCTCGTCATCGAGCTCGCCGCCGTCAGCCGCCTGGAATAGGCCATCTGTGCCCATCGCCGAGAGCCCTAGATGCCACCTCTGTCATCTCCTTCCTTTTGCCTCTCCATATGAAAAAACAGGGGGAAAAGGTTGGAGGGAGGGGCAATGACGATGGCCGCTCACGCTGCATCCTTCCCACATCTCGCCGGCGAGAGCTTCATCGTCGATCCCGCTCACGAAGCCACCATCACTCATTGAAACCATCTTCTTTCAGATCCGAAAAAATAGGATCGGGAATTGGTGAGGAATGAATGGTGGTTGGATGGCTATATAAATAGGCGTACGTAAGAAGAGTAAAAGATTTACTCCGTACGTGTAGCCTGGGGAGAGGGCGTGAGGGACTGGGGTGCACAGGCCGGGGGTGGGGGTGAGTTGTGTTTTAATACAACACAATCCATTTGTAGTATATTGTGTGTATATATATATACTATATATATATACATATATATCTATTATGTAATCCATCCTTCAATTTTCTATATGATGTTGGTTAACAAACTGGAAGAAGTCTATATTTATTCATTCAATTCAGCCTTATAAGCACTTAGCAGATAAATCATAAGCAATGATAAAATCATCCAAGCTAAAAGTCATGTGACAATAGATATTATCAGTTTCCAAATCATGGCTGCCCAAGCACAAGAAAAAAATAGCTACACATACATATATACATCTATCTCATGACAGCCATGATTAGGAAAGTAATAATCTACTAATAGCATGCAGCAGTACACAAGAGGAGAGAGCCAAGCACTCGTATTAAATTTAGAATTTGAACCCAGATGGACTGGTTCAACCACAAGAAAGCTAACCAGTTGAGAGCTATGCTCACCTCTCTATAGACATAATGATATATATATATATACTCGCATTGGCTCTCTCCTCTTGTGTACTGCTGCATGCTATTAGTAGATTATATATATATAGGGATGCGCTAAAGTACACCCGGGGTGTGTGATAACTAAAACGCTCCCCTCACATACACCCCCTCCCTCCCCACCAGCACACCTCCCCCCCCCACCTTTTCCCACCCCAAGCGCCCCCATCCCACCCTCCCACCCTCCCTGAGCACCCTCCACCCCGCACCTTTCCAAAAACATCATATAGTAAAATGATTACTAACATCTTGTTCGTGGCATAGTATACTATAAGTAAAATATTTACTATACATAAAATTTAATAATGTACCCATCCCGCACCTTTTAAGTACGAGTAAATTATTTACTTGAAGTATAAATCGTGCCATGTACCCATCCCACACCTTTTAAGTAGGGAGTAAATTATTTACTTGATGTACAAATTGTGCCATATATTCATCCTGCATCTTTTAAGTAGAGAGTAACTTATTTACTTGGAGTGCAATCATGCCATGCACCTCTATCCCAAGTTTCGGTCAATGTTAACTAAAATGATTTTCCCTTAGTTAATTTTTTACAACATGTATTGGAGCCTCACGTATGGGATTAAAATCTATAGTAATATTTTTAATACCATGTGTATTTATCAAGACATGTTTGTTTTTAGTAATGTATTTATTTCATTAAATATGTTCTCATTCAGTAATTAATTCACTCCGCTTTGCTAGGATTGAGTAAAAAAAATTATGAGTAGTTATACGCAAGTAATAATTCTTCTATTAATCATAATAATATCATCAAGAACAAAGTGATATCATGACAAATTGTATTTTGGTTCTATCAGAAAACCAATAAAAAATGACACATGTACGACAAATACGCATTCATCTTGATCTAAAAAAATGCAGTCAATACAACATCCCAAGATGTCAAAAACCACCACCACAAAAAAAATTTAAAAAAGAACACCACCACCAGCTTCGGTGTCATCTATCATGCCCAATTAGATATCTCCTAGAATCACCATGTCGTATCATCATCGTTGGAAAATTTGCACAAGCCAATAGAAGTCACAGGAGGATCCATAAAAAAAACACAAAGGCCACCGAGGGGGGAGGCGGAAGAGGTTGGCGCTGTCGAGAACGACAAGCAGGATGGCATTCAGGTGGCGGCACCACTAGTGGCATCCTGTTCTTTTTCAAGTTTTCTGAACATTGAACAAAAACAAATTCATGGCTAAAAAGATAATATGGAATTGAAGGTTTAAGATAGTCATATTATCCCAATGATTAGTTTGTATAACAATTATCATAAGCTGCAGATTCAAGCAAACTAAGGGCACTCACTACCTTATATGGCAATTCGATTTCAATATTGCACAGGTTAAACACTTAAACCTAGCAGAGACTGTGAACAGAACCTAGAAAAGCTAGAAAAGCTAGCAGAGGAAACATAAATCTTCATGTGTGACTATCTTATTATTTTTTTTGTTATTACCTGCAAAGGGGAACTCCGCATGAATCGTCGTCGGACCTGTCGCGGATGGAGGAGTGGAGCCGGACGAGCTGGAAGAAGTAGCGGCAGTGCGTGTCCTGTGCCCCTTCTTTGAATCATAACATCTATGGTTGAACAGAAAAATTCAGAACACAACAAAAAGCCAGCGCCCTGTGCCCCGCCGCCACACCGCCGCACGCTGAGATAGATCGATCGAACACTAATCAAAATTAGCTTGATGGCCAAGATAGTTTGAATATGGATGGATCAATGGTGTAAAATGATCGGCACGGCACATAAGGGAGATGTGTTCGCAAATTCAACTCACGAGACAAACAAATTGAATTGAAGTGTATAGTTAATTTAACCCCATGCAAATTAAAGCACATTAAGGAAGATGCAACTAGCCAGACAGGAACAAATTGATCCACGATGGATCAATGGAACATGCATGTACATTATACAAACGCACGAAGGAACACAAGCAATCAACACATATCTGGCACCCACAAAATAAGCTGCAATTAACTAACCAAACACAACAACTGTGCTTCCTCGAAAAAAACGCAGCAGCTATAGCCTATAGAGATCGATCTAGCAGGTAGATCATGGAGCAAAATAAAACACCAACTAATTGTGCAATCTAACAATCGATCGAGGGCATGTATGTGTACGTGCAGACGGGTGGATTTAGATCGATTCAACAGCAAAAACACGATTAGATAGGAGCGAGTAAAAAACCAAGCAATCGATCAATCGATCGAACAAACGTGCACCATTCAACTGCTCTACCGAGCGCCATGACCATTGCCTTTCCTCCTTGCCGCGCTACTACTTGGAGGTCGCCACTGCCCGGCCGCAGGCCGCCGCCGTCGCCGTAGGCATTCGACTGCTCCACCGAATGTCGTTGCCATCGCTTCTCCAGATCCGAAAAAGGGGGAAACTGAATGGGTGGTTCGTTTCTGTTGGAGGCCTTGGACCAACACACACATATATATAGAGTTTGCGCCCCTCCCCCCAAAGCAAGAAAATTATTTAGAGTTTGCGCCTACCCCTGGATCCCACCCACCTGCAGGTATGGTAAGTAAGAAAATCACTGAGGTTGCGACACCCTATCCACCCATCCATAGATACATCAAGTAAGAAAATTACTCAGAGTTTCGCACCCTCATGGGGGGCCGTCCACCCACATGTACACGTCAAGAATCACTTCGTCTGTCCCTATGCCTACTTGGAACGTGCTATCATTCAGTGAAAATTTTACTCGTGGTGATGAGTAATTTGTGTGTGAGGACTGTTGAGTAATAAAATTACCTACATTATAATATGCAATGGGTATTTCATGAGTAATATAGACCAAAAAAAATTTACTGGTTTAATAAATTTATTCGAAGTAATTAATTTACCAAATGGCATATCAGATAATTCATTCACTATCAAATGAAATCATGTTTATGTGATAAATGATTTTTACATGTGTGGAGGGTAGATTAACGAATCGTAGTAGCATTTTTAACAGAGAATAAATATATTACCAAAATATATTTAATGTTAGATTTAATGAAACTAATTTGATGTCTTAGATGGTGTTAATTTTTCTATAAATTTTATCAAACTTAAAATATTAGTAAAAAAGTCAAAACGTCTTTTAATATAAAATGTAGGGAGCATTAAAAAAAATAAGAATGCAATCCTCTCGTGCAATGGGTAGTTGATGAGTAACACGGACCAAAATAAATTGTTGCACGACAGCATTATCGTTGCAGGACTGAAATCAAATTAAAAAAAGGTACGTATTGATCAGGCACTTTAAAATTGTTTTATTATTGAATATAATTTTAATATTTTTTGAGAAATAAAGAAATCTGGACGGACCTGATACTAATGTTAATAATGGGTAATTTGATTAGTGGGTAAAACTGTCCATGAAACGCGGATGTTAAATGTTGTGATGTTGGTGGCGTGTAAATCGGACCGCACAATTTATGGTTATCCGAATTGCAATGTTTTACTCCATAAATCACATGAATTCCAATTTTTTAATTCACAAATTACCAATAGTAATTTCTTTACTCCACTTAGATATACTGATACGTGAACCGTAGTTAGTACGTATTGTTCCAAAATCATATACTGAAGCACATACATAACAAAAATTACGCATGGTGAAAAAATTACAAAAGAAACACAAATTACCATGGACGGCTCTCGATAGCATCCCAATCGGCAAACAGGAGCCAGGAACTTCTAGATCGACAAGAGAAGGATCCCAGCCAGCGAAACTGCAGCACCACGATGGATTTCTCAGGCTGGACAGCACCGTTTCACTGTGGGGGCTGCCTCCTCGCGTTGTAAAAAATGCAAAAAGAAAAAACAAAAGAGAAAATCAAAGGGAAAAAACTAAATCCCGCCAAAGGGGAAGACCACCAGCAAAACCGCATCGCGCCTGCGCCACCAAATCTAGGTTGCAATTCAGCTCATCTTTTGGTGAGGCGAGCCGGATCCAGCAGCCAGATTCCTAGATGACGCTGGAGAAGAGCCAGCATGATAGAGTAGCCTGGGTGCGACTCCAACGTTGGGAGGTCGCGGCAACCTGCTATCGACGTCGAGGAGCCACCGCCATCCCATCGTCGCTCTCCCCGTAGTGTCATCAAATCCATATAAATCAGATGAAAAAAAGTGTGAACGATAAAATAGACTAGCTACTGGCAAAGGATATATATATAGAAGGTCAAGATGAAGGTAAAAAAATTACTAATGATAAGGGGGACCGGGTGAGGTGACTGTTGGAGCAGCACGAGTAAAGACATTACTCTCCGGGTGAGGAAGGGAAAAGTGTTGCAAGGAGTGCTATGAAACTACCTAGCACGTAATGTGCCATGTAGTACTTATATATATATATATATATATATATAGACACACACACATATTGTCAGTGGCCAAGTATAAGACATACCTCTTATACACAGGTTAATGAAATACGGTAAAACCATATACCCAGTAGTACACAATAAGGTATCCTTTAATCAAAGAAATACGACCAAAAGAGAAGGAAATTCTCTTCTCGTAATAGAAGGTGTTAGAATCCTAGTCAGGGAAGGTAACGTCTCCTCAGGACTGTGTTCTATTCTATCTCTCCGAGTTTTACTTGGAGAAGGAGAAAATCTCTACTATTCAAGGAGGTCCTTGTGTTCAGATCAGGGCATGGAGTTACAAGCCATAGCCAAACTGTGAGCCCCCGGTTTTGTATACCGGAAACCCCATGTGTATTACAATATCATTCCCTGGATCAGTAGATGGTACACACATGGCACAGTTGTATATCACAAGCTGACATCGTCATACAGGTCTTACAATCTATTAATAATACAAGGATAGCCCAAATGGTATCCGAATAGACCAAGCATGGTCGACAACAACACAAAATACCAACACAAATAAATGATGTAGCGGAAGCGAAGCAGCGGTGGTCCATTTTATCCTACACGCATCGACTGGTGAACCTAGGTCTCTATTCCGCCGTCCTTGGTAACTCCTTGCCAGCATAGCACATGCACAGATCGACACCAACACCTTTTTCTAAAAAACATTTAAATAAGCAAGAGTGAGTACCAACCGTACTCAGCAAGCCACCACTACATAATGCATATAATGTTCATAGGGGTTCAAGGATGGCTTGGTTTATTTGCATAAAGCTAGTTTTCACAAATTATTTCACAAACCTATGCCATAACAGTTTTAACTGAAAACCACGTTAAGTTGAAGTTGTCATTAACCTGCGAGGGTTCATCCACCTTCCCCAAGGCTCGCTTGGTCCGGTTTACCTTCGCATCCAATTTCCACAGTTTTAACCACTACGACCTTTTTGCACATCAGGCAAGGTCACACCTTCCATACCCATCATATTTTAAGCAATATTACGAATTGACGAGGCTAGTTAAGAGTAATGCAAGTCCCGGCGCTCATTAACCGCGAGCACGGCTATTCGAATAGTTTAATTTACTCACACTGCAGCGGATGTACGCTTTTAATCCCACATTCCGTGACGCACCCAACACATGAGACTTGTCACGACCCGGTTTTTCAGTTACCCTCACATAGCGGCACCCGCTCCAAGGACTATGAATCCCCATTGCACCCCGGCGCCACATTCCTACCTCGAGCCGGTTGTGAGGAAAGTCCTGGCGCTCCCGAGATTGAAGGTTACATTATACATATATAAAGCTTTGACGTCATTAAACCACACACTTCCACATCTCCATACTGATATCCAGAACCTACCATGTCTGGGGTGCCACCCCACGAGAATAACCTAGTTCACCGGGTCTATCCCCACTCAAGAAGTGTGGTCGTACTCGGTTCGTTTCCTGCTTAGCTTCTTGACTCGGTCCTTAACTGACCAGGGTCGACGGCTTACCATTCCCAGAACCTCCTCTATTCTATCCATGCCGCCCCAGTCAAAATCACTTTTGTTTAATTAAGTTTTTGGGTTTTCACAAAGGTTTTCATGCTGTGGGTGGCGCCTATGTCTCCACTCGATCTCTAACGATCACTCCCATCGAGTGATCGGCATAACCACATCCACATATCACACATATGGAGTGTATAACGTCTATGTAAGCAGGGCTAAGCAGTGAATAAATAATCACGCATAAAGTAATATACTCAGGTAACAAAGGTGTGTAAATACATAAGGATAAACAATATCAAAGGTAAGGCTTAAGCAAATATAGGTACGCATTTTATAATTAGCATGCAATTTTATTTGTAATCAACACATTTATCAAAATAGGATCAACATGTTCGAGGAAGGGGGCGTAGTGACTTGCCTTGCTCAATTCGGGGTTCGTTCTCAATTAGCTCAGTTTCCTCCTCACAGATGTACCATGTCCGGTTGAATACTAACGTCACAAGCTACTCGCTAACACACAAAAAAAAGAGCCAAAAATTCCGGAAAGAATAAAAAAAACAACCAAACCAGTGCCATTGCGTAGATCTTGATTTTAGAAAGATTTTGACGAAAGTTTCGTTCAAATCCGACTTAAAACGAGGGAGATACAGAATTCGAAAGATTGGAAAAGTTTTAAAACAAAGAAAAGGAAAAAGGTCTAACGGGTGGGACCGCCCTTTGCTCCTTACGTACAGGTTTTGTTTTTAAATGGGTGTGCGCATGGTGAGGTGAAGGGCTTGGGCGAGCTACAAGCATGCATGCATATGCATACACACGGCTAGCTAGCTGCATGCATGTGAGCTGCTTGCATGCATGCACACGTATAGCCAGCTAGCTGTATGGCGCATGCATGGTCGGCGGCACAGCGGCGATCGCTGCGGAGGGCAGCCGCGCAAGAAACGGGTACGGTGTTGCGCCTCACGACGTCACCGTGCCGCGGCAACAATGGCGGTAAGGAAACAAAAGCAAGAGAAAGAGCAGGAAAGGAGCTCACCTTGCGGCAACCGGGTAGCGGCACACCGAACGGTGGTCCTCACATGAAACTACAGTCGTCGATGTACAGCCTGGGGACGGTCGGCCCGCGGATCGTCCTCGCACACCACGTGTTCGATCGGTGGTAACAAACGAACACACAGCGTTAAGGAATAAATGTTAGCGGGTTAGTGCAAGTTAGAGCTTAGGGATTAGCGAGTTTGAGGTCAGTGAGTCAGTAAGTTAGAGTGTCAGCGGGTTAGTGAGTTAATGGGTCGAATGTTAGATGTTAGAGGTTAGTGGTTCAATAAGTTAGTTGTTCTCAGGGTTCAGATGACGGCGCAGCGCGCGGCGATGTCGTCGCCGAAAGCAGTACCGGGGAGGAGCATTAGATTTTATCTTTTTCTTACCAACCCAACAGGAATGAATGGCTTGGGGAGGCAAGATGGATTTCAATAGAGGGGGTTGGGTGAGTAGAGGGATATATGTTAGACTTTGGTGAGGAGGATGGCTTGTTGGTGGACTTCGGCCTGGAGGATATGATATAGACTTTTTGCATAAATAGATTTTGTTGGGCTCGGCCCGAGGAAATGAGGGAGGTTTTATGGACTTTTGGATAGATTATCAGGCCGGTTGGCCCAATGAATGCGGGGGAGGTTAGGTAGACTTCTTGTGGAGGACTTTATGGCTTGGCCCAACAATGAGAGGGAGGTGATATAGACTTTTTAAAAGCCTTGGTCAAGATGGGGCCCACGGGAAGAGAATAAAACGTGGGTCCCACCTCTTTTTTTTTCCTTTTTCTTTTCTCTTCCCTTCTCCTTCTTCTCTCTCCTTCTTATCTCTTTCTTCTCCCTCCTCCTTTCTCTGTTTCTCTGTCTCTGTTTCTTCCTGGGAGGAGAGACCGAGCGGGAGGGGCTAGCGACCGGGCGCGGCGACGCGGCTAGCACCGGGCGGCGCGGCATTCGCGGCGCGCTCGACCGGGGAGAAACGGCGGCATGGCGGTGGCGTGACGCACGGCAGCGCGTGGCCGGGAGGCGGCCAAGCTCGGCACGGCTTGCGCGGCACGGCCTGGGGCGGCACAGCCGGGTGGCAGCGCGCCGGGGCTCGCAGCCGAGCAGGAGGAGGCCGGGGGCGCCGGCAGCCGGGTACGGCAAGGGCGGCCGGAGCGTCGCTGGTGATGTCGCGACGCGACCATGCGCCGGCCAGAGCGGTAGGGAGGAGTCCGGCCGAGGAGGCTCGGCACGAGCTGGGCCACGGCATTGGCCAGACGCGACGGCGCAGCAAGCTCGGCGTAGCCCGGCACGCGGCACGACCAGGGGAGGCGTCGGCGCCTAGGCGGAGCGCGCAGCAGGGGCGGCAGTGCGTCGGCTCGAGCGGCATCGCGCCGGTTGGAGCGGTCGGCTACTCGGCAGGGGCGATGCGGTACTGCCAGGGCGACGTCGGCCGGGGGCTCGGCCGAATGACGGCTGGGGAGGCGACTCGGGCAGCTCGACCGAACGACGGCGACGTTCGGCCCGTCATTGTGATGGCAGCAACCATGGTGGTTTGGGATGGAGAAGAGGCGGCGACAGTGGGAATGGGAAAGCTTGGAGGCTGAGGATGACGACAACGGGGCTGTGGCTTTTATAGCTGTCGCGGCCGGTAGACGGTGACAAGGCGGCTCGGCCGAGTGGGGCCGACGATCCTGTTCAGCGGTATTCGTCGGCAGGGAGGCACCGTAGAGCTAGGACAGTGGCCAGTGCGGCATGGGTGAGCTCGGCTCACACCTTTCGGCGTGGACGAGTGACACTGGCGAGCTCGTCACGGTGCCATAGCGCACTGGACCGTGTGCAGAAATGGCCGTTTGTTCGGCGGAGAAGGCGGCGACGGTGCCTAACCCTGCTCAGTGCACAGTGCAGGACGGTGCCTAATCTCCGATTTGCAGGGACGGTGCCTAACCATTGTTTTGGCATGGGGCTGAGGAGGCAGAGAAAAGAAGGACGTGTGCATGCATGCATGCTGGGAGAGGATGGATGTTGCTTGTTGCTGCTTCGTGTGTTCAAGAAAGTAGATGAGTATTTTGGCTTGCAATGAATGAAGTGAGTAGAAAGCAAAATAAATTAGAATGGGTAAAAATTGGACGAGCGATTTAGGATGCGTCTCGGATTCAAAAATCCGAACACGAGGATTTTATTTGGAGAAAAGAGGAATAGAAGGAAAAACTCGGCTTTTGCCGGTTCCGTCGGTGCACGATTAAATTTGACGAGAGAAATGGCCGTTGAATTTTGATATGTAACTGCACAAAAATATTTGTTGGTGGTAGGATTCCGGAAACAAATATTGCTAGGATCTTTGGCACATAATCCTAAGTCAAAGAACCAAATTTTTGGAGGGAACGGATTTGGCGGAGAATGAGAGTTCACAAGAAAAGAATTAATTGAGATCTTTGGCACATAATCCTAAGTCAAAGAACCAAATTTTTGAAAATAGGTTTTTAATAAAATAAATTTTTCGACGGGCGAATATCAGGGTGTTACACAAACCCACACCCAGAAGCAATCCGGAGGAAGTCAGTGCCATATTCGCTGAATAGATCTCGTCGAGCTGTTCTCGGTGGTCTCTACTCGGCGGATTCATCTAGTCTTTCTACTTTCCCATTGTACTCTGAGCGACAATCCAATCTATAATCCATATAAATTGGAGTAGGGTTATTACTCACCTCGAGGGCCCGAACTAGTATAAATCTTTGTTTTCTGTTTGCTTGTTCGATTCTCGTGAATACCTGGTTCAACCGATCCCCATACTATCCAAATACCATAGTCGGCATATAACTCGTCAATAGTGGCGTGCCAGGTAAGGGGCTTGCTGCTTCAAGGTTACGAAGAGATGAGTACAAGAGCAGAATTTTCTGATGAGGGCTTCTACGACCAACCAAGCCTGGGAGATCCAACCTAGCCAGCCTTCACCATGGTCCAAATCCACTCTATCGTCTTCCCAGTCTTCGCTACTGTCCTGATTCCCGCCCCCCTTAGCGCATGCTAAGAGTGATGCAATGACAACGGCACAGACGAATACATCTCCTCCAGCGCTCGCCTCTCCGATTCCTACCGAGAACGAGGTGTCGCAATCCCGATGTGTCAACAGAAGGCCTAAAGCAGCCCAACATTTGGCTTCGGGCGGCAAGCATGTGCTGACAAGGAAATCCGCCGACAAGGATAGTGCATGGTGTCCAATCCACAAAACTTCTAGTCATCCGTTGGCTGGATGTCGTGTTATAATCCAAGCGAAAGCTAAGCTCAATGCCTGCGAGGAGCGAGGGATTCTGCATGTTTCTCCATACAAGGTGTGGTGCCCAATCCACAAGACCAAGAGTCACCCTCTCACTAGCTGCAAGACGTTCTTGAAGCTGGCGGAATCAATTAACCGAGTTCCATGTTGCCCGATCCACGCTCGTAGAGATTGATCTCAGACGACGCCTATGGACGACAACCCTTCAAATCGCATGGTAGGCTTTATCGGAATAGATCCCGACAAGCCATCTACTCTTCATAGCTTAGACGACTTGGAATCCTCCGATTCAAGTTCTCCGCACAACGTAAATATGGTTGATGTCGAGATTGAGGATAGAGGTGCAGACGACTAGACACCACGGTGTTCTACAAGAGGAGGGCAAGTTCGTTCAATCCCAAGACGCCACCCCTTCTCAATTGGAACCCGTCTCTACTCCCGCCGAGCACTTTACCGTTGTCAATGATCTACTTCAACAACCTCCTTTCGATCCAATAACCCACCCGAAAGCGGATGCGTGGTAAAACGAATGGAGTCCACTATCACCAATCTCAACTCTGCCTTTGCAGTGGCGGCTGGTCCGCCACCTCCACATCTTCCCCCTCAGGTCGACGAGGTTGCCGAAAACGTTGACACGGCTTATGCCCCTCGAAACGGTGAACCTCGCATCCCTGTGAATGCCTCGCCACAATGGCGAGCTCAACAGGCGTCTCCCCGACAAGATGCTCGCGATATCGATGAACAACTAAACGGCCAAAGGAGACAACAACAGGATCAGCACGATAACGGACGTCGACAACCCCAACATCATTAGCCAAGGGGCAATCGTTGAGATGACAAACAAGATCGCAACCAAGCTCGTGGTCACCAAGATACCCCGATACGCCGAGGTGACAACGAACGTGACGAGGACGATGACTCCCAATCTCCGAACCCAAGACCTGGCCGAAGTCACGACCGTCGACATCGTGACTACACACCCAACTATAGTGATCTATCATCATCCTCTTCGTCATCATCCAAGGGCGGTTCGCATGGCCACCATGGTCACTAACCACACTTCATACCTTGAGGCGGATGCAGGGCATTTAAGCCTTCCCTTGGAGAAGTAAATTGGCCCCCAAAATTCCGTCCCGTAGTAGCAGAGAAGTACGATAGGAGCACAGATCCAGAGGAGTTCCTACACGTCAACTCTACTATTCTATATGCCGCCGACGCAGACGACAACGCGCTTGCAAAATACTTGCCCGCAGCGTTGAAGGGATCTGCTTGGTCATGGCTCGTTCATTTTCCCTGAAATTCAATATCTTCTTGGGCGAATCTTTGGAAGCAGTTCATCACGAACTTTCAAGGCACCTACAAGAGACATGTGGTCGAGTACGATCTACACACCCTTATACAGAAGCTCGGCGAAACCCTCCAAGACTTTATTCGGTGCTTTAGCGAGTGTCAACACAATCCCCGAGATCACTGATTCATCTATGATACGGGCCTTCAAATCTGGTGTCCGAGATTGCTACACGATTCAAGAATTAGCGACAAGGCGGGTGTCGTCCGCCTTGAAGCTGTTTGAGATCATTGATAGGTGCCCCCACGTAGACGAAGCCATCTGAAGAAACGGCGAGAAGGGGAAAGTGGTGGAAGAGAAGCAACCGGCTAAAAAAGACAACCCGAAACCAAAGTCGCAAGCCCAGCCGCAAGAAAGGAGGAAAGAGAAAGGCACGGTTGGAGGTTTTTGTCGTAGAACAAGATAAACATGCTCCCCAATGACCTCCTCCTCAAGACGATGGCCCAGCATGACAGTGGTATCTAGTGCACAAGACTAGCGCTCACACGTTCGAGGGGTGCAAAGTATTCCAGAAGGCCATGGCCAGGAGGATCGCCCAAGACAAGGGAAAGAGGGTTTGCGTGGTAGAGAAGGATGACAATAACCCTCCATCCGATGACGAACCAGACTTCCCTGACTTCATTGACTTCGGCCAATACGTGGCCCACATCTTCAGTGGCTCAACCTCTTATTCTTCGAAAAGGGAATACAAGAAGGTAGAACGCGAAGTATGTTCCACAACATGGGGAACAATGTCTAAAATAAAGTGGTCATATCAAAAGATTGAGTTCTTCGATGCTGACCACCCAACTTTGACGATAGCCCATGGACGATATCCAATAGTAGTCGAATCTACTATTCGGAACGTTAAAGTTGCCCGAGTACTCATTGATGGCAGCAGCTCCATCAATCTCCTATTCGCTAGCACGCTCTATGCAATGGGGATCCCGAGAACCAAGCTCATCCCTCAGTGTAGCCCTTCCATGGCATTACCCAGTGTTGTCGTCAAGGTCTCTAGGAAAGATTACGCTACTGGTAACATTTGGCAAAGCCGACAACTTCCGAACAGAGCAGATCACGTTCGACATAGCCGAATTCGACACCGGCTACAACGCTATTCTCGGAAGGATAACACTAGCCAAGTTCATGGCAGCATCGCACTATGCCTATCAGCTGATCAAAACACCAGGACCCAAAGGGATAATCACGATATCGAGAACGCGAAGATGGCTGAGCAGTGTGACAAGAGAAGCCTTGACATGATCGAGCAAGCTCCTACCACGCTCGTCCCAACTGAACCTCCACAGAAAGTGACCAAACCCAATCCGACGCCCAAACCAAACGGAGCTATAAAACTAATCCCGTTGTCTGGTAGCAACCTCGAGAAGATGGTCAAGATCGAGGCCGAGCTTGACAGCAAATAGGAACTCGAGCTTGTCATCTTCCTCCGCGACAATGCAGACGTGTTCACTTGGCAACCGTTTGACATGCCCGGGGTCCCTAGGGAGGTGATTGAGCACAAATTGATGGTTCATCCCAACGCAAAACCCGTCAAGTAAAAAATGTGTCGTTTCGCTCCAGACCGCAATGAGGCCATACGAGAAGTACTCGACAAACTTCTCAAAGCCGGTTTCATCAGAGAAGTCTTTCATCCAGAGTGGCTCGCAAATCTAGTCATGGTGAGCAAGGCCAATAGCAAGTGGAGGATGTATGTAGACTTTACCGATCTCAACAAGTCGTGCCCGAAAGACTACTTTCCCCTTCCACGCATCGACCAACTGATAGATTCTACCGTCGGATGTGAGTTGTTGAGTTTTCTCGACGCCTATTTTGGGTACCATCAAATCAGCATGGCCAAGGAAGACAAGGAGAAGACAGCCTTCATCACGTCCTTCGGTGTATTTTGTTATGTCAAGATATCCTTTGGTCTGATCAGTGCTGGGTCCATGTACCAGCTCGAGATTCAAGGGGCTCGATAATCTCAACTCATCAATAACGTCAAGGCCTACGTTGATGACATCGTGGTCAAAACAAAGACACGAGATTGCCACATCAATGACTTACGGAAAACGTTCAACAATCTCCGACAACACCGGCTCAAGTTGAACCTGGAGAAGTGCATGTTCGGAGTACCAGTGTGCAAACTGCTCGGCTTCCTCATCTCTGGGCGAGGTATCGAAGCTAACCCGGACAAGATCAAGGCCATCGAGAACATAAAGTTGTCGACAAAGCTCAAAGAAGTTCAAAAGCTTACAGGATGTATGACAGCCCTCAGTCGATTCGTGGCAAGGATGGAAGAATGAGGAATACCCTTCTTCAACCTTCTAAAGAAACAAGACAAGTTTGAGTGGACATCTGAGGCCAAGGAGGCATTCTCTGCTCTCAAGCGTTACCTCGCTAATCCACTTGTCCTCATCGCCCCACAACCATAGGAGGAGCTCTCCTCTAAATCGCCGCAACACCGTACTCCGTAAGCACTGTCATAGTTGTCAAACAAGAGAAGATAAAGTGCCCAGTCTATTACGTCAGCGAAGTATTTCACGACGCCAAGACTAGATATCCTATGATCCAGAAGCTGCTATATGTCGTGGTCATGACATCCCAAAAGTTGTGCCACTAATTCCAAGCCCACAAGGTCACGGTCGTCTCCTCGTACCCCCTAGCTGAGGTTGTCAAAAACAAAAAAGTTGCAGGACGCATTGCCAAATGGGTCGTCGAGCTCAGCTAGTTCGATGTCAACTTCGTACCACGAACAGCCATCTAGTCCCAGGTACTCGTAGATTTCGTCGCCGACTGGACCGCCCCCGAGGACGGTAAAGTCGACCGAACGAACAACGGGCGATGGATAATGGCTTTCGACGGAGCTTTCAACAGCCAGGAATCGGGAGTTGGATTTGTTCTGACTTCAATGACCGAAGATCAGTTCCGACACACCGTGCAACTAAACTTCAGGGTAACCAACAACACTACCGAGAACGAAGGACTTCTCGCTGATCTAAGAGTCATCGTATCACTTAGGGTCAAACGACTAATTGTGAAAGGCGACTCAAAAATAGTCACTAACCAAGTGCATAAGGACTACAAGTGCTCTAACTCCGAGTTGTCCAAGTATCTCGCCAAAGTCAAAAAAATGGAATGAAAGTTTGATGGATTTGAGGAACGCCATGTCTATCGCAAGGACAATGTTGATGCTGACAACCTCGCCCGCCGAGCTTCTAGAAGAGAACCAATGAAACTTGGTACATTCCTTGAAGTGCTAACCAATCCCTCAGTCAAGAGCTCGCCGAACAACGACATTGATAGCACCACCGACGTTGGCTCGGGGGCTACTGCTTCGACTAACAAGCTCGTCGCAGACATCGAGACAACTACGGATTGGCGCATGCTACTCACCAATTTCCTGAACGCCAACAAGTTGCCAGACAACGACATGGAAGCAGAGAAGCTTTCCCGTCAAGCTAAGGCCTATTGTATGATCGGGGACGATCTATACAAGAAAGCCGCCAATGGAGTACTGCTGAGGTGCATCACGTCTGACAACGGCAAACAGCTACTGCACGACATCCATGAAGGAATCTGCGGATCACACGCCGGAGCGAGAACATTGGTCGGCAAGGCTTTTCGACAAGGTTTTTACTGGCCATCGGGTCTTCAAGATGCCTCTGACATGATATAACGGTACGAAGCTTGTCAGTTCCACAGCAAGCACACCAAGTTACCAGCTCAAGCCCTCCAAACCATCCCTTTGTCCTAGCCATTCTCGTGTTGGGGGCTGGACATCTTCGGACCCTTCTCAAGAGGACAAAAGTGTGCTACAAATTTTTGTTCAAGGCTATTAATAAAGTCACTAAGTGGATTGAAGCAAAGCCAACAAGAGAAATCGGAGTTGAGCATGCAATCAAGTTCATCAAGGAGATATTTTGTCAATATGGCCTTCCAAACCAGATATTGACAGACAACGGCTCCCAGTACATGAGCGGCGCCTTCTAGGATGTCACTCCAGAAATTCAAGAACCCGAATTTCAAGCAAAATATGTATTAAATCCCTGTCCAGGACCAGCCAAGGTACACAAACAACAAAGTTGACATACAGATCCATGTCTAACAAACAGATTAAAAAGTCTTACAAATGCAGCAGAAAGGTAAAGCGAGCTAAAACTATGATGCTCATAGGATGTTGTCTCCACTTCACAGGCATCCTTGACGGTGGCGATGAAGCCTACTCCTCCGAGTAACCTCCATCCGAGAAGTACTCCAACTCTAATGTAGCGGAAACAGAGCAAGACTGAGTACTACCCACTGTACTCAGCAAGTCACACCAAGAAAACGTATGATGCAGGTATAATCAAGAGAGGCTAAAGGTTCTTTTGCATAAAGCAGATATTAAAAATAGTAGTTGAAAGCAGTAAAACTATAAAATGTAATTAAATAATATTAACCATCATTGCCCAATGCAAACCACGTTGCAACAGACCTAACCAACCACCTGAACTATACTAGTTCCATCAAGTCAAATTATTAAATATTAATGATGAGACTAATCACGGTGAATCTGGTGGACCGCCCATAATCGCGGGCATGACTATTCAAATAGTTTTACTCTGATCAGAGGTGTGCATCTGTACCCACTAGACACAGCCCCATAACACGTTTTAGTACGCCGACATGCCACCACGACATACCAGAAAGGAACAGTGACAGGACCCTTCGCATAACCCTCCCCTAACCATCCATACCACACTGAGGTTTCGCTCCTACCAAGGTAGGCAGCCCCCCGTGCGCCATGGTGAATCCGACAGCCGATCAACCCTTAAAACTGGGGCCGACCCAACTCCATCACGCCCACCCTAGCCTCGGTGCCTAGGAAAGGATCAAGCTATACTACAAGCCTAGTCGTTGCCCATGCTGGCTTGTGGTAAGCACGGTAGTTCTTCCAAGGTTTTCCGCGAACAGGTCCTTAAATGTCATGGGTGCGTCTATCAAAACCATGCGCCCACAGCCCACCATTATGTCATATTTTAGTTACATTAATACCATGGTGGTATGTGTCCAAGATTCCATCATTAATCAAGGGTGTAGAATATTAAATGATATTCCCATAGTGAGTTAGTTGACCTAAGCATGGTTAACCAATTCCTAAACCAACAACTAGTCATATTGAATCCCGAGTTATCAATGGCGCAAGATAAACAAACTATGGCTGAGTACCATTGGTACCATCTCACATGACATTATAAAAAAAATGCATAATTTAGTAGAAAGCGGGACATTTGCAAAAATAGGTACAATATGATCAATGTGAATGTATGACTTGCCTTGCTCCAGTGTTGTGGGAACCTCTGCAACAACTTCAAAATAAAAGGGGGCACTGGAACTACCAAAATTTATGCGACAAACAAAACACACAAGAAAAACATGCTATAAGTCTACTGAAACATGAAACAAAACCATGTTTAATGGGTTCTAGACATTTTTATGAATTTACTGCCATTTGAATAGACATAAATAGAGCTCAGATGAATTAGTTGTGAATTTTAGAAGTTTAACTGTGTTTTTACTATAAACAGAAAAGCCTTAATGAATTATCGCGCATTAAAGCCCGAGGGCTAACGTCAGGCAGGTAGACCAGCACAGGCAAGTGGGCCCCACCCATTAGTGACGCAAGGGGACGACGCACAGTGGACCGAGTCCACTGGGCCGAGGACGGGTGCGCCACGTGGCGCACACGTGGCGCCGACGCGGCGGCCACGCGAGCAACCGAACGGATGGCCCCGATCTGTCGCATGGCAGATCGAATGGTAGGGAGGCGGTGACGAGCGACCGGTCATCCCGACCGAGAAGCGGCAACGGGCGCGGCTCGATGGTTGCTGGGGGCGACCATCTGGCGGAGCGAAGGGGAGGGGAGAGGCGGCTCACCGAGGGCTTGCAATGACGGCGACGAGCGCGAAGGCGACGGTGGTCCGAGAGGACGTCGATGGCAACGACCGACGATGTAAGAGGAGGCGGAGACGGTGGATGGGCTCCAGCGATGCCTAAGACAGAGAACGGGAGGGGTTAGGGGGAGAAACAAGGTGCAAGATGAACGACATTGCCGGCTGGAGAGAGAAACATGGCGGGCTCACCGCTGCATGAGTAGAACGGGATTCCGACGGTGGAGGTAGACGACCAAGCGACGGCCAAGAGAGCTCTTGACCTCACGAAGCCGAGAACGGAGACGGCGCGACCCGGCACGACAGCTAGCGACGACGAGCGACGGCCGGAGGCAGTGGAAAACGGCGACGCCAGGGCGAAACGGCGCGGGAACGGAGGATAGCGCGGGGAGCTTTGACGTTTGGGGAAAAAGGGAGAGGGGCTGCTCGGGGGTCCCTCTTAAAGGCTTGGGGAGCTCGGGCATGGTTGGATGAGGGCGAAATCACCGGTGAAGTGGGAGAAAGAGAGAGCAATTTGAACTGGAATCCGAGGGGGATTCGTGGGTGAAAGGTTCGGAGAGGGGTGAAGGAGTGGGCCACGACGGACGAGCAGTGTGAAACAGGCGCGGAACGCACGGGAGAGGCATCGGCGTGGCTGACGCCAGCCCTGCCTCTCTCGGCCGAAGGTTGGGGACGAAGCTGACAGGTGGGCCCCACCTGTCAGCGTCCCTGGGGAGGAACGGCACAGGCGGCCTAGCTGGGCCACGGCCTTCGGCTGACCCAGCGACAGGAAGGCGCGGGCGCATGGGCGGGAACGGGCCGACGGCGGGAGTTGGGTCGAAAGCGGCCCAACGGCCAAAAAGAAAAGAAAAAGGATTTTGATTTAATTTAATTTCAATAATTGGTTTTTAATTATTAAAATTATTTCATTTTCTTTGAAAATTCCACTAAAAATCCATTTGATGTATTTTAACATGGGAAAATAAAAAAAATCCCACTATGTCAATTTTGCTTATTAAATATATTTCCTAATTAAGGGTTTGCTCTAAGTTAATTCAAATAATTTCTTGGGACAACTTATTTAATGAATTTTGGCTAGGAAGGAGAAACTTTAGGGTGTGACATGGGACTACTACTTGGAATACGGAGTCAAGATCTGCTTTGCGCCAGTGTCCCATCCTCAGAGCAATGGACAAGTCAAGCGGGCAAACAGGATCGTGCTCCAAGGGATCAAAACACGTGTATACGATAGGCTTTTGGCATGCAACTCACGATGGTTAAGGAGCTCCCTTCTGTTCTATGGGTCGTCCGTACCACTCCGACTACACCAACAAAAGAAACCCCGTTCTTTATTGTGTACGGATCTAAAGCTATGCCCCCCACCGAGCTACGCTATCGATCAACACGAGTTCGGGAGTACTCAGACGAGGACCGGGATGACAGGCAAGCAGACAACGTCAACCTACTAGAGGAACACCGAGAACGAGTTACCATTTGAGCAGCCAGATATCAACAAGCCCTACGTCACTGTAACATCCTGTATATTTCGACTCTGGAATACGGAATTAAAAATTCAGAATAACCAAAAATCTTTTTCAAAATACATTCATGCCTGAACTAACTCAATTCGATCTGTCGTTTTTCGTTTACACGTGGGCTAATAGACGAACGTCTGAGGATACGTCGATATTTGATTTCAAATATGATTTATTCAAGGAGCTATGATTTGCATATGCCAATTATTTTCGAAAAACAAAAACCCTTGAGCATATTTTATAAATAAAGCTATATATCTAAATGTATCACCATTTTGGATAAAACCCATTAAGGGATAGTTTATTAAAACAAATATTGTTCCACTAAAGAAATAGCTTTGATTATTTTCTATGCACCTTTATATAGAGTGATAAACTTTTGGAAATTATTTGCAAAATAATGTCTATTGGTAAAATATTTACTAGAAACCTTAATTGCGAAATATAAATTCCTAATAGGCTATTTTCAGGATATGACCTCCTCAGACAAAGTCTAGTCCTCAGGCATAATTTTAGTTTGCTTGTTTATTGTTTATTTGTGTGTGTCTGGAATCTGTGCCAAAAGATCTCGATTAAATCCTTTTACCGAAAAGGTTGTCCTCTGTACAAATTCTATCCCAAACCCCCTTGAAAGTTCCAAATTTCATATCCCAAAGAAAATATTCGAACATCCTATTTCTTTGGGCCACATTTCCCTCTGTTAGCCCAACCCATTTCGCAAAACAAGTTCATTTCCACTCCCTCTACCGTGGCCTTCCTGCTGGGCTTTTTCTGGGAAAGTCCATGTTGCCTCCCCGAGCCCTTTCATTCCTATTAGGTTGGTAGTAAAAATAAAGTCTAATTCTTCCCCCCCATACTGTTTTCGGTGGCGACGTCGCCGCACGCCGCGCCGCTACGACGAGGCCGCTGCGACACCACCGGCTGCCATCTTCCGCTCCCGTCACACCGGCGAGCTTGCCGGCCATTCCACGCGCGTCCTGCTCAACCTCGCACCGCCGCCAGCCATGCAGCAAGCTAGTTGTGCATGCGCGTGCATGCAGGCAAGCCAGCCACGAGCAAGCACCATGCAACTAGCTAGCTATGCGTATGCCTGCATGCAAGCAGCTAGTCGGGCCCAAGCTAGCATGCATGCAACAGCCTATGCAGTATACGCGCCAACCCGCGCGGCCGCTGCAACTGCCCCGTCCCTGTCTTCATGGCCATTTAAGACGAGCTCGTGCGGTGAAGCCTATATAAGGGCAACCATAGCCAGTATGCAACCCGTCCCTTTCCATCCTCTTTTCTCCTCCTCCTGGCTTTCTTTCTCTTCAGTCACACCCTTCCGCGCACACGCCGCCATCTCTCCGCTTGCTCCGCCGCGGCCGGTTTCGGCTGGGCCTCAGTTGAGCAAGAGGACGGATAGGCCGCCGCGCCGTCATTTGAACCCGAGAACGACTGACTTATCGAACGGCTAATCCCTAACATCTGACCCGCTGACTTCTAACTCACTAACCCGCTGACTTCTAACTCACTAACCCGCTGACTTCTAACTCGCTGACCCCTGACACCTAACTTGCACTAATCCGCTAACATTTATTCCTTAACGCTGTGTGTTCGTTTGTTGCCGAGCGAACACGTGGTGGGCGAGGACGATCCGCGGGTCGACCGGCCCCAGGCAGTACCTCGACGACCGTAGTTCGTGCGAGGACCGTCGGTCGGTACGCCGCTACCCGGCTGCCGCAAGGTGAGCTCCCCTCCTGCCCTTCCTCTTGCTTTCGTTTCCTTACCGCATTTCTCGTCTACCGTCGTTACCGCGGCACGGTGGCGTCGTGAGACGTGACACCGTAACCATTCCTTGCGCGACCGTCCTTCGCAGCGATCGCCGCATCACAGCCGGCCGTGCATACGCCATATAGCTAGCGGGCCGAACGTGTGCATGCATGCATGCAAGTAGCCCACATGCATGCAACTAGCTAGTCGTGCGTATGCATATGCATGCATGCAAGCAACCCACATGCATGCAACTAGCTAACCGTGTGTATGCATATGCATGCATGCAAGCAACCCACATGCATGCAACTAGCTAACCGTGTGTATGCATATGCATCCATGCAAGCAACCCACATGCATGCAACTAGCTAGCCGTGTGTATGTATATGCATCCGTCGTTCGGTCGAGCCCCCGGCCGACGTTGTCCTGGCAGTACCGCGTCACGCCCGGCCAATGCCGTGGCCCAGTTCAGGCCGAGCTGCCTCAGCCGACCTCCTCGCTGCCGCGGGCGTCGGCCAAGTCACCGCGCCGACCGGAGCCTCCGCGCCCGCGCGTCGGCCTGCGCCCGGCCACCTCCTGGACACGGGCCTCGGCCACGCCATGCCGACGCGCCGCCGCCACACCGTGTCAGGCCCACTAGTGGGCCCCATATTTTATTCTCTCCCCGCGGGCCCCATTGACCGAAGACTTGGAAAAAGTCTATATCGCCTTCCTCTGCTTTGTCGGCCCGAGGCCCATAAAGCCTTCCAAAAAGTCTACATTGCCTTCCTCTCGTGGTCGGCCTAAGCCCACGAAATTCTCTAAAAAGTCTATAAAAGCTCCTCTACTTCATTGGGCCAACCGGCCTTGCAATCTATCCAAAAGTCTACATATATCCCTCTTGTCCCTTGGGCCAAGACCATAAAGTCCTCCACATAAGTCCACAAAACATCCCCTTGTTTTCCTCGGGCCAAGCCCAAGAATGGACCTGAAAAGTCTAAATTGCATCCTCCGGGCCAAAGCCCACCAACAACCTCCCTCCTCACCAAAGTCTAATGCATATCCCTCCACTCACCCAGGCCCTTATCCAAAAGTCTATATAAGGTCCCTACCCGACCTCCTTCATCTCTAGGCTAAAGCCCAAGCCTTCACAAAAGGAAGTCCAACATTCGTCCCTCTCAACATCACAGCCAAGGAATATTCTTGGGAATATTCCTTTCCAATTTAATAAATTCATTTCCGTATTTCAGAAAATCCATTAATCCTCCAAACCCGTGTCTCCCTCATTTTAAGTCAGAGTTGAACGAAACTTTCGTCAAAATCTTTCAAAAATCAAGATCTACGCAATGGCACTGGTTGGGTTATTTTCCTTTTTGGAATTTTTGGCTCTTTTTTTTGTGTTAGCGAGTAGTTCGTGACGTTATTATTCGACCGGACAGGGTATATCTGCGAGGAGGAAATTGAGCCAATTGTTAACGAACCCTCAAGTGAGCAAGGCAAGTCACTACGCCCCCTTCCTCGAACATGTTGATCCTATTTTTATAAATGTGTTGGTTGCAAATAAAATTGCATGCTAATTATAAAACGCGTACCCACATTTGCTTAAAGCCTTACCTTTGATATTGTTTATCCTTATGTATTTACACACCTTTGTTACCCGAGTATATTACTTTACGCGCGATTATTTACTCACTGCTTAGCCCTGCTTACATAGACGTTATACACTCCATATGTGGGATATGTGGATGTGGTTACACTGATCACTCGATGGGAGTGATTGATAGAGATCGGGTGGAGACATGAGCGCCACCCACAGCATGAAAACCTTTGTGAAAACCCAAAAACTCAATTAAACAAAAGTGATTTCGACTGGGGCGGCACGGATAGAATATGGGTGGTTCTGGGAACGGTAAGCCGCCGACCCTGGTCAGTTAAGGACCGAGTCAAGAAGCTAAGCAGGAAACGAACCGAGTACGACCACACTTCTTGAGTGGGGTTAGACCCGGTGGACTAGGTTATTCTCGTGGGGTGGCACCCCAGACATGGTAGGTTCTGGATATCGGTATGGAAATGTGGAAGTGTGTGGTTTAATGACGTCAAGCTTTATATATGTATGATAACCTTCAATCTCGGGAGCGCCAGGACTCCCCTCACAACCGGCTCGAGGTAGGAATGTGGCGCCGGGGGTGCAATGGGGATTCATAGTCCTTGGAGCGGGTGCCGCCATGCGAGGGTAACTGAAAAACCGGGCCGTGACAAGTCTCATGTGTTGGGTGAGTCACGGAGTGTGGGATTAAAGGCGTACATCCACTGCAGTGTGAGTAAATTAAACTATTCGAATAGCCGTGCTCGCGGTTAATGAGCGCCGGGACTTGTATTACTCTTGACTAGCCTCGTCAATTTGTAATATTGCTTAAAATATGATGGGTGTGGAAGGTGTGACCTTGCCTGATATGCAAAAAGGTCATAGTGGTTAAAATTGTGGAAATTGGATGCGAGGGTAAACCGGACCAAGCGAGGCTTGGGGAAGGTGGATGAACCCTCGCAGGTTAATGATAACTTCAACTCAACGTGGTTTTCAGTTAAAACTGTTGTGGGATAGGTTTGTGAAATAATTTGTGAAAACTAGCTTTATGCAAATAAACCAAGCCATCCTTGAACCCCTATGAACATTATATGCATTCTGTAGTGGTGGCTTGCTGAGTACGGTTGGTACTCACTCTTGCTTATTTACATCTTTTAGAAAGGTGTTGGTGTCGACCTGTACATGTGCTATGCTGGCAAGGAATTACCGAGGACGGTGGAATAGGGACCTAGGTTCACCAGTCGATGCGTGTGGGATAAGATGGACCGCCGCTGCTTCGCTCCCGCTACTTCATTTAGTTGTTTTGGTATTTTGTGTTGCTGTCGACCATGCTTGGTCTATTCGGGTTCCATTTGGGCTACCCTTGTATTATTAATATATTGTATGACCTGTATGACGATGTCAGCTTGAGATATACAACTGTGCCATGTGTGTACCATCTACTGATCCAGGGAATGGTATTGTAATACACATGGGGTTCCCGGTATACAAAACCTGGGGCTCACAGTCACTACCACGAGAAGCGCATTCAAGCTAGTATACTTGACATCGGCGATTACGTCCTCCGACGAGTACAAAACTAGGCAGGGTGCAATAAGCTCTTACCAAAGTGGGAAGAACCATACACGGTGGTACAAGTGTGATGACCAGATGCATACAAAATCACCGACGACAAAAGCCGCGAGTTATCCAATTCTTGGAACATCTACGAAAATTCTATATATAAGACCAATGGCTAATTTGTAAGTTGATGTGTATTAGTTTTTATAGATATATGTATGACTTTTGCGGCATTTACAGTATTTTGTCCTACAAACCCCTTTTGCTTCATAATGCCGCAAATCGAAGTTATTTCCTATCGATCTATTATGTTAAGTCTGATCGGTTACCGGGTCCCAGCACCTTGGCCGAGGACGTCTAGCACAATTGAGCTAGTCGGACACTAAGGGTCAAACAGCCATGTCAAAATACCCATTGTAACGTATTAACTAGCCATGTACTCGGGAATTGGTTTTCCCAACTTCACAGCTGGGGGCTGGGATTTCACTGCTTCAATTCGGTCAAACAAGAAAATTTAAGCTACTTTCATGGAAATATTCTCCTTTCCATAAAACTAGTTGGGGGCTAGAAGTATTCTCTTACTGCCATGCATACAATGTGCTTTAATAGTTTACAAAAATTAATCAAATTTCAATTTCTACTAATGTCTTGTCTAAATTGCTTTACACGGCAGTATGACGATTAAATCTACCAGGAGGGCTTACCAGTTCATCGTGGATAAGACATCTACAGCTAGAGGAGCAAAGGATTGTGCCAGTTGCTCAATCTCGGTGGCAATCCTCCAAGAACGTGTAAATCCTTCTCGAAGAAAGTTCAGGTCCATCTGAGGATGAGATTCGCATATACATGTGAATATGTGGCCACCGGCATATCGGCTGGCTCGACGACATTCCTGCTTTAGGCTGTCATCGATCTGCTAATCAGTACCGAGAAGCGTACTACATGTACCCCATATCCACCGCAGGTACCCGGAGACCGACTTCTCGGGGGGGGACGAGCCACATGCAACTCTTCGCACAGCTGCTGTAGTACGGAGCAGCAGTTCTCGAGGTGTGCTGAGATCCATATTTCTCTTTCCCTTAGAAGCTCCGTGCTTTAATCTTTTTTGATGTTGTCGGCGACCCTCTCTAGTTCTTCCTTCTCATACATTGTCTTCCAATACTTTGCCCGTCCTTCTATCTCTGCAAGAGAACGTTCAAGGTCTAGAAAAGATAACATCGTTAGCAATCTTTAGTCCAAGTACAAAGACAATGTGCTACAATGTTACAATTTTCATACTATGGCATTGTTCGCGCAACAACGTCACTTGGTCCTCCTTGGAGGCCAAGACGTTGTTGGAGCTGACAGCAACCAGTGCACGTCCTTCATCACTTGGCGTCGACGAGCCTTGGGGTGTACTGGGTTCGACAAGTATATCTGACGAGTGTCCGCCTTGCTGGACGTCCTCATTCACAACATCAAGAAATCTACAATATAGAGATATCGAGGAAACAAAAACTCAAAGTCGGATACAGCAAAAGGGAAATGTTCTCTACACATCAAACCTAATACTTGTCCGCATTTATTACAATGAAGGGTGAAATAAAATTTACTCTTCAAAAAAGGGGATGACAGAGTCCCCGAGCTCCTCCATCACCGACATTATATCATCGCGGCGCTCGTCAGCTCCTCCCTGATCATCGCCTCCTCCAAGTTGATACCAGGGTGGGTGAGTTTGAGGCACGCGAGGACATGGCACGCCCCGGACTTAAGCCCGATGCGCACCCCATCCGTCACCTGATCGGCATGGTCGTTGGTGGCAGTCTCCAGCGCCATGATGAGGGATCCCAGCGACCCCATCACGGTCGTCTCGTCGGGGAAGGCGGTGTGCTCAACGTTCTTCCCCAAGCCTTTGGCCACCAAGTCGAGACGCTTGTAGTTCTCGTGCAGGGCTTGTTGGAGGGAGACCAGGTTATCTCTCATCTCTGTGAGCTTATGCTCGAGTCCCCGGCACTGACGCTTGTTCCCCGCAACCACCTCCTACAGCTTGGAGTTGTTGGCCTGTGATTCCCTTAGCCCCTCAGTTGGGCTTCTAGCGTCGCGCTGCGGTCGTCGGTGGTAGATGCGGCTTTTCCAAGCTGATCGATCTCGGCGACGACATCCCGGGTGCTCGTCTCAATCATCCGACAAGCTTGCAAGAGCTTGTCGGCAGACGAAGACGGCCTCGAGATCGTGAGGGCGCTAGCCGGTGAGGAATGCGAGGGGAGAGCGGTGACCATAGCAGTCGAGGGGGCGATTTGGAGCTCGCCTCTTCTCGGGCCCCGATGCTCTGACCCGAGTTCGTGGGGGAGGGGCTACATCCAAAAGAGTTTCATTGCTACAAGGAACATGAAAATGAGCAAATGAAACGTCAAGTAACTGAGGTTATGCTTACCCAGTTTTCTGCTTCTTCAACAAAGATGTCTTTTTCAAGGAGGTCGGCCTTGTGCTGAAAGTTGTCTGCAGAAAAAGAAGGGTGAGGATGAGGACTACTGCCGCATTTGTAAGATAAACCCGGGGTTAGGATCTCACCTCAGCACCACTCGTCTAGATCAGTTTCCAAATCACAGAGGTCTTCGCCAAGAAAGGCCAGCATTTCCTCTTTGTTTCGCAGCCCTCAGGGGCGAGGGCCGTGGTAGCGCACCTGCTCCTTCAAAGAAGCAAACGCCTAGTGGTCGACAAGTGGGCCGATCACATCCATTAAAGGCAGCGCCTAAAGGAATCAAGATTACTACTTATACGAGCATGGAAACGAATGATGCGGAGTAGTGGTCGGAAGTGCTTACGTTCACAATGGTATCACACTTCATCGGTGGGAGGTCACAGAGCGGTGTGGGGATGTCAACAACAGACGACGACGGGTCAACTACCACCTTGCCGACGCGCTCGGTCACGGTGTCCTCAGAAAGCTCCGCAATTGAAAAAAAAAGTGACAAGGTTATCAACTGAAGACAAGTATGGTTCTCTATATCAACAATAAAAGAACTATAATTTGTACCCCGATGCGACAACCGCGTCTCGTCCTGTTCCTCCGAGTACAAGTATGCGGGATGAGAACGGGCCTGGAGAGGTTGGATCTGACGACAGACAAAGTCTTGAACGACCTCAAAGTCTTGAACGACCTCGTACCCAGTCAGACCGCGTTCTCGGAGATCATGGATTTTCCCTATGAAGCTTGCTAAGGCGGGGGTCATCGAAGGTTTGGAAGTCCATGTCTCTAGACGCGTGGGTTTTTGGTCAGGGATCTTGAGGACAGGAGATCTGTCCTTGAAATGGAGATAGAACCAACTTTGGCGCCAATCTTTTCTAGAAGATGGGCAATTAAAAGAAATATATTCGTCTTTCATCTCATCCCAAAGACAGAGGCCACAACATACTAAGATTTTGGAGGCCTCCATCCATCTAACCTCGTAGAAGTATCTAAACAAATCTAGAAAAGGTTGTACCCAAAGGTACGTCTCGCATAGAACAATATATAACATTTTCAACACAAAACATATATATAATCAAAATATATTTAATGTTACATTTAACTAAACTAATTTTATGTTTTAGATGTTGCTAAATTTTTCTATAAAATTTGTCAAACTTAAAAAATTAGTTTGACTAGAAAAATAGTCAATGTGATTTATAATATGAAACAACAATATTATGTAGTGCTCTTTATCCCCTCAAAAGAATTTTTATGTGCTGTTTTAAAAATTAAATAATCATACATATGCTAATATGTCCAATGTTTATAAATGCTACAATAGTCTCTCAACTGTGAGGAAGGAAGAGAGCAAGTAAAACTAGAAATACTTGGACACTCTAGGCACATAATGTAGGTGTGAACGTCCTTTTGTCAACGCTAACTACTTATCAAAGTGTGCCACGTAAAAAATAAAAGTTAGTACCAAAGTATGATTATATCTATTAAAACAAACAGAATAACTTGTGGACATATGCAAAACGAGCAGCATATTTTTGTGTTTCCGGAGTGAAAAGGAAAAACTGTGTGTTATGTGCGGATGAATAAGCTTATCGTCTGCGCACCCACGCAAGCCATTACTCCACCATAACAAATCAACTCTGATTGGTTGAGCTACAGTTGATAATGCATAGAAAAATAAACGATACAAGTAAAAATAATTTATAGATACAAGTAAAAATAATTTATAGGTAATATTGTTATATTTGTTTTATTCACAATTTAAAAGCTAAGATTGAAGAATAGACTATGATGACAAAAAGACGAATTTATAGATAATGGAAGTACAGAGTAACTTTCATTTTCTTCATCAATTATATGTGCACACAACCAACTGTAGAACTGTTAGCAACACATTGATTATAATATAGGGTTTAATTCATTTCCTCAGACTGTACATGTGTTGGTCCTTTTTTTTCTCTTCATTTGAAAACATTGGTTGGGGTGTCTGGTCAGTATTATCTGATAACTATGTTCATATTCAATTAAGATCACCTATAGTCAGTATGACTACTAGTCTACCACTTTAACAGTCACATTCATCACTGTTGGATCAAAAGAGAATGGTCCAGGTAGCCTCGAGACATTGTTCATTAAAAGAACTGCAGCAACAAAACCATATAGCAAATACTGTAACAATTAATGGTCAAGTTCGAGCCATTGATGTCTTTGATCCAATGACAGTGGACAGTGGTGACTGCCAAAGTTGCATGGAAATAACTACCTGTATGTTCATAGTAAGTTCTTGACTACCTGTGCAAGGGCAACCACTCTATTAACGAATGCAGTCTTAAGTTAAAATATGTGCGTGATCAATTGTACAGGTGCAACCACTCTTTTAATCATTTGCACTCATGTGTTTAACTTCTGTGAGTTCACTTTTGGTAAAAGATTACGTAGAGAATATGGGTACCGGGTACCTATACGGCCTTCATATTTTATTAGAGGCTAGATTCATGTATTATGTAGTAAAGTAGGACCAGGGGCGGACCCATACAGTGGGCTGTGGGGGCACTTGCCCCCAGTCAAATTTTGGGCCCCCAGTATATCTTGTACAGGAAAAAATTTTGGGCCCCCGGTAAATTTTCGGACAGGCCCCCAATGAATCAGTGATTCCCAACTCCATCCTTCATTCCTCTCCTACAGGGCTCCAGATCTGGAACGCGCGTGCGCCGCCAGCTCGCCGCCTTGGCCGCTCCTCGCCCCCGGCCCCTCCTCCTCGCTCCGCCGCCCCGGGCCCCGGGCCCCCGGCTGCTCCTCGCCTCCTCGCGGCGCTGCCGCCGCGTCGCACGGTGCCGCCGTGCCGCCCCGGCCCCCGGCCCCTCCTCGGCTCCTCCCTTCGCGGCCGCGCCGCCGCCCCGGCCGCTCCGGCCGACCGGCCCCTCCTCCCTGCGCCGCCGGCCCGCCGCCCCGACCGCTCCTCCCCGCTCCTCGCCTCCTCGCCTCCTCGCGCTCGCAGCTCCGCCGCCGCCTGCCCGCGTGGCCGCGTCACACGGTGCGTCGGTGCCGCCCTGGCCGGCGGCCGNCCCCGGCCGGCGGCCGCCCCGGCCCCTCCTCCTCGCGCCGCCGCCCCTGCCGGCGGCCGCCCCTGCTGCAGTGCTGCTGCTGACTTGCTGAGGTAAATAAGTAAATAACTAAATACCTAAAGTCTAATTTAGTTAAATTGTAATTACTAATTTAGGTTATCTTATTTCTTTTATTTTTGTTAGAAGAAGATAATGGATAGATTTTTGAAGAGAAAATCAAATAGCAATGTAGAGAGCTCAAGTGCAAATGCATCAATACCTCAACTAATTGATTTGGAAAAGCTTCCTAGGGATCCAAATAAAAGGAAGAGAATGGTAGATTACCACCCTAATCAACAAGAAGAAATAAGGAGAAAGTACTTGCTATAGGGACCATATCAACCTCGTGATTTGGTATTTTCGTCTAAGCAAATTGGGAGTAAGAAGAGGCGGTTCAATCCAGATTGGTATGATAAGTATGGTAATTGGCTAGAGTATAGCGATAAGGAAGACAAAGCCTATTGTTTGTGTTGCTATTTATTTAGGGACACCATTAAAGATACTCAGCACGGACATGATGCATTTGTAATAGAAGGGTTCAACTCTTGGAACAAAACAGAGAGGTTGGTTACTCATGTTGGTGATCGCAATAGTTTCCACAATAGGGCACTTAAGAACTGTGAGGATCTAATGAGGCAAGATCAGTCAATCTCTGCAGCTTTGAATAAACAAAGCCAAATTCAGAAAACTGAGCATCTTATCAGGTTAAATGCAGCAATTGATGTATGCCGGTACTTGTTGCATCAGGGACAGGCTTTTCGTGGTCATGATGAATCAAAGGAGTCTGACAATAAAGGTAATTTTCTGCAATTAATGGAGTATACTATTAAACAGAATGATGTTATTGCGAAAGTATTCAAAAATGCTCCTGGTAATAATAACTGTCTTTCTCCAAAAATTCAAAAGGATATTACTGAGTGCTTTGCTAGAGAAATATTGGGTAGTATAAAGGAAGAAATTGGCAATGATGTGTTTAGTTTATTGGTTGATGAGTGCCGAGATGTTTCTGATAAAGAACAGATGGCTGTGGTTCTACGTTATGTTAATAAGTTTGGGGTGTTGAAAGAGAATTTTGTTGGTGTTGTTCATGTGGAAGAGACAACAGCTTCTTATCTCAAGTCTTGTGTTGATTTTTTGCTTGCACAACTTGGTTTGAGTTTACAACAAGTTAGAGGCCAAGGTTATGATGGGGCTAGTAATATGTCAGGTGAATTTAATGGTTTGCAAGCGAAGATTATGAGAGAGAACAATTCAGCGTATTATGTGCATTATTTTGCTCATAAACTTAACTTGGTTGTGGTGGCTCTAGCAAAGAAAATATTTGATGTTGGTGATTTCTTCGATATGGTATCGGTTTTGTTGAATGTAGTTGGTTCTTCTTGCAAGAGAAAGGATAAACTTCGAGAGTATCACCAAGAAGAAGTGAGGAAAGCAATTGGACGGGGTGAGATTGCTATAGGAACTGGGCTAAATCAAGAACTTTCTCTTCAAAGGCCAGGTGACACTCGATGGAACTCTCATTATAAAACTTTGGTGAGTTTGTCAAAGATGTTTGCTTCGGTAATTAAGGTACTAGAATATGTTGAGGAAGATGGCACTGATATTTATAAAAGGCGTCAAGCCAATGGGCTTCTAAAATATTTTCAGTGCTTTGATTTTGCATTCTTTTTACATATGATGATGCTTATTTTAGCTTTAACAAATGGGCTTTCAAAAACATTACAAAGAAAAGATAGAGATATTTTGAATGCAATTTCAGATGTGGCATCAACTAAACGGGAGTTGGAAAAGCTTAGAACTGATGAAGGGTGGCATTCTCTTTTGAATGAGGTATATTTATTTTGTGGGGAATATGATATCTCAGTATTGGATATAGAGAAAGATTACATAAATTCCAGAAAACCTAGGCAAAAGACAGGTATTACCAATGAGCACCATTATCGGATTGATTGCTTCTTTGCTGTTTTGGATCTCTTAGGTGAAGAGTTCAATAATAGATTTAATGATGTGAATTCCGAATTGCTCACAAATATGTCTGCTTTGGGGCCTAGTGATTTGTTTCGTACTTTTGACAAGGAAAAGTTGATGAAGTTTGCAGAGTTCTATCCAAAGGATTTTAATGACAACGATATGGTCACCCTTGAGCATGAACTTGGACTCTACATAGATAATGTAGTACATGATAAACGGTTTGCAAGCTTGGAAAATATGTGTGACTAGCTAAATTGATGGTTGCTACAAGAAAAGACCTCTCTTATCCTTTGGTATATCGTCTTTTGAAGCTAGCGCTTAATTTGCCTGTAGCTACTGCGACTATTAAGAGGTGTTTCTCAGCTATGAAGTTTGTGAAAAATGCTTTGCGTAACAAGATTGGTGATTCGCATTTGAGTAATAGTCTCGTTTGCTTTGTGGAAAAGGAATTGTTAGATGCAATTAGTAATGAGGTTATCGTTGATCGTTTTCATAAGATGAAAGAGCGTCGTGGGAATAATGAAGTGTAATATTGGTAAACTATCTCTTTTTTTATGTTTTTTATCAATTTTAATTAATTAGCAGCTTGTCCTAATTATTTTATATTCTCTTTTTACAGATAATAACGCTATTCGGAACATACATTATCCTTTGCAATCCATTATGTTATATTTTATGCATAGGCTACAAGGTTAGTTTATTTGACATGTACTTTTTTTGTTGTTGTATGCTTTTTTTAATTGATATTGAGTTAGGATAATATTTACATGTGCCCCCCCCCCAAAAGTCTAGTCTGGGTCCACCCCTGAGTAGGACTCGATCATAATATTGCCTTGTATTCTATGACAGGGCATTGAGTCCCGATTAAATACTACCATATAATATATTAGAAAACTGATGTCGTGTCCGGCTAGATTTTTCTCTTTGCAACCCTGCCCTCCAACCTATATAAGATAAACAGAAAGCCCTCTATGGGCATAACAGATAGATAGCGATATAAGCTACAATCAGATCGTCAGATCAATATACACCCGACGAATACAATTTTCAAACAGGAGTAAGGTATTACCTCTCAACGAGAGAGCCTGAACCTGTCTTCACTTTTAAGTCTCGTACTTTTAGAACTGGTGCATTATCCTATTTTATTATTGTCGATTTCTAGAATCGACATATTAGCAAGAAATCTGAAGTTGCAATATGGTTGTTGTGTGATGTGCTACGCTGTGCTATTTTTATTTGCTAAGCTGTTATAGAAATATACTAGGTCTAAAGTCGTAGTAATTTGCTTTGTGAATCAAATTAAGGAGTGACGAAATATTTTATCCAATTGCCATGGTTCTCATATTCTTTTCCGTATTTTTACAACACAATAATATCATCATTTGCAACTTTAGATTAAAACAAAAGGCAATTACCAAATGCAATCGGCTGCCGATCAGGCCCGCAATTGCACCAAACAAGATTATCTTATCCCATCGCAATACCAAACCAAGCCAAAATCTGCAGAGAACTTCGTGCACCGTAAGATGACAGTTTGCACAATGTTTCATTACTCTCCTAAAAAAGTAGTAGTACATAATACAAATGGATGCACATCTTCTGCAGGAGCAATGATCATCGTACGACTAGTTTCCGTACTACACATAGTTTTTCCGGGATTTCTCCAAGAGATATCACTCGTTATTTGTTGCCAATGTCTCTTCATTCACATCAAAAGCTTTCCTTGCCTGCTTGAGCTCTTCATTCATGGAGAGTAGCTCAGTGGCACGGTGCAGTTTCCGCACATCCTAGAAGAAAGCACAGATATAAATTTTAACATGACCTAGTCAACTGTATAGCAAGCAACTTCACATGTGGAGTTCAGAAATGTACCTTGCGAATGAGGTAAAGAAAATCTTCTGTCAAGAGCTTGCCCCTCTTTGATGCAACGTTCTGGGCCTTGTGGACCTAACAAAGGGCATATTATGCTGTCAACCAGTTATGGAATCATAAATAAACATTACATGTATTTACATGTGGTTTTATCCACCTGCAGGTATTTAAAATCAAATTGAAAAATTACAGTTAACTAAATTCTTGTGTTTGGTGTGTGCAAGCAATAAGAGTGTTCACTTATTTCCCCTGTTGCAGAGCACATACTAGATTGTAGTCATGTAAAAACTTTGTCCAACAACCTGGGGAAAAGTAAGTCTGCAGGGTAAACAGATCTAATAAATTCACATCGTCACATATTCAGATCATGCATGGGCAAATTATCTACAAAAGTATATTCACAGACAAGTGGGTCATGTTTAGATTTTTTTTTCACCCCATGTCACAGGTACATTCCATTTACACTATGCACAATTACAAACTCAAGGTTCCATACCATGCTGGAATGTAGACTGTATAGAGACTTTAAAGAAAGTGCCTTTCTTAATATAGTTTGCAGATATTTTAAGCAGGGAAGAACTGCAAAAAGATGGCAAAGCTTTATGAATCATTAACAAAAAGGGCTCCACAAGAAATGCAAATCCTGGCGATAACGATAACTGTTGCTGAACTGCTGGCTGGTGTGGGGTGTATCAGCCAGAACAATCTAAATTAGTGAACTGCACCTTGGGCTAGGTATATATACCCAAGTTTCTATTTGAACCATGCTATAGCCAATGTTTTCACTTTAGACTATGTATGTTTGCCTCTATGTTGCAATTTGGGCCTACATAACTGTCTCTCCAACTCTTTCTCTGCCTACGGTTCTACCAACGCTGTCACAATCGCTGCACTCTGCCTATGCACAGTAATCCGCTGGTGCCGGCTCCTGCTCGGCTTCAAGCTCCACTAGTGTTAGCCCCTCATTTGAGCTCAAGATGCTTCACCACAGCGCTGAGCTGGTGTTCCGGCCTGTGGGTGCAAGATCAGGGGATGGTCAGGTGATGAGCATGGAGAGGTCTGGGAGGTTTGTCACTATATGAAGCTCTTGAACTAATCTGGTGGTTTATGATTGAGAAGGGGACTGGGATGGGAAAAGTGAATTAATGCTTTCATTTGTGGTGGATTAGCTGACAAAGACTTGGTGAGATGCTCCACCAAAGCGGCCTGCACAAATGAGCTGCTGCAACAAGAGCACATGACGCCGCACAAGGAGAGGATACAAGAGGACTGACAAGGAAGATGACTCTATGGAGACTGACGCATGGGACCAACGGTCCAAAGTGCAAAAATTGATACCAAAAGTGAAAACCTTTGCTAATACCTAATCCAATGTGCAACTTAGGTAATAAAATCTAGTCCAAAGTACAATTCACTCTTTAAATTAAAATTGAGATTTGAAACCATGAGTATAATAACTGTATATTTTCTTGAAATGTCATGTGCAGGTACATTAATTTACTTGATATGTCGGACCTATGAATAATTACATATATTAGCATGCCAAAAGTTCGATCCAATATTTTTATTGCAAAACTGGTTAATGGCTGTAACTAGCTGGTAACTGGTTTTTGAATTCAAAATTTTGGAATCAAACTTTTGTCCAGCAAAGGCCTGGCAACTTGTTTTCTGGAGGGACTAGTCTTTTTTCCGAAACCGGTGTTTAAACCCTTGCGCTCTACACAAATATGAACTATAGGTTAATGGGCAGCTCATAATAATTTTCAAAACATATAAAGCTTCATATGTTTCCCGACAAACGGAAACACTGAACCTAATCACTCCTTCCAGAACACTAGAATTGAGTTGAAGAGGGCAATAAACAAGAATGTTGAAGTCCAAATAAATTCCTTTCATCCATACAAACCTTCATATATGTGATTTCAGTATAAAACAAGAAAGACAAATACAATGGAAGCTTACCAGGTCAGTGACATATTCTACAACAATGTCCTCCACAAGTGCAACAGTTTCTGGAAGCGGCTGCAAAACCAACAAAAAGATGTCATTTACATACAAGATTTTAACTTAAAAGGGAGAACAGCATGTCCATTCTTTCTTTGGCAATCATGTAGTTGTGTTGTAAATCCATGGCCTACTTGCAAATTATTATCGTTGTTGCTGTTAATTACCCACCAATGTTCCACGACACAAAGTACACAAATTGCATCCTATCCCCAAATAATTCCTGGACTAAAAATTAAGAAACCAAAGGCATAGATCAAGCGCAGGCTTACATTTGGATCATCCCCAAATCCGTACATCATGTGCTGCACTGCAAGAACGGTAAAAAAAATATGTAGCATAAACAACGAATTCGAAGAACAGAATTAGTAAAATTTAGAAAAACAGGGCCGTACGGTCTTTCTGGAAGACACCGCGCTTGCGCTTGAGGGTGGTGACCGACGCGTCGGCGCCGCCGCCGCCGCCGGAGTGGTGGTGGTGGGAGTTCCCCTGGCCCGATGCCGACGCGGCGGCAGGGGTCGAGGACTTGGACTTGGCCGCCGAGGCCGGGCTAGCGTGGTGGCCGCTAGGGTTCTGCATCCCGGCGGAAGAGCGGCGCTCTTCCCGACGGCCGGCGGAGAAATCCCCTCCCCTTCCCTTTGCTCCTCGCCGTCGCTTGCTTTAGGGCTTCGCGTGCACTATGCACAGCCACGATTGATTTCTGAGGGGCAAACTGGAGGAAATGAGTCGAGACAGCCTCGCACTACTGAGCTCTCCGGTGAGCGGCGAGCGTAAGGCCGGAGACGGCCGCGGCTGCGGAAGGGAAGGGGGAGAGGCGGTCGCGGCGGGAGCCCGGGAGCGTACCGGCGGCGAGGGAAGGAAGCAGCTGGTGAATGGTCCGCGATTCGAGAATTTTCCAGCCCTTCGGCCCTGTGCGCTTTATGTAGGGAAGGACCGTGGGAAGTTACGTTGGGGAAATTTTGCAACACACCGTATTTATCTCCACCTCCGATCGCGCCTCGCCGGTTGTCCTAGCAAAAGCTAAAATTTAATTTTTTTTTAAATTTAATTTTAAAGTTAATTTTAAGATATTTTTAGTGTAATTTTTTTTATATTGACTTTTAAATCGGTAAGAACACATATATAAAAGTTTTACATATAAATTACATTTTATTTTCTAATAAGCCAAAATGACTTAATAGAGAATTTGAGCAATCAATGAGGTTATCATTCTTGTCAGCATGGCCAACGGTCCTACTATACTGCTTCCAATCTTATAATATTTTCAAAAAAAATCACTTTTTAATAGTAATCCTAAATTTACTCCAAAAATCATTGTTCCCTTCACTTAAATCTCGCTCTCTTAAGTTAATCAACGAGTCTCGCTCTTCACAAGTCGAGAGTGATCCTCATTCTCAATCGACAATCTCGCTCTCCACGAGTCGGGAGTGACCCTCACTCCCAATCGACGAGTTAACATGACAGAAGGACGAGGAATCGCACGCGGGAGTAAAATAGAGACCAATTTTGTTTCGAAGTTTCTTAAGTGGCCTACTTTCTTTGGGGAAGTTCAACTAGGATATATTTTAGAAGAGACGATATATTTATCCCAAAATTCTATTAGAGATTCCCATAAAAAATTAGGAAAGTAAGATTTGGCATTTTGTTGGTGATGCTCTTAAACCATTTTTGAGCAAAGACTGGTTTGTTTCGGATTGGTAAAAACCAATAAAAGGGTAACTTTCAATCAACTTCTTAGAAAACTAGCTAAAACCAGTCCCCACAATATTTTTATGAAACTAAATGGTTTTTGGTCTATATTGCAACCTTAGACTTGGCCACGGTGAAACAAAGGTACAGAAGATAAAGGATAAAGGATAAACAACGGCTTCAAAAGTGTTGGAGTACTTTGTAAAAGATAATATGGCTTTCAAAAGTGAGAAAGGAGGACGGAGAAAAAGGCAAAGTATCAAACCCGTGGTTAGATCTGGTGACAGAGAGTAGAGTGTTGATAATACTGATCGCCAAATCAATTAACATTGCCAATGCAGAGTTGGAAGTCAACGTTGGAGCACTTGCCACCACCGCTAAAGAGATGGCCAGATCTGAGTGAATTGGATCACGTCGATATGCTTAGGGACCGAAGACAATGAGCGAGTAAGGATCCACAATGCGACCTGCAACCAAACTAGTGACGGTGGTAGTGTGCACAAGGACCAGAAGTGGCAACCTCCGGTCTTGACAATGACATGTCAACTTGTAAAAGGCATGCTTGATGTCTTCACTCTTTTAATATTACAAAGCAATGTAGCTTGAAATATATAGCTGAGAGACGAGTGAAGACATGAGTACCAATTTCAATGATAACCTATCTTCTCCATGAGTTCATCTTATTTCAACTTGTTGAAATGTTTCTCAATGATTTTTTTTTAATTCCTAGTTGCACACCTCCCACCATTTTGTTATCCTTGTACCTATTGGTACTAAGGAATTGACTCTATGCCACCAAGTTCAGTAGCTTTAATTTTGTTCAATTATTATTGAGTATATTCACGTTGATAATATACCGCTAAGTTCATAGGCCACTGATATTAGCTATTGTGGATAAGTTTAGTACCGAGCAGTAATATTTCTATCGAAATATATTTAGTATTGTTTGTGGTCAAATTTATTTAGCTATGAAAGAACTGAGGACCAAATATTTTTTTACTGGAGGGAGTAAGTTATTACCACGAGTAGCATGGGTAACCATTGTTTAAATTACATGCTTTACATTCATATATATATATACAAGTTACTCCTATATGAGGTAACCTGAGTTAGACAAGACAGCGGTCACTAAACAATGGTTATCGATGAAAGTAGTGTTTGTTACTCCCTATAAATCGTTTTATTTTTTTGTCAAACTTTTTTAAACTTGACTAAATTTATAGAACAATATAATAATATTTTCAATACAAAACAAACATATTATTAAAATATATTCAATGTTAAATTTAATAAAACTAATTTGATATTTTAGATATCACTAAATTATTTTCTAAACTTGATCGAACTTAACAAAGTTTAACTTAAAAAATAAAAAAATCAAACGACTTGCAATATAACGGATGGAGTATTTATTGTCTTTTACATTTTCATGTGAAGAATCGGTTACAGTATTGTTTACATGTTAGGATGTTATTTTCTTCATTTGCTTCATTTCCGCGTGCAAGGAGTTGCATATTTTCCAGATTGAGCGTTGGATTTCTTTTCCAATGTTTGCATATCGATGCATCGAAGCGTTCTTTTGCTCTGGTGATTTGTGCAAATTCTTTTAGCAAGAGTTACAGAAACTCTTGCATAAACCCGGTGGATCATTCCTTCTGGGAAGAAAAATCGGCAACTCACCAACACCGGAAGCATAGACAGGATAAGAGTCACGAGCAAACCAGAAGGGATGTTTAAAAAAGAAGTGCTGCAGATGGACAATACAAATGCTGAAATGCATTGCAATTGGAACTAATCATGCAGCAATCCGTAAGCAAAGCAACATTTAAGAAACCAATAATCTTATAATTCATCATCTTCAAGTCCTTAGTAAACGCCCTATGGAAAAGCAAAAGAATTTTAGAGGCTCGATATAACAAATGGTTTGAGGCTAAAGATCCAACATGGAACATCGTCCCCAATTGTTAAAGCACTGTTTTCTCTTCATACCCTCCATACCGTCATGATGATTGTTGTCGTGAAGAACAACCAACTGAAACAAACGAGAACGGAAAAAATCGCTGGGCAGAGTATGCAAGCATGTCTTGACAAGGGATCTACTTGATGTACTGAGAGACCCACTTGAACCCGTCACCATAGCCCATCTTGCGGACAACACTGCACATGAACACTTCGAGGGGCCGGACATTGGATTCACCTAGGCTGACCTTGCCCTTCCCAGTTGTGAAGTTGCTAAGGCCTAGATGATACCGCAGCTCCTCTTCAGAAGCAGCATATGGAATGTCAATCTTGTTGCCAAGGATAAGAAACGGGACAGTTGCCAATGAATCATCAGATAAGAGTGCATCAAGCTCCTTTTTTGACTCAGCAAAACGTTCCTTATCATAAGCATCTACCAAATATACCACAGCATCAACCTGTTTGAGAAAGCAGGGAAAAGTCAAGCACGAATACAAGGTGGTAGCAGATGGGAAAAAAAGCTTATTAACATCTGTAGAATAAGGACAGTCAAGCAAATGAAACATAGGAAACACCGAAACAGAACTGGCATCCTCAACAAAACATGCATTCCTACACCTGGTGCAAATAATGAGAGAACAGCCACACACTAAACATAGATAGATATATCATGCATGGTCATTGATCAAGTAATCATATTATAAGAACAGCTAGTATATTAATCATAGAATAGGCAACATAACACAAAAGTTGCCAGTTCCATGAAAGGGCAAAGACTTAATAATGCACCACACAAAATCTAAGGTGTGCCTTAAATTACATAACACAAAGACAGAAAATCATTTCAGTGGAGAACTATATGAACATACAATGTTAACCAGATACAAAACTAACAAGTGGCACGAGACAAAAGGAAATTTGCAGCTTTACGTAACATTAGCTGTAAGCTACAGGTGAAGAAAAGAATAATGAGGATTGAATCAATGAAGATACCACCCATGAAGAAAAGAATACCGTGGAATGAAGATATAGTATTTAAACTAAACATTTATGCTTTAATCCTTCATCCTTACACTAACAAAAAGGCACTTTGAAGTTTTAATATAGAAAACGGACAATTAACAATCATTTCCATGTTTCAGCAACCGATCTTCTAGAAACTAGTTTTTGAAACACAATACCTCTTCTATAACGGATTGATAAGTTTATGCCATAAGCCTAGATGATATCTATCTGATCTCTTTGCGATACACGAGCATATTACAAACAGCCGCCTTTGTCGATTATAGCACAGATACTGGTATGATTTTAACAACTCCATAATTGTGCTCCCACCATACCCACAAAACTTTTCAAGCTAACATATGCCGGGCTCCTGAAAATTTCCGTTACCGGCACAATTCAATTATTCGTATATCCCCTTATAGCCTACGAATGGCAAAATCATTTCTTTTCCTAATTAGAGGGACAAAATGGAATACAGACGCCAGAAGTTATCAACGTCAACAACTAGATCTGAGAGACCGAATGCAAACATGCATGCAATGGAATGGAATATTAGAAGAGATTGGCGCGAGACCTTGGCGTAGTAGTCCTTCCAGACGCGGCGGGCGATCTGGTGGCCGCCGAGATCGAAGGCCTTGAACTTGATCATCCCGATGCTGAGCTCCTCCGACGTCGGGTGCTGCGTCGGCTGGTGCTGCACCAACCTCTGCATCATCCGCCCACGCACGCACGCACGCACAAACACAGATGGATCAGATCCACGAAAGGGAATGGATCGGGTCAGATCTGGGGTGTGGGGGAGAGAGATCGGGGGGGTTTACCTCGTCCTTGAGCATGTGGAGGAGCGTGGTCTTCCCGGCGTTGTCGAGGCCGAGGAAGAGGATCTTGGCCTCCTTCTGCCACAGCCCCAGCGACGCGAGCACGCCGTAGAACCAGTCCCACAGGAACATCTTCCCCCCCTCCTCCTCTGTACCGCACGCCTCTCCTCCTCCTCTTTACCTAGTGCAGTTGCTGCTGCTGACGGCGGCGGCGGCGGCGGCGGAGATCGCCGGATGGGTCGAGGGATGGGTGGACGAGAGGGGATCTGGGTGGTGGTGGTGGTGGTGGGAGAGAAGAGAAGAGAAGAGAAGAGAAGACGCGGGTGGATCTGAATCTCTCTCTCTATCACCCTGTGTGTCCGCCTATTCTATGCTTGGTTGGGGAGAGGGGGGAGGAGGGTCATCAAGGCATTAACTGCTGTGCGTGAGGATTGAAGTGTGGGTGGGTGCCTGCATGTGGGCCCGGCTTCCTCCTAATCCCGATCGATTTCCTCAACTAAAAACAGGAAATGGAGGGCATGGAAGGAAGGTATTACATTCTGAGAAAGTTTGCAGATGTCACCCGAAATATTGCTGTGTTTAGTTCCCAAAAATTTTTTTCAAACTTTCAACTTTTCCGTCACATCAAATGTTTGGACATATGTATGGAGCATCAAATGTGGACGAAAAAAAAAACCAATTGCACAGTTCGACTGTAAATTGCAAGATGAATCTTTTGAGTCTAATTACGTTATGATTAGCCATAAGTGCTACAGTAATTCACATGTGCTAATGATGGCTTAATTAGGCTCAAAAGATTCGTCTCGCAGTTTACAATCGAAATCTGTAATTTGTTTTGTTATTAGTTGACGTTTAATACTTCAAATGTGTGTCCGTATATCTGATGTGATGTTTTTGCCAAAAAAAATTTTGCAACTAAACCTAGCCTTAGGTATTTAGAAAGTATGGTAGAAGATGACAAATAAGTTCATACAAGAATATGAGATCATGTGGAAGTGAAAGAGGTAGCATAATTTACATGGCGATGCAAAAGTTAACTCCCGTTTACATGTTCCTTCATATTTGTTGCCAGCGAAATCAATAGCAAAATACGTAAATTGACAGGCAAATACAAAATCTGAAAACCTAAATACGTATTGAATAGCAAGAAGAAGAAATGGATAACCACATATGGATTTGATGGGATTTAGTGGCTAGTTGTTGAGGATTTGGTTTACCACTAGACAAACAAAGTCAACTAGACAACAACCTAATGGTTATACCTTGCTCTATCTTTGATAGCATAGGCGAATTGGATTATGATCTGATCATAGCCGTTGGATGCTAACAGTACATAAATAGGTGTTTGGCATGCTACTCATGTCAACAATTTAAAAGCATTTTTAAAGAATATATGGAAGTTAATTTTCACATCTCTTTAAATTATCACAAAGAATTGAGTTTTGAGTTAGGTTGGTAAAAAACACCTACATTTTGTGTGGCATAATAAAAAAAATGAAAGACAAGCCAATCTACCACGTTTATGTACATTTGAGTGTTTGTTTTATTCTATAGTGGAAAACTAATTGTGTGAATAAATCCTTTGTTTATAGATTCTACACTGTAGTCTATTAAGTGTCTAAGGGATGATGTCAAAAAAAATTAGAGTGCGGACTTGCAAGGAAAAAATGAAAGACTTGTTGTGCACATCATACTATTATCACATTTGACCATATAATATCTTGGTACTTTGAACAAACAACAAAAATTTGACGTAGACCACCCACCATGGTGCATCTTGTACTCCTATATTGTAGCCAAGCTTTTCAATGCAAGCATTGGTGTTGCTAGGTTAGGGTACAATAACACAAAGAGCACTGGTGTTACAGTGTTGTGTTCATGCCATCGTAAATCGCACTGTTACTCCCTAGTTTGAAGGAAAATGTCATTACTATTGAAAAGGGCAACCGAAAATGCAAACTACTTGTACATATCAAATCATCACCACCAAAATAAAAACATATCATTATTATAGAACTCTTATATCACTAGTAGAGAAATCATCTTTAATACCGGTTGAAAACCCCCATTAATCTCGGTTATAGCAATTGTGACCAGCAAATCGAGACTAAAGATCGATCTTTACCGGTTGAAAAAACCGATACTAAAGATGCATACCAAGTAAAAAAAATATGTGAAATGTGAGATTCGAACTCAAGATAAATTGAGACTAAAGATCGATCTTTAGTACCGGTTGAAAAAACTGATACTAAAGATGCATAGCAAGTCAAAAAATATTTGAGATGTGGGATTCAAACTCAAGATCTCTCACCTCAACTTTTACGCATGTCACCATCCCATCTACTCTACACATTTGACTTGAATAGAGATAATTTTTTTGAATTAACTCTGAAGACATCTTTAATATCGGTTGGTAACACCAACCAGTATTAAAAATATCTTTAGTATGGGTTGGTGTTACCAACCGATACTAAAGATAAATGTATCTTATCTTTAGTACCGGTTGATAACATCAACCGGGACTAAAGATCCACCAGCATTAGTCTCGGTTGGTGCTATCAACCGATACTAAAGATACATTTTTAATACCAGTTGATAACATCAACCGATACTAAAGGGTTTTAGTATCGGTTCTTAATCCATTCGAGATATTTGTGTGCTTGGGGCATTTGATAAAAGATGAATTCATTAGTAGTGTATGACCGATATCTCTCTCTCTCTCACACACACACATATATATGTATGTATGTATGTATGTATGTATGTATGTATGTATGTATGTATATATGTATGTATGTATGTATGTATGTATGTATATGTATATGTGTGTATATATGTATGTATGTGTGTGTATATGTGTAGGAAAATGAAAATTTGCACTCGGGTTCATATTTACCCACAATTTACATGATTGATGTGTTCTAAGATTCGTGCTACAAAAATATACCTAACATTAACCAAATGAATGCTTACTATAGGGAGAAAAGATTAGGTTGGTACACAATATGTATAATATGTATGTTGCATTTTTTATCAAATAAAAATTTTCAATAATAACCATATATGACATTTAGTGCATGGTATTTCTCTAACCCTTTTTTTATAACATGATATTTAGTCAAAATGAGAAAATGATACATCTATTATATCACCAAATTGATATCTTGCAAAAATGATACTCCCAAAATGATATATATCCTACCATCAAAAACTACATAAACAAGGTATTTTATATAAACAAGGTAAATTTAAGCTGGTAAATTGAAATTGACAACCTCAGTGTTTTACATACAAGAAATAAAAAAAACTACATAAACAAGATATTTTACACTTATAAATAATATTGTATAAAAAAAATATCGTGCATGGTACATTTTGTTAGCACCTAATATATCTGCTCTAAGATTCGTGCAAGCTATATATAAGCTGTAGATTGTGAGTACATGTGAACCCGAGTGCAAAAATTTCAACTCCTATATATATACACACACGCGCGCGCACACACACACACATACACATACATACATACATACATACATACATACATATATATATATATATATATATATATGTATATATATATATATACGTATACATATATATATATATGATTTAGTACTTACAATGGAATAAGTTAGTGGTTCTGAAGTTGTGCCGATGTAAACTCATCCCTCCGTTCCAAAATATAAACACAGCTAGCATTTAAAATTTGTACCAAAATATAATCACTTCTACATAACTAATTGTCCCATCATCCAATTGTCCTCGTACCCCAACCATACCTCATTTAATAAAGGGTATCATAATGTTTTCTATCCACCTAAACCTTTGCTTATACCCCTAGAAATGCTTATATGATATTTTGGAAAAGAGAGTAGTTCTTTTAGTGTATTTTCTTTCTAGATAGGACGTTTAGTTAATTATACAATTTTAAGAAGTGATTTAAAAAAAATAAATTTCACAAAACCCCATGTTTTATGGTCAACATTGCATAAAACCCCACGTATTATTGTTCTAAAGTTTCACAAAACCCACCACTATACATTTTGAGTATGATTTTACTTAAATCTTTTAGATATGAGTGTATATGATTTTTTTTAATTATCGAGTTCTTTAATAAAGGTTGATAGTTTAACTCTTAACCGCTTTGAAAAATATCATTTCAGATATACTAGAATTGATTAAGATTTGAATTAAAGTGAATTTTTATGAAGCATTTAGGCCATGAAACCTATGGATATATGCGCACCACAAGTCATAATACAAATGTTTCTACAACTTTGACCATAAAATATGTTTTTTCTGAAATTTACTCTTTAGAAAAATATATTGGACATGGATAATTTTATTTTGCATAAATCAAAGTTAGCTTCTATTTTGAATAAGAAACAATTAACTTTGTTTTTTTACCTACTACAAAGAGTTACAAACAAGTTTGTTCTTATTTGTTCTATGAAAAAGAAGGCAAATCAATATTTACTTTAAAGACCTCAATTGGTTTCCGAAATTTTGCTTTAGAAAGGTGTTTATGGCTATAAAGTATTCCAATTTTGGCATAGTTCAGAACACCCCACTCGCATCCTCAAGAGTCACTCAAGATCCTTTCATTGCCACCTATATCATGCATTATCTCTTGAGGGTAGAATTGCCACCTTTATCATGCGTTATCTCTTGAGGGTAGAATTGCCACCTTTATCATGCGTTATCTCTTGAGGATGTGAAATGCGATACGTATATCAAATCTGATGGCGAAGGGGAGTTTTAGTGCGATACCACTATCAAATAGTGGAAGGGATGATTTGAGAATATATACATATTTTTTGAGGTTTAAGTTTTGATAAGATCTTCAACTTTGGAGGCCATCAGACCATCATCCTACAAACGAACCTAAGTTTTGCTCTTTACAGATAATCGATCGTGGAATCTCGGGAGGCATAGGTGATCAAAATCTTATGGCAAATAGTTTGTAACTGAAAAAAAAACTGACCAATTCGTACAGAATCACACACCATCACCAAACTTCGTTTTTACCTCAGGGACGAATGGAATTTCCGTACACAGATAAAAAAAATCATGGTCAGATGATTGCAACCGCTGCTCCAGGAATGGCTTTTAAGATTTCATTGCCCTATAAACTGTTTCTTCAACTTGCCTGTTCAACCACATGTCCACACAACTACAGAAGCATTTCCATCATGCCTTGCCTGTTGATGCTGCTCTAAAGCAGGCAAGAGTAGGTGCCTGTCGGATAGAAAACTGAGCAAGCTAATCAAGCTACTCTCAGACAAGGGAAAAGACGACGACATGTGAAAGCACTGTACGGATGAACTCTACATAAGCTGCAAAACTGTTACGATACATCATACATAGAAGGACGCAGTAGTTCCTCTCTTTTCCGCAATAACTAGATATCTCAGCACTAACTGGTGGGTCTCATCAGGAATTCTCTGAATTACACTTTGCCAGTAAAATTAGGAATCAAGGACATCCTAGAGGAACTGTCGCAGATGATGTTCCTCTCTAGGCTGCGACGGGCTCATTTACAGAATGAGAAACACCGGCATTAACCTGTTAAGAGGCATATCACATACAGTCGGCTATATTGTTGGTGCAAATAGTTGTAAAATAACAATGACAAATAATGTGTATACCTTGGCAGCTTTGAAGAGTTCATCCAGAACCTCAGACAAAGTTGGGTGTGCATGAACAGCAAACTTGATGTCCTGGAGGACGTAAACAGCGATGAGCAAATGCAATCCATTACATAAACAATATTTGGCTGAGTTCGTTTCTTTGCTTTCCCAACTCAGCCTTCTCATTTTTCACGCGCACGCTTTTCAAACTGCTAAACGGTGTGTTTTTTGCAAAAAGTTTCTATACGAAAGTTGCTTTAAAAAATCATATTGTTTCATTTTTGAAAAAAAATTTAGCAAATACTTAATTAATCATGTGCTAATGAGTCGCTCCGTTTTTCGTGCGGAGAAAATAAACTCCCAACATCAACTACCGAACACACCCAAAATGCTCGTCACTTACTTGTACACGAGTTCCGAGGGCAATGGCATTTGATGCCTCGTGGATGAGGTCAGCAGCATGCAAACCCAAAATGTGAACTCCAAGAATTTCTCCAGTGTCAGGCCGGTAAATCATCTGTAGCAAAAGTAGAGTGCGTGTCTCATCACTTTCAAGTTCCAAGGGCAGATTAGGTTCTGTTTAGTTCCAACCTTCAAACTTCAAAATCCATCACATCGAATGTTTGGACACATGCATGAAGTATTAAATGTGAACGAAAAAAAAACTAATTACACAGTTTGCGTGTAAATTGCGAGACGAATCTTTTGAGCCTAATTGCACCATGATTTGACAATGTGATGCTACAGTAAACATTTGCTAATGACGGATTAATTAGGCTCAAAAGATTCGTCTCGCAGTTTACAGGCGGAATCTGTAATTTGTTTTGTTATTAGACTATATTTAATACTTTAAATGTGTGTCCGTATATCTGATATGACCTGATGTGACGTTTTTTTTCAAAATTTTTTTGAATCTAAACACGGGCAAACTCCTCTTTAGCATTTAGTCTGACTGTTGGTTGTATTCATTGCAAGGATCCAGTATAATTAAAAGAGGCAGTTTAGGTCCAGAATATAATAAGGCAGAAAAGTAGAATCACCTTAGCAAGTCCATCTCCTTCATTCTCGGCCAGAGCCTTCGTGTTTGCCTTGAAGCTGGTCTTAACAACATTTATCTCAAATCCTTCCTTATCAGCCTTTTCTCTCGCTTGTGGCTGTAAATTTTACTAGGGACTCAATCTAGGAATTATTAAGAATGTGGTCACTACCCTAAAGCACAGATAGATTAAAAGTTGCTTTAGCTTGGCTAAAATACGAAATGCATTTGTCCCTTTCTTTATGAAAAGGTCGCATGCTCATTTCATATTTATTAATCTGGTTACCCCTATGTTGAGCAGAATGAAGGCATTAAGACCCTTAAAATAGGAGTAGTGGTTTTGACTTACTTCTGTTAGCCCAACCATACTAATCTCCGGATGAGTGAAACAGGCAGCCGGGATGCTTAGATGATTTAGGATGTTGTCTTTCCCAGAGATTTGCTCAACAACTATATTCAGACAAGAAATTAATTATCAAAGAACTGCACTAGTTCAAAGCAAAACCCAAATATGCTCTGAAGTACGAAAAAAACAGTGAACAAATTACTCAGTATCTACCTGAGATTCCTTGTGCACTGGCAGCATGAGCAAGCATGAGTTTGCCATTGGCATCTCCAATGCAATACAAATTCGGGACCTGCATAGTCATAGATGTTCATATCAACTGGAGTGATGATCCCAAGATATATTAAGTGCCAGAATAAAACAGTAATATGATATATGACACTCCATGTATAATCAAATAGCTCTCACTTTAGAGTCCATGTATGCACAATTATTATGGTTTGTCACATGGAAATAATATCAATAGTCATCAAAAGAACTTGCATATATCATTCGATGTTTTAGTAATTTCTATTAACGCATAATTAGGAAGATTATTAGCCAAAGATGTGCATGGTATTTGTGCCTATGTCTAAAACGGCAAGCAACAAAGAATGGAGGTAGTATGCAACTTAGCATACCGCATTGCCATCTGCGTCTGTAACTTGCATCCGCTCATCAACAGGAACAAAACCACGTTGTGTAACAACGTTGACCTGAGAATAAATAGTATTTTATATGTAACTATAACAATTTTCATATAATTACAGAAGCAAATATTTGATCTGCTCACATTTTCCAAGCCAAGCCCTTTGGTGAAGGGTGCCCTTCCGGTAGCTATGAGAGCTGCATCCACCTGCAAATACAAAGTCCCAGTTTTTCAAATGAAATTGAGTCATGTAAGAAAATAGCACCCATGAGCTAAATAATGATTGCAACTAATATAAGAGATACTGAAAAAAAAAAGACTTAAGAATGCTTCTGGTGTTCCTGTCCAGCATTTGTGCATTGAGTGTAAATTTCGAAATATAGCACTTGAAACCATCAAAGTAACTAGTAAAGAGTGCTCATGCAGTCACAGAAATATCTGAAATATTTTCGACTACAAGTTTAATTATTCATCACCAGCAATTCTGGTATAATAGTTTGATCTACTGGCAAGCTAACAATGATGCATTTGATAGCAGTGAACAGTGGAATACAAGTCAACTTTTCAATAGTTCACTGACTTCATTCAGCTCAAGACAACATACAGTACAAATAGTCAAAATTTGTGAATCCCATCCTGAAAAGGCATGTCTTAGCAGCCTTTTAACAAGAAAAGAACAAAGTCTACAGTAAAAAATTAAGGGAAAAACAAGATTATCCCATATATTACCTCAAGTGTTTCCTTGTGTTCCTTCGTCTTAGCATCAATTAACTCAATCAACACGGGTTTGCCATCCTTTGCTGGGGTAATCTAGAGACATTGATGTTCCAAGGTTACAATAGTGTCAAAAGATTTCATATTATGGAGAAAGCTTGAGTTGAATCTCAAGGCAACCTTGCTTGCAAAGACACCAGTATGATAGTCAATTTTACGAGGATTGATAAGAATCCTCTGGGCCAACTTTGCAATCTCAGGATCAAAACCAGGCATTAATTGATCAAGAGCTTCAACAAAAGTAACCTGTCCAAGTGAAATTTGGGTAAATGCAGGTGAAATATCATCTTATGACAACAGGCTTCAATCATACAACAGTGTAGATGGCTAACCAGAATTTAACATGCAATTAGTGTTCACGGTTCACAGTTATATCATATGTATTAAGAATATAAATGTGTAATCACTAGTGCATAGGTTTTAAGTCATTGTTAACATAGGAGTAGAGCACTATTCATCTGTTTAATGTGTATTACAACATTGCATGCAAACGTCTATTTCATAATTAAACCAAGAAAAGACACTTGCAGAACAAGTATGCACAGCCAAAACATGTATTTTTCTACGCGTGTTAGTAATGATGCATCATAGGAGCTGTTCATGTACCTCACTTCCCAGAGCTGTGTATACATCACTGAATTCCAGTCCAATGTAACCGCTTCCAACAATAGCAATCCAGTCAGGAACTGACTCAAGTTTTAGTGCATGGTCACTAGTAAATACGGTTTTACCTGCATAAAAGCATTCAGTGAGCTCTGTAAGAACTAGTCAATGTGCATATGTAACATATATTTTCCTCAATAATATGTAAAGTGGTATTAGAAAGGAGCTATATATGTGAAGTATATAATTGTTGTAGTTAATTACATTTGTATCTCTTGTATAGTTCAAGAAAAAGTACATGAACTGAAAATGCTAAGAAGTTACAGAAGTACCAGAATATGTGACACCCAGCTAAAATTGAGATCTAGTGGCGCAAGAAATTATGTATTCCATGGTGGAATCATGTCATTTCTATTATTATAGATGACCAAAAATTGCTACCCATCAGTAACACCCATATTCTATTAATGGAGGGTCCCTACTCCCTAGTCCCTACATTAATTGCATATTGAGGTTTTCTCCTATCCTTGGAGAAGTATACACTTCCTCATCACTTAAGAGATACCTCTCCATGAAGGGAGGTAACAAAACTAATGTCACAAGTAACAGTAGAATTGGGAATCCATCTTTGTATTTGTTCTTGAGTTATTTTCCATCTTCGAGAGGTTTAGGGTATTTAGTGTTAGTAAGGAGGTATATACCTCCTAACTAACACTATGAGGTATATACCCTTTTGTACCTCCCAAGTACCAGCAAAGTCTTTGTCACTGGTGATCTTATACTTTTGTTCTAATTAGTTCAACCGGTTTAAATTTTTTAAGTCCTAAGGGTGGGAGAAAACCTTCGGTAAGAGTGACTATAGGGTAATGATCTAATTTTACTTTTCAGCCCTCTGATCAAAAGGTGCTTTGCATCATCTATCTTAGTGGTCCAATTTTGAACACATGATTTTTCTATTAGTGTAGGTAGTAGAAAGAACAAAACCAAGATGTAACCAAACACTGTGGCTATAGAGCATTGGAATTTTAAAGCAATTATGAGCACTTGTGATGTATATGGTTATATGCTCAAGCACCACAATACCTTACAGTGTCAACTGTCAACCTGTAGCAACAACAGGAGAAGGGGAAACACCAAGATCAGCTTCGTCATGTAGTTATTCATTTATTCCCAACATTCTTGGTTGATTAATTGAAAAACAAAGATGATGTAAAGAGGTAGCAGTGAACACTCCTTGCAGGCAGACTAATAATATATCACAGTTAGTGCAACATATAGAAGACCATATAGATACTCTCTATCAGCTTAAGTGATTGTGGTTTTTGACAAAGAACTTGTCAAGCAGGGTGGGGTCCTCAGATAGGGGGCTGTGGTTTTTGGAGCCCTACCTACACTTATCTTAGGTAAATATGGAACACAAATCATCTCAGGCATGCCTTTATGATAATTCCTATTGTACGTCTTTATTTTTTACTTCAGTAGGCTAACTATGTTGGAGATACAGAATTGCAAAGAAAAACAGTAATTACCATCTATTTCGATGCCATTGGGAACAAAAGGAACAGACCCCGTTGCAATGATGATATTTCTGGCAGTGATTTCATTGTCTGGAAAACCAACTTTTCCATATCTCACTTTTTGCTTGCCCTGCACACATCACAATGGGTACATTTCAATTGCTGTCACTCACATGCTCACAACATACATTTACTCTAACATTAGTGATTAGTCTTGTCAATGAATAATATAACTACAAAAGAATTGACAACTCCTACATCTGAGTCCTTCTTAAGTAGTACATATGCAGGAAAGTTGACTAACTTTAATCATAATGGTATTAAGAGTCCTTTGACAATTAGGGAGGTACCTACTTTTACGTAACAGGGTAAATTCCTGTAATTCAGTCAAGTATGATCAATCGGTGCTAGCAATTGCAAGCAGAAGTGATGTTTATACACAAATTATGATATGTCAATCCTCACTCTTGCAACATATGCAACACCCATAATAATAAATTGTCTGCTTTCATGACAAACAAGGGAAGATATAGATGACCTACCACAATGGTGCCAAAACCAGTCAATATATCCACACCTAAAGCTTTCATAGAATTAGTCAAGTTGCTACGAATTTTAGAGGCCAGATTATTTGCATGATCTGCAACAGCCTGCCTATCATATCCAGCTGTTGAAACCTGTTACAAATATGATAAATGATTAGCAAAGTTAGGGGCCATAAGAAACATGCTTATAGTTAAAAGTCCATGATCAAAAGTAGGTTCTTGGTTTGATGTTGGCATCTTGACTCTTTTTGGAAGAGCTAACAGAAACAAATTTATTTGCATAGAGTTAGATGAGCTCAGTATTAATTTTCTAAATATTACAATAAATTGCCATGATGACAGGCTGAACTATTAGTGCCAGTTCATCATTCTGATATTTAGGATACAATCTTGCATACTTTGTTAATTGGTGGGTCAAATAGGTACGCATAAACAAAGACAGCATGACCCAATATGATTATTCATTGAAATTTCATTTGTTCTGCTATTCATTTTTCAGTACATCAACTCGCCAACAGAAATCTTCTGATTAATATATCACCTGTAGACCCAACGACTTCATGTGGTGTTCATCTTGAAGTTCCCTCATCCGACCGCTGACAGCAAGAAGTGCCTTTGACGGAACACAACCTCTGTTCACACAAGTCCCACCTACAACATCCCCCTCAATTATGGCAGTTTTCAGACCCTGCGTGAGGCCATTTTCACATATTCATTAACAATGCTTCCTGAAATCTTCAATAATTCAATTTCTGCCAGTCCAGGAAAAGCTCAGTATCCAAAATATGGGAATTTGCACCATTTCATAGATCTATCATCAATTCACTCAAAGAATAGCTTGCAAAACTCTCGCAAGCAATTGATAGAGTCAAAGGTATCCCACTGACATCAAAGGTATATCTAGCATTTATTGGAACATTACAGACTAAATCAGCACTTATGCTGCAGCCATCAAAACTAGCAAAGCAATACAAATTCCTGAAATATAAAAATGGAATGCCTGGCTCTGGTAACAATATGCACCATTCTGAATTATACAACCAATGTTATCATCCCTCATGGCTGACTAAGAGAAAATGGAAATAAACAATGAAATATGTAATGGGTCTTACTTATCTTCAAGGAAAATAAGAAAAACTGATGAGTAATCATCAAGATATGCCAATTTAGAATCCATTAAAAACAGAATCAATCTTCACCACCTAGTTAGCATTCTATATCAAAAGAATTCAACACGCCACTAGCCCCAATAATGCTAGAATTTCTAGTATCCACTACCAGAAAATCCTCAAATTTTACCACCTACATTAGGAAGATGTAGTCAATCAAAATTATATTTAATACCTTCAACATGGAAAATACGAGGAATTCCTAAACTTAGGGCATCTCATGATGACTATTTTAGCACATTAGTGATTAATCCACTTAATATGTTGCAACAAGCCATATAAAATGCAAGATGTTGTTAACCACATTTCATATGCCTTGAGATGAAAGTACAACAACAATTTTTAGCACCACGTTGCAACTTTATGTTTCTGGTTTCCTTCCGGATATCATTTTCATGCTATGACATTTTTAAAGGGAAATTCATGCTACAACATTGAACTTCCATGACTAGTTACTACAGCATTGCTATTAGAAGTTTTAAAATACCACAACGGGAAATAGTTTCTTAGGACAATCTAATTATAGTATTATCTCCTAAAATTAGCAACGGGACGACACTTTTCTCAAGCTATCAAACTCTAGTTTTGAGTTGCCGGGCAGGGAAAAAAAAGATACACTGTAAGTCTTCTCAAATTCTAGGCATAGCAGACCTGCAGCTTCTGTCTTATCCAAACCAATCACCGGGCTTATTATATGGATACCAACAAAAAGCTAGTTACGATTTATCATTCCTCGACCTACACACAGAAACCCTCCTCCAATCCAAACAAATTTCGAGCTTCGGCACCAACATTCCTCAGTTTACATTTGATCGGAACAGTAGATCACGACCACCATGACGGCACGATGAAATGCATCCACCATAAACCCACCCCCGAGCAAATCTAGCAGCTCGGGGGGCGAAGCATACCTTCTCGACGGCGTGGAGAGCGGCGCCGTGCCCGCCGACGCCTGCCCCGATGATCACGAGGTCGTAGTCGAACCCGCCGCTCCCGGCCGCCACCATTCCCAGTAGCAGCCGCAGCCGCCGCCTTCCGCGTGGCGGCCGCTTGCGGCGGGGCCCGTAGCGAGCGGAGCCCGAGGGCCTCGCGGCGGAGGCCGCAGAAGCGGAGCTCCGCCGGCCGGATCGCGCCTGCCCTGGTGGCGCCGCCGCCGCCGCCGGCGACCGCCGCGGCGGCGGCGGAGAGCGAGATGGCCGTGGAGTACATGGCGGCAAGCGCGTGGGTGTATAGGGCGGCGGGTGCTAGGCGAGGCGGCTAGGCGTATAAGGCGAGTCGAGTGGAGGGAGGCGGAGGCGGAGGCGTCGAGGTCGTGTGGGTGTTGGGTTTTGGAGACGACGGGCGGAGGATTCGAAGTTGCCGAGGGAGAGTGAAGAAGGGATGATGAAGGCTACGGGATGCAGATGCCAGATTGCCAGGTAGGCAGGGTCAACAGAAAACGGAAAATACTCCTCCTTTTCAATTGTTTTAAAATAAAATGGTCGAGTTTAAAATTATTGAGACATGTGAAAATGATAATTACCGTGTAATTTAATATGTAGAGCAGAATCCGGCGGTATCAGATATGGATGTAATTTAGGCAACAGGTATAGATACTCATATATTTCTCAAAATTATTATAATATTTTGTTATTTGATATTCTTTTAGCCTACTTGGTTTTCCAAAGGCATAAAAATGAATTGTCTTAAATTTATAAGGGGGATGAGTTGCATTTTAACTGATATATGTTGAAGGGGGAAAGAAAATTGAGGTAAGAAAAACAGTTTCTTTAACGATGATGAAGCATTATATAATCATTGAAATAATCATTGCTTTTAATTTTGTATGTATCATTTTTCCATAATATTTCATGTCCTCTCACATTACTTTGATAATTAGATCATGGATAATTGATTTAGTTTACTTTGTATCCCTAGTTCTGGTCATAGCATGTTATTTTTGTCTTGGATAATAATTCATATTTTTATGTTTACTTTTAATAGTTTAGCATTTATAGTAATGTATGTTACCACCAACTTCCGTTATTTCTTCATATTAAAAGTATTTTGACTTTAGCCACTTATACATACTTGAAAGCTAAAAAAGTTGGAAGTGTTCATTATGTGCTCTAGCATCTGTCACGGTAACCAATTTCATGCAACTAAATATATATTAAAATGGGTGTTGTTTGCACTATGAGAAATTGCATCCTTTGTATTTGCATAGCTGTGGTTGGTTGATTTGAGTTCCATTACACGGTGGCTTGCATTTATATTTTGGACCTTGTAGAATATGTACTTGGAATTTTGTTGCAATGTGTAGACATATGTTAGTCTACCTATAGTTCGACAAATGGTTTCACTTATCACTCATTCTTTCATTCCTCATAGAACGGTCCAGATTATCTCACTGAGATCTAACGTCCGGAATACCTTCCACCTCCCTCAATCTCGCACTCTCCAGCGCCCCTCTCTCTCTTGTTCTCCCAGATCCACGCTCCTAGAGCCCCCCTCTCTCTCGCTCTCCCAGATCCCTTCCAACCGCTACCATCCCTCCTTGTCGTCGTTGCCGCCCTCATTCCTTCCTGTTGTCGCTGCCACCGCCCTTATCCATCCTCCTCTTTTTTCTTGCCACCACCCTCATCCCTCCTCTTCTTTCTTGCCACCACCACCGCCGCCCTCATCCCTCCCTGTCATTGTTCCTCTCTTAAGTGCAGTCGTCGCCGTTTCAAGCACGTTGTTGTATGTCGCCACCATCTCAAGCGCGTCGTCATTGCGTCGCATCACCTATCCAATCCTTGTCGATCCCTCATCGAATCCACCGTGTCGCCCCCTGTCGTCCTCCTCGAATCCCTACTCCTTAGCTGTCGTGCCCGATCCTACCCCCGACGAGTTGACCCAGTCGGAGGCGAGGCGATCGTCGCGGCGGCAATCTTCTCCGCGATGAGGCACCGCAGGGGGTGGCGATCTTCCTCACCTCCAGCTCCGCAACCATCGCGTCCTCCCCAAAAATCACTCGCAAAACAAGGATCCCTTCCGCCAACCGTCGTAGTCCCACTATCGTCCCTCTGCCACCCACCTCACAACCACCTCCATCCCACGGCGGCCTGCGTTGACTGGATCCGCTCGTCTCCGTCGGTGACATCGCCTCTCCGTTGATCTCCACGGTGGTCCCCTTTGGATCACACATTGCTGCCTGATCCCATTCCCCTCTTCATATACTTGTAGTGAATGTAAGATCATGTTTCTCCTTTTTTTCGTTGTTTTTGTGGATCTGTCATGTGGGCATTCAAGTTGGTGATATGTGTGATTTTGTGAAGCCAAAATAGGAGTGACGAATCAAAAACAATAGAGGTATGATCATTCCGAAAAGTTATGATAAATCATATATATATATATATATATATATATATATATATATATATATATATATATATATATATATATATATATATATGGATAATTGGAAAATGAGTTGATTTCCTGAACGAAACATATATGGACCATTGGAAATTTCCCCCATGTGGGATTGTGGGCATGCCTACTTCCATATTGGCTTATAACTGATCACATTTTTTCTTTAGTTATGATGCAAAATCATTTTTCCTGAAATAATGTTTTGGTGCATGCATATATGTTGAACTCATAATTATGTTTTTCCTGTTCATATAGCCATTGTTTCTCTCCATCAGTTGTGATAAAAAAAATCAAACTTATTTTCCATGTTGTTGCAATCAAACTTTGTATTCATTCTTTCATAATTATGAATCGTTGTTAGCCCTCCCTGCCACCGCCGCCTTCAATCCTCCGTGGTCAAGGGCGCCGGCTCGCTACGATCTCCATCGCCCCAACAACATGCGGCCGTCGATCCATCTCCTTCATAAAGTGTTGGGTAAGAAACAAATCAACGATTATTCATGTTGGAATCACAAAATTAGCATTTGAGTTCTGCACTATATGGAAGATTAATGTGTTATATTGACTAAAATTAATTTTTACTCTTTCGATTGTAACCTCAAGCTTCATCACCAATCCCCTGTCCCAGATTGCCGAGCATCTTTGTCTCTGTCGCCTCCTGACATGTTAGTACCCTTATCCATCTCTCCTCATGATTGATCCTTCGATTTTCAATGGCCGGCTTGTTTTGTTGGTAGTTTGTCTGCTGAGGATTCTATAATACAAAACTACTCAGGGCTATGTATTCCTGTATTCAAGTATATATGCCTACGCTTTTATACTCACATAGTACTATGTGCAAGTAAATTGCTATATAGTCAAATTGAAAGGGAAAAGCCTTTATATTTCTGTGCTGAAATGGAAATAGATAAATGTCACAGTTGTTTTTAATAAACATTGGGTTGTCTAAAATTTATAACACCGAAATGTACATTGTTATTGTCCCTTGAAAGGGTAGATATATCTGGATCATTCATGTGTTTATATATTCGGGACCAATATTATTTTCTTAAGATCATAGATTTAGACTGTATACATGTCAAATGGTGTGACTATTGAATAAAAATGTGTCTTGGTTCCAGTAACTGGATAAGAATAACATTATAGGTAACTTCTCTAAGCAACCAATGGTCCAATAACTCATGAACCCACCTTTTTTTTCCAGAATCCTTTGTTGTGAATAAATATAACTGTCTCATTATGGTAGTGCCCAAGTTGTGTAGTTACTGATGAAAACATCCAAACTGAATTTGGATGCTGCATTTAGAATGTCATCGGTATTTTATTTTTTATTCTGTCTCGCTGATTTGGTTTCATTTCATTTGGGTAGATGTTGTGCTAAATTTATTCCTAATCAAAATAAAATCTCACCCATCAGAAACCTTCTTCACTGCAACACCTTCTCCACTGCAACTCAAAGGCACACATCTCCTTCAATCAATTCAGAGATATAATTTTGTATTTCACTTCATCCATACAGTGATAAATCTGATGTCTCCATTATATGTCATCTATTTTGTCCTTTGGAGCAATACAGATTCTTGTCTGTGTATAAAATGCACTATGTATAATACACTCCATAAAATGCACTATGTATAATTCAGATTACTGCATTATACATACTGCATTTTTATATAGTTACATTTATGATTACCTATCATTTCATAATCTACATTCTATATTTTTTTAGAAGCTAACCTGAATGGATTTCATGCATTATCTTGTTTCTGTATGTAACTCTAAACGAAGAGGATTGCATAATTGGTTCAGCTGAATTGCCAAATTATTGTTTGCTTGTGTGAGAAAAAAAGTTATTATCTGCATGTGTGAGAAAATAAGGTATTATATGCATATGTTTCTCTATTTCAGATAGCAGGCCTAATCTTTTGTCAAGCCAGGAAAAATGCTAACTGTCTCAGCTTTACTGCATAGTGTTTGGGCTGCAACTAATTTTTAAAGTACAGTGAGTCTCAAACCTTGGAGAAAAATTACTGAATAACGAATTCTAATTGTGAGTGCCTGTTAAATTTCTGTTCTTTTAACCTTGGAGGATTTCTTTGTAACAGGTTTTAAATTCAGTTAACATTGCTTAAGACTTAAGATAATTCAGTATATTTTCTTATAAATTCTATGTTGGTATGACTCCTTTCAATGCGCATTCGCTGTTTCGAATGCCATTATGTTCAAACTTAAGAGGAGCATTTGGATCTTGTAGTTTCAAAACCTTATTGGTGAATATGCAGATTTCTGAATTGCTCTTTTCAACAAATATAAACTATAATATACACACATTACTTCAGCAAACATGACTTTAGCAGCTTAGCTTTTCTGAAACTTGATGTGTGTGTGTGTTTATTATGTTTGTTGAAGTCTAATTTCAAATATAAACTTAGAGCTACAATTTGCTCAGCTGCTAAGATCTGATTTATAGAGGTATAATGGCATAATTTATCTCACCATGATTCCTTTTTATATGGTGAAAGAATAAAGGAACAAAACCAAGGTGATATTGTGATAAATTTATTCCAAATCAAACTTCAGCCTTCCCCATCACCGCTGCTCTCCATCAGGATCGTCCTACTCTCCACTCTCTCCAAGGTGAGTATTGGAGACCTTCTCTTGTGGCAATTTCATTCAGTTATGTATCTGAATTGCACTATCTACATGGTATAATGCCTCTAAATGCATTATGTAATGTCTATCAATTTTTCAAGCCACTAAAATATAGGATGTCATCAATATTTTATTTTTAGAGCTCTCTCGCTGATTTTGTTTCATTTCATTTAGGTCGATACGGCTAAATTTATTCCAAATCAAAATTTGATCTTCCCCTTCACCGCCGCTCTCCATTAGGATCGTCCTGCTCTCTGCTCTCTCCAAGGTGAGTATTGGAAACCCTGTCTTGTGGTTATTTCAGAAATGGAGAATTTCATTCAGCTAATTAATTATCCTTTGATTATGGGCAATATAAATGAAATAAATACTGAATTGCACTATCTACATGATACAACTTCTATAATTGGATTATGTTTTACTGAATTTCCATTATGACACAAAAGGTGTGCCAATATAAAGGTTGTCTGCTTCATGGAATAAACAGAGAATGGTTAGGATGGGTGCAATGGTTATGTTTGCTTTTTGCTAAACTTCTGAGGTTTGCAACATTAGCAATTCCTGGCTCATACTTTTTTTGGCCCACAATAGACCAAATTGTTAATATAGCATGACAGATTCATTTGTTTTGAGTTCTAATGAGTGAAGTGTAGGCTTGGATAGTTTATACTACTAAAAAATTAAGGTAGGGACATGAATGATAAATAGTTGTGAGTCGTGAATTGAAGAGGTGAAGTGGATAGCATCAAATTTATCAATAGGTGGGTGGTCCCATACAATCCTAGCCTGCTCATGAGGTATAATGGTCACATCAATGTTGAAGCTTGCGCAAACATCAAATCTGTGAAGTACCTATATAAATATGTACATAAAGGCCATGACTGTACGTCGTTCTTAGTCGACCCATATGGAGAAATCAACGAGATACGTCAGTATAGAAATGCCAGATATGTTTCACCGTCAGAGGCTATATATAGGATTCTTGGTTTTCCATTATTCGGTATCTATCCGACAGTTTTGCAGCTACAGCTTCATTTGCCAAACATGCAATATATTACCTATGATGAGTTTGGTAATCTTGAGGATGTCGTCAACAAACCATCTAACAGAAAGACTACTTATTGAGTTTTTTGAAATGAATCGCAAAGACCCGAAGGCAAGAAAGTTACTGTACAAGGAGTTTCCGGAACACTATAGATGGGTTGCAGGGAAAATGTATGGCAAAAATGGAAAACCAAGACTTGCCAAGTTGGACGGATTGTGTATGTGCACCCGCGGAGGGAGAAATATACTATCTTAGGGTGCTTCTGAGCCATGTGAGAGGTCCAACCTCGTATGATAATCTAAGAACAATATTTGGAATCACTTACTCCACTTGTAGAGAGACATGCGAGAAGAGTGGCCTTGTTGAGACAAACAGGTCACCTGACGACTGCTTGAGCGAAGCTGCAACTTTCCAAATGTCATATGCACTCCGTCACTTGTTTGCGACTATATTTGTCTTTTGCGAGGTTACCGATATCCGTGCTCTGTGGGACAAACATAAGGAGTCAATGTCTGAAGATTATGCTCGGGATAACCCCAACCTGACGTCAGTAGAGCAAATGGTGCTTAAAGACATATGAGATATACTTCATTCTATGGGAAAGAATATCACAGACTATGAACTTCCTGAGTTGAATGATACACGTAATTTTTTATAGTAGTGTGTTTTATAATTGTTGAACTTAATTGTCTTATTTTTTTATCATCAATAAATTCCTGACGCATGTTCTGCTTTCATCAACTAGATAATTTTCCCAATGACATAGCGATAGAAGTCAGAGAGGAGCATATAGATATAAACCCAGAGCATATAGATATATACAAATCTCTTAACGATGAGCAATGTGCAGAGTTTGATGACATCATACATTGTGTGATTAAGAAGAAAAGTCAAGTATCTTTCGTTGATGGTCCAAGTGGCACTGGAAAAACATTCCTTTACAAGGCACTTCTTGGTAGCCATTGCAACCGCGACATCTGGTATCGCAGCGTCGATATTGCTCGGAGGTCGCACCGCATACTCGAGGTTTAAAATTCCAATCAAGCTTGCTCACAATAGCATGTGTAACTTCACAAAGCAGACTGGCACTGCAGAGCTACTTTGCAGGGCATCCTTGATTATTTGGAATGAAGCTGCAATGACAAAGCGTCAGGCAGTTGAGACTCTTGATAGATCTCTTCAAGATATTATGGACTGTTCGTTGACATTTGGAGGAAAGGTCATTGTATTTGGTGCTGATTTCAGACAAGTTCTTTTCGTGGTAACACATGGGACAAGGGCATAGACAATTGATGCTACCTTGTAGAGATCTTATTTATGGAAAAATATAACGAAGATACACCTTTCGTGTAACATGGGGGCTCAATCTGACCCGTGGTTTTCGGATTATCTACTTAGGATTGGAAAGGGGACGGAAAACACGATCGGAGATGATTACTCCGTCTGCCTGATAAAATTGTCATTGGTTATGCAGACATTGAAGATTCAGTGAACACGCTGATTGAATATGTGTTCCCCTCGCTTGATGATGAGAGAAATACAACCTCCACGGAATATATGAGCACACGGGCCATTCTCTAAACAAAAAATGATTTCGTGGATAAGCTGAACACGAAGATGATTAACAGGTTTCTGGCAAGGAAAGATTTATCACAATTTTGATTCTGTCAATGATGATCCCTAAAATAGCTACCCTTTGGTCTTTCTGAACATGATCACTCCAAATGACCTCCCTCCAGATGAGCTGAAAGTTGAGGTCAACTGCCCTGTTATTCTCCTCCGCAACCTTGATCCTGACAATGGACTATGCAACGGAACAAGACTAATGATCAGGGCATTTCAAGATAATGCAATTGATGTTGAGATTGTTGGTGGACAGCATGCCAGCAAAAGGGTGTCCATCCCACGGATCCCTTCGTCTCCTTCCGACGATATATCTCTTCCTTTCAAATTCAAGAGGAAGCAATGTTCAATCTGTCTCAGTTTCGCATTGGCCATTAATAAATCACAAGGACAAAGCATCCCAAATGTTGGGATCTATCTTCCAGCGCCCGTTTATCACATGGTCAGCTATATGTCGCATTGTCAAGGGGTGTGTCAAGACAAACAACAAGGATTTTGGCAAAGCCAAGGAAAGAAGTTGACCCCGCAAGGAAGAGCACTAGGAATATCGTGTATAAAGACGTTCTTGACTGGTGAGCATAGGTAGGTTTGCATTATCAAAATTAATTAATTCAAAAACATATTCTAGAAGATAGTAAATTACCAATCGGAATGTTACTCACCATCGTTCTCTTGTTTTGTACAGCACGCCATCACCATTCAGGCGAAATATTGTGTGATTATCTTCTGCATACCATTGCATTCTACATGCGTCAGTTTGCACCGGACTAATAATATGACTATATGTTAACACTTATGTCTTTCTAAATATGTACTTTTGCCATCGACAAATTTTAGTAGTCATTCGATGTAGATCTTGAAAGAAGACGTTAATGAGATGACCAACAATTGTTATATTGTTATACATTGTGAAACTATTACTTTGATATCTATATCATATCAATCTATTATTTGGGTTTATATTTATGCCCTCATGCTATGTCCTTAGTGGGCTGTAGCCAGCGTGTGCCTTGTGTGACAAATAGAAAAATAAATATTTTTTAACTACATAAGACAAAAGAAAAATGAATGGAATTGACCTAAGGAACATCCGAATTCGTGACATGCGGAAATTATATTTTCTTCTACTCTATATAATTTTTCTATTCATGACATCCGAATCCATTTTAAAGTTTTCTTTAGCAAATATTAATTAATCATGCTTTGATTCATTGCTCCATTTTATGTGTGAAGGAGTGGTGTTCCCAACCTCTCCATAAAAGAAACACGGTCTAAATATTCTGGGAAAAAATGGAAGCCAAACATATAGGAAGGAGAAAATATAGAAATTTTTTTTTGAAAGGTGAGTTGACTTGGAGGGGGAAAATGGAGAAAAAAAAGAAAGGTGTTAACGACCAAATTTGGTAAATCAAGTATTGGATTCGAAGATGGAATCGAAGCGGATTTGGAGGAAGCTGGCGGTTACCAAAACAGAGCAAGAATCGGTTGGTGACCGAATCGGCTACGGTGTGTGTCGGCTGGTGACCAAGTCGGCTATCGTGTCCATTGGCTGAGACAGAGTCAGACAAGGTTAGCCGATGTAGCCGATTCCGACGAGAAGATAACAGAGTCTTTGTCGGGTTCGGTTGATGAGCTTCATAAGGATTCCCACGTACGGATTGGGTCCGAAGAAGGGAATTGTATCTATTAATTAGGATATAATGTTAGTTTCCTAATAGATATTGTCGGTTAGAGTTTGTATTAGGGAATTATCTTCAATATGAGTTGTAATAGAGATAAGAGTCGTGTCCGACAAGGACATATTGTGTAGTTCTGGGTATAAATTAAACCCAGGTTCGTGTAAAGAAACAATCGATCAATCAATACAACAATTTCGGCGCATCGCCACCTTTTTCTCTTTCACTGTTCTCGACGAGTTCTTGCTTTCGAGTTGGGCTGCATCGGCTTTGATCTCCGACAAGAGGTAAAACTTGTTATGGCAGCTTGCGCTCTCGGGATTAGTACTTCCATCTTTATGACACTCTGATCCTGTTTGTGTGAATCGTCGAGTTATCATATATATTGTATAATCTGAATTGATATCAATATATAACTTAGATCGGTTGATGTCTGTTTCACATAAAAGCAACCGATAGGGTTATATATCGCTATTGATCTAGATTATATAATATATCTACCATCTCGAAAAGGTTTTCATCGACTTGACCATCTAGACATTATGTTTCTTTACATATTTGGTGCTGCATCAGTTAGGTTTGACCTACTAAATCATGTTTAGAACCTTAATCTCTAGCCTGTCTATGATTACTAATAGAGATAGCGTCGGGGTTTCAGCCGATCTTACCTGGTTTAATTATCTTGTCATCTTGATATATTAAATCTGCCCTTTATATCGAGATATTAACTTAGTAAAATATATTGAGCTTGTTGTCAAATCTGGTTAGGATCATCTTAACATTAGTTTGACAAGTTGTTTAATATATTTTGTTCATGATAATATCTCTGTATAAGGTAGTATCGGAGTACTAGCCGATACATGTTAGATTTACCTAATCGGCTATGCTATGAATATGTATAATCTATGCTTTATAATATATTTAGACATAAGTGATTTATACTGTCTCGGTGCTCTATCCGATCTATCCCAATCACTTGGTTTAAATATATTCCGAGACTTAGATTATATTTTGTTGATATCTACAGTCGATTGAGTAGATTTAGCTTTATCTTGCTTTATCTGTTATAGCCGATTTAATGCATCTTGCATCGGCTCAATGCTCAATGATATGTCATCGGCAAGCCAGCCGGTCGGCTATCATTGGTGGATTTAACTGCGTTTTCTTTCTTTGTTTCTTATTGGTTGCAGGATCAAACCAATTGGCACGCCTAGAACCCGAAAGAAATCTTTGGACCTGCACTGGAGTTAAGCAGATCTCCCAGGCCAGTGTGTGTTTTTACATCAACAAAAGGTTAGCCGAGACGAAGAAAAAAAAGGTTAGCTGAGATGGAGAAAAAAATGATCAATAATTTTTTTAAGTATATGTTTCTTCAAGATTATTAATTTAGTTGTTATTTGAGATTGTAACTATGGTCTGTATTACATTAATGGATACATGCTTATAAAATTTTTCTTTTTTAACTTTTTTTCTATATGGTTCGTTCATACAACTTAAAAAGATAAAAAGCATTCAAATTTTAATTCATTTACAGTATAATAGAAATATAGGACGTATAGACCGTATAAAATACCAACCACGTGCGAGGCATTATAATGCGTGGGCGTATATAACCACGTGCTAAGGCAATAATTTTTGCTACATCTATTGATGTACCAACAAAATGAGTGCGAAAGTAATATTCCTAGCGGCGCATGAGAATTTCTTAAGTGTCGCAAATGTTAAACAATAGGATAGTTATTTACTTGCAGCGTATATTCTATATATGTATCAAATGCTTTATTTTGGAACTTGTTTATGCCTGCAACAAATAATGGAATAAATCTATACTTTTTTAACATATTTTTTAAGCGTATATTGCCTTCGTATATTTATATTTGAATTGATTATATATAATTAATTGTTGTAATGATTTATTGTGCCTACGCAATATCATATTATTGTACTTTACGTGAAATATGTTTGATGTACGACATGAATTGAATTAAAATTCAAATGCACAGATCATATAAAAATAATTTTTGCTAACATGAAATTTTAAAAATTATTAAAGACAAATAGAATTGCATAGTAGCGTTTAGCACGAGCATATTACTAGTTTCAAAAAAGAAATTTTGATCCACCTATCCTCGTATCAACATGAGGAGAACTATCTAGTTTCTAGAAAACATCAGGTTGGCAAATGATGAAATGTTGCTATGTGAAAGTTAAGTGTCATTAATTTGGTTTTGTGATTAATGACAAATCCAATTATATGATACTAACATTTTTATAAGCATTTCTTTGTGTAGTGTCTCATGTGGGATATAAAAGTAGAAATTATGAGAGGTGGTTCCCGGATTCGATATGAGTTGAGATAGAAATATTCATTGATGGTAGACCTAAATCTCAAGGATGAAATGCATGGAGATCAAGCTATATGTATCACTATTTCTCTCTATGCACATATTGATATATTCATATATAATATTTCAATGTGATTGACATATGCATGTGAGACTAATGTTTTGTATGAGCAATATTGTCACGCTAAGAAGTTTTGCCAAATTTTCAGGCTATTTTGTGTATTACATCCCTGTTCAGGAATCAGCCAAAGTACACAAAACGACAAATTAATATACAGATCAAAACGAAAATTAAAGTGTAAAGTACTTATAGAAGAGACACTTAGTGCTCACACCAAAAAGAAAGCAGCAGCAGCGGAAAAAAGCGATCCTAGAGAAGCTTCAGCTCCACTTCATAGGCAAAAACTCAGTTGCGGTATAAGCCCTGGTCCTCTAATTTCATCTTCAGCTCAGAAGCACTACACTTCTAAAAAGGGTGAAACAGTAAGGCTGAGTATAACCACCATACTCAGCAAGCCACACCAACAATGCAGACGTGCAAAGGAAAACAAAGGAAGGTTTATGGCTATTTATGTAAAGGTGATTGTAAACATTTATAGTTTAAAATAGTAAAATAGTTGCTTAATTAAGGCAAAATTAAATATCCACTTAACAACGCTATACCACGTTGAACATGCCCAACCAAACCACCTGAACTACACCAGTTCATTAAGTCAAGTTAAATAATAGTGGGACTAATAACGGTGAAGCTGGTTGATCGCCCATAACCGCGGGTACAGCTATTCGAATAGTTTTACTCTGGCTAGAGATGCACAACTGTACCTACAAGACACAATGCACCATCATGTTACCGTGCCGACCGGACACATCACCATGGTGAGTAATTGTAACAAGACTCTTCGCATAACTCCCCCTAACCTAGCGCACCACACTACAGGTTTCACCCCCACCTTTAAACCAAGGCGGGAAGCCCCCTCTTGTGCCTAGGTGAATTCAAAAGCCGCATAGGCCGTCGAAGGGCCCATCCAAACTCCATCATGCTCACCCTTGCCAGGGAACGTCACAAAAGGAAAAGCTATACTACAAGTCCAACAGTTGCTCATTCTTGCTTGTGGTAACCACGGTAAGTCTTCCAGGGTTTTTCGCGAACCGATCCTTAATTGTCATGGGTGCGACTAGCAAAACCATGCACCCACAGCCCACCATTAAGCCATATTTTAGTTGGATAATTACGACCAATAGAACATGGCCAAATGTCTCGAGCCCGCAGCTCATCAAGGTATTATATGTAAATAGTGTAATTATCCCATTAGTGAGCTAGTGATAATTGAGCATGGCTAAGCATATCATAATTCTAGCAAGTTCAACATAATCGACACAAGCTAGTCAAATTATCACCCAAGTTTGGCAAAGGAAGGATACAAGTAGATATGGCACAAGCAAACACATAGATAATTCCAATCCCATGTAATTAGCAAAACATGCAATTTATTTCCAAATGGTAAAATATTTTATAAAGTAGGCTCAACATGCTCAAGGAGAAATGTGTGACTTGCCTTGCTTCTTCAATTAATCTTCCGATCTCTTTTCCTCACGGTTGCGATCTTCCGAAACAATGTATTCTAAACGATGGCACGCAATATAAGGAAAACCCTAATAAAAACCAAACAAATAGTATATGAAAAGTAAACAAACATGTAGAGCTCAATTTTAGGTGAATTTTGCAAGTTGAATGGCTCAGTTTGGAGTTCGTATGAATTAGTTATAAATTTTAGAAGTTTTAAGCCATTTACAACAACTTCACGAAATTAAACCAATTTATTGCGCAATTATTAATTATTTTCTTAAAGGAAATCAAAGATTATGACGTCAGCCCTCGAGGGAGAAAAGGCCGAGCCACTGACATGCGGGCCCCACATGTCAGCGAGATGGGAGGAAGGTCCACAGGGAACCAGGACCACGGAGGCACGGGCGTGGGCACACCACGTGGCGGCCACGACGACTTGGCGCACCAACGGATAGGAGAGGCGACACCCGCCGGCCGAGAGGCGGTGGCGCACGGCCAAGAGACCACCAGTGGTGACACTGGCGGCGAGCGACGGCGCGGGAAGTAGCAGGAAGAAAGAGGGGAGCTCACCGTGGGCGCCACGGCGAAGAGCCGTGACGGGAGAGACGGCCGGCGGCGAGGTTGGTAGCGACGCCCCTCGAGAAGACAACGCGGGTGGCGGTCCGACGGCTCCCAACGAACGCGGAGGGGTGCCTGAGTCGCCCCGCGGCCCGGCGGAGTCAAAGACGGCCTCGGTGCAATGCGGCGGTGGCTAGGGCGGCAGCGGTCGCCGGCTAGAGGTAGCGAACGCGGTAGCGGCCTCGGGTTGACGGCGGGAGGGGTGCTTTGATGGCGGGTTGGGGGAGCGGAGTAGCGGCCAGGGTAGCTTTCAGCCATGCGAAGCTAGCGGTAGTAGTGGCGGGTTGTGGCGACGGCGCTATTGGCGGCGGCGGCCGGCCGGAATACGGCAACCGATGGCAGCGGTGGGAGCTTGCGGTTTCGGGTGCGGCAAGCTTGGGAGAATGGGGGAAAAGAAAAGGGAGGATCTCCGCGAGGTCTTTTATATGCTCGGAGGGTGGATTGGAGGCCGGGTGGAGCGAGAAGCAACGGTGAAGTAGGGCAGCGACGTGGGGTGTAGGTGCCAGCTTTTGTGGGGAATGGGAGGGAAACGGGTACGGGGAAGAGGGCGTGGGCGATAACCACATCCCACGCACACGGAGACGAGGCGGGATGGCGCGTGAGAGGGACAGCGACGTGGGGTGGTGGCTGTTGCAACCGGTCGCCCGGAGGTAGGGGAGACCCCGACAGGTGGGCCCCACCTATCGGTGGCCCAAGGGAGAGGGGAGGCGGGTTGGACTTTGTGGGAGAGAAGGCGTGTTGGGACGACGCCCAAGGACGGGGAGGGGGAAAGGGAGTTGGACTCGACCAGGAGGAGAGAGGAAGAGCGGGCCAAGCGGGAAGGAAAAGGAGATTTGGGTCGGAAACGACCCAAGGACAAGGAACGAGATTTAAATTTGTTTTTTCTATTTTAATAAATTGATTAAATGAACTTTATATTTTTATAATTACTTGTTGAGCTTCAAAAATTCACGGGAAATTTCAGTGAGTACTTTATGTGATGGAGAATATTACAAAAATATTTCCAGCCATTATTTTTAAAGAAAATTTTATTTCCCACATTAATTTAACTTGTTAATTTGCTTTTAATTTTAATTTAATTTTTAGAAATGGATTATTAAACGCTTTTTAATCCCGAACGAAAATCGACGTGTGACAAATATCTTGTTTAGTCTCTTAACATTGAGAACATGGAGATGATGAATGTATGTTTCTATCTTAATGTCTACATATGATCAATGCCTTCTATTCTTGTATAGGGTAAGCTCTCAATGTTTCATTTCTAGTTATGCATACTTTTGCTACACATAAAAATATTTTGTATGCATACATTTAGGGGGAGCAAATCCTATACCTTATTTATCCATGTTTTTTATCCAAGTTATTCAATTACATTTAATTGGGATCTTTACATTTGAGTACATGACATTTGTGATGTTGATTAATACCCATCCACATATTCATATCCTTTTATATATGCGATCGGTTGGTCAATATGTGGAGGTTGATAGCTGGATCGTTGGGACTAAAAATTTCATTGAGTTGAATGAGAGAAATAGATCTCAAGGATTGAAAATGTGTTGATGCTCAAGTGATATAATTACACCTAAAGATACCAAGGATAACAAAGTGAAGATATTGAAGATATTGGATACGAAGTCGTTACTATGGCAAGACAGTAAAGGACAAGCGATGCTCGGCCACGATGGACAATGCGGTGGTGAAGGGCAAGTAAGGGGCTTGGCGTCGAAGGACCAAATCTGGTGGTGAAGGGTGAGTGACGGCTTTGTCGTGATGGACCGTGCGAGGCCATTTGAAGCTACAAGGAGCCCGCATCAATCATTTGAAGAATATATGGTGAAACGGTTTTGACATTGGCATCCCTTAAGACAAAGAAATGAAGATAGCATCAAGGCATTCCTGTTGGTATAATTCTTTTCCTATTTATATTTGAGTATAGGAATGTCGTACTATTAACAGGGATGCAACATCGATGTGTTTGTGTATATCTCGGTGCTCAAAGTGACCTATCCTAATGCTACCTTGAGAGAAACCCAGGCTTTAACCTATTCTTTGAATGGTTTTAGACCTTGCTTTTGGTTGAGTTGGGTAGTCCTCTGAGTGAGTTTTCCATAAAGTCCAAGATCATAAAAAAGAGAGGCTCCCGAGCAAAAGTTATGGTCGTTTTACTCGCTGATGTTTTTCGGAAATTCCAAAAATGGCAGATTCCCAGTTTTGCTCTCTGGTGTTTGTCGGATTATTCCAAAAATTTTTGGAAATTCCGAAAAAGGCAAAAATCTCAGGTTTGCTCTCTGGTGTTTTTTGAATTTTTCCGAAAATACATTTCAGAACTTCCAAAAAATAGAATATTTGCCTCAAATGACTAGTTTTGAGGGGCTCGGGTATATAAACCTCTCCATCCTCTCCTTGAGTTGTTGCTGTGCTTGGGCATGAAATATATCTATCCAAAGCCAAATATCCCCGCTCCAATCTTCTACCTAAGTGGTAGATCTTTGTGAGTGAGATTTGAGAAGAGAAGAGAATTGGGGTTGAGAAAAAGATTAGGAAGAGAGTTTGAGAGCTAGTGAGCTTCACTCTATACTTTGAGCACTTGAGTTCATAGCAAGCAAATCTTCGATTGTGTTTATTACTCTTGGGGACTAATGTCTCCTAGACGGCTAGGCGTCACCGGTGAGCACCCAAGGTTGTATTGTGCCACGAAAAGTTTGTGAAGGCTTCGATTTCGTCTCCGCAAGAAAAGAAATCAAGAGTGAAATCGAGAATTGCATTTGTGCAACCTCGTTAGAAAAGGGTTGAAAGAGACCCGACCTTTGTGGCCCCTCAACAAAGACGTAGGATCCGTGGATCCGAACTTCGGGAAACAAATCACGTGTCTTCTCTCTTGGTTTGCCCGTTCTTGTCTTTTCTCTTGTGTTTGAGCTTGCTTTTACCTGATCTACTTGTATGTTTAATTGATATAGTTGGTAATATTATATCTTGCTTAGATATCTTATTTGTCACCTTTTAATTCATATACATTTTGTTTGTTCAAGCTACAAGTTCATAGCTATTGTTTTATTCCGTTATCCACCAAACTTTTTGGTTGAGACCGGAACTTCCAATCACATACCGGAAGTTCCCATCATTCTAATACGCTAGAAGTTGTGATAATTTTTAGGAACACCTATTCACCCTCTCTTTAGGCGACATCAAGATCCTTTCACTATGTCTTTGTCCTAAAAGGCTAAAATGCCATCCAATGGTTTTGGCATATATGAAGCCCTATAACAAACCCAATCCAACCTTGAGGTGTAGATGATGGTGGTCGTTATAGTACCAAATATCAATAGTAGACATTTTAATATCGGTTAATTTAGTTGTAGAAAAGTTTAGGTGTTATCGTGATAAGATAGAAACTGCTAGTGACGGTCTAGAGCATAGCAGTTGATGTTAGGCAATACTAATCGTGACGAAAATTGTAGTATTTCCTGTGCCTATTCGTCGGTAGGAAAAATTATGTTAGTCCCATTGCAATTACTCATAAGTTGTAAACAACATGAACTGCAAAAGTACAATAACAAAAGACAACTATTGGAGAATGCCATTTGCCATTAGATGTTTCATCCATCAAAGCCGTTTTCAAATAGAGAAAAAATTTCAAGACTATGCCATTGCCCTTGTGGCCTCCTCTGCTTCTTCTTTTCTATTTTAATGCTATTGTAGGAGACCACAGACGAAAGGGCTATGACCATATTCTATCTTTTATGTGTATAATGGCAACAACAAGGACCATATTTTAAAACAAGGTCTACAAACACTAACTTAACAATGAACAAGGTTCAAAACCAAATCGCTCACGGCAGTATCTTCGGTTTTCACAAAAAAATGTTGGTAAACCAACAAAAAATGATGAAATTCAAACAAATTTTGTCAATAATTTAAAAATCGGGTTTGATTTTTTTAACTATTGGGAAACCGAGTGGTTTTTGTTATCGAGCTGGTCGTGAAAATCAGATCTATTTTCGTTGGGATTGTGAACCTTGACCTCAGCTTCGAACAACTTCACTTACACAAATACTCCCTATGGATGGAGATATTTGTCTTTACGGACCAATGAAATGACTTACGTATATGTAAAACTGATCGGAGTAAGTAGTCATACTACATAAGCACTAATTAGGCATGGCGATCCAAGATACAATAACCAATATATTTGTTATCTTGCGCTTTATTAAGAAAAAGGAGGGCAAACTGACCGTTTCACCTTTTTCTAAGGAAATGAGTAATGATTTTCCATGTTCTATTCACTTTATAGTGGTATTATGTAGTTTGTTTCTTAGTCGGTACTTCATGGATAGTTCCATATTACCCTATGGATCATAGCACCATGACACACATGGCACTAATAGGTTGTGGATGCCACCGTTATAGTCTAAGAAGGGCACATAAGATAGATTTAAGTTCGTCCGTTTCGATCGCTCACTCTAAAATGTTATGCTCACTCTTAGTTCTATGGGTTAATTAGATTCATGCCATTATAAATTTACTCTCTTTGAAACGTGCCATTACAATTTACGAAATTGGGACCATACCATAACAATTTACTAGGCATTGAAGATATACCACTACTTACCCCTTCGATGCAATTTCTAATTTTTTCTAATCAAATTGCTCTCATCTTCTTCCTTCCCCTCTCTCTCTTCTTAGCTCAGAGCTCCAATGAAAAAAGAGGCTGGAACGGTCGTCGGTGGGTTCTTTGGACAACATGCATCATCACTTCCAAACTTCAGAACACAAATGCACAGCAGACCAAGAATTGAATTGCTCACCTCCTCCGAGTCGACAGGATCTGAGAAAACTCCCTAGGGGTGTCCTTCTTGAAAGCAGTACAAAGCACATAGATATACATACATAGTTGAAGCAATAAGAGGCAAACTCTTATTGGGAGGAGAAGAGAAGCAATCAAAGGCAAGCAAACAAACAAACAGAGATACACATACATAGCTCGTAGGTCATCAGCCAGCCGTCCTGCGAGGTTGCCCGCTTCTGCTCGGTCTCGTCTCGTGGTGGCGTGGTACACGCTGCTGGCGGCGACTCTGTAGGACAGGCTCAAAACGAGGGCATCCAATGGATCCAGTAGGGACTCCAACAAACCTGTTCCTGCCTCTCGTTTCATCGAAGCTTAGAAATGAGAGGAGAGAGAAAGACGGAAGGAAGAAGAGGATGGAGGAAGAAAACGTGGGTAATTAGGTAAAAAATAAAAATTGCATCGAAGGTGATAAGTAGTAGCACACCTTTAACATCTAGTAAATTATAATGACATGGTTCTAACTTCGCATATTATAATGAAATATTTCAAGACAGATAAATTTATAGTAACATGGATCCAATTAATCCTAGTTTTATTGACATCAATCTGAAACAATAGTCTTAATTACCTACTGAAATTTTTGTTTCACTTGAGCACCATACAAAGGGCTCAAAGTTCATCAAATTTCGAACACTTCGATTTGTATCGGCACTCTTGCATTTGACTCGATTCACTCGGTTGTTAAAAATGTGTGCGTGCACGGCTTAACGTCTCCAAACTCTAATGTCCCGTCGAAACCGCCGTGTCCGTCGCCAAGGTCTTCCGACGGCCGTCCGCCCCGAAAGCCCGAATCCCTTTCTCTACCGCGGGAGACACGTAAACGCGAAGAAAATATTCGGGAAAGGAAAACACGAGAGAGAGGGGCAAAAAGGGGAAAGGCGACGCTAACCCACCCAACCCAAGGCCGCGGAAGCGCAAGAGGCTCGGCTCGGGAAGCTGCTCTCTCTCTCTCGGTTCATGGTGGCTAGCTAGGGTTTCGCGGCCCCGCGACCTCCAGCGACTGAAGAAGGGTCCCCGGCGGCGTCAGAGGGAGGCTCTCTCGTTCGCTTAGGCGGCTCCAGAAGAAGGCAGCGGCGGAGGGCGGCGGCGATGGGGGAGCAGGAGCGGCGGGAGGCGGAGGGCGGCGGCGAGGCCGCGGCGGCGAACACCAGCGGTATGCAGGTGAGGGGGCCAAACCCAACTTCTCGGCTGCTCTTTTAGGGTTCGGGGGAGCTTCTATTGTTGGTGTGCTGGTTGGGTAGATCCACTCGCGTGCGTGGCTGCTAGTTGAGCCTGGGCGTGGTTGCGTGTGGCGATTCCCCATTTCTTCTAGGCTATGAAATAGTTGGTCCTTGGAGGGAGAGCTGTTCGAGTTCAGCTTGGTTGAGGTTGGGACTGTCTGGACTCTGGAATAACGCGTGCCCTAGATCCAAGTTTGATGCTTTAAGAGGGGGTCAATTTGGTGTTTTATGAAGGATTAGCCACCTTTTTTCGTGTTGAACTATAGTATAGAGCGAGTTGTTGTGAGTTTATTCTGGTGAAGAGGATGAGGGGGAAGCTTTTGATGCTTTGCTCAATCCACTAGCTGCGGTACCTGTATAAGCAGACTTGGAATTAACTAGATAGGCTTAACTTTAGTGCTGCTCCTCGTGACCTAGTTTCCTTCTGAATGAACTCTATGATGCTAAGTGAGGGCATAATCTTTACTTTCTAGTATAGTGGATTTGCATATTTAAGAAAAATAACTGTGCCAGCTCGCTCTCTCTTTTCTCCCTTTATACTTGAAACTGATACATATGCACCAGCTATTATCATATGAACCAACACAGAAGTTATGTATTGTAATTATCTTAGTCGGAAACAGTGTGATGATGGAGGTTCTGTGCATTTCATGGTGATCTTGGAAATTCACTTTGCATTTTAGCTGGGAAATGTGTACTGGGTTGAGCAAATTGAATATAAATTTGATCACCATTGTTTGTTGAAGGTCCTTTCACCACCTAAGCTCTGCTTGAGTTATTGCCATCAAACATAGTGCTTCTAAACTGTTACTTCCTTAGTGATTTGCTCATTATGCTGGGACTTTGTTGTAGTTTGTGGGGCCATTGGTGGTTAGAGAGATAAGGGTGGGTTGGAAATTGAGGATATCTTATTTCCTTTTGACATGCTCTTTTTGGTGATGGTTGCCTGTGTTGGGGCACTACCCAAAGCAGCTTGTAGTTACTATCAGTTGATGGGTGATCATGTTGATGACTGTATGTTGCTTTTACTGTTGAACAATCCTGTCAGTTCAACCGGTTAATAATCCTACAACGAATTACCAGGGTATTAACCCCCCATAGCATTCATCACAGCAGTCTGATACCGTAAGACACATGAACAATGGCAATTGAATTGTCTGCCGATTGGTAGGTATCAATTCATCTACTGGAATACCTGCATGTTGCAATGGGAATTTCCAGTGCTTCTTTGGAGATTGGGAGTGGGAGAAAAATACATGCCTCTTTACGGAATGCTTAAGCGAAAAAGACATGCCTCTTTGTGAATATAATAAATAAAAGTTGAAGCTTGTACTCTGTGCATTCTAAAACAAATCTATTTACAATGGAGGGAGTTTGACTGTATGGGCGTATGGCATGTTGTCAATATATGGGTCAATGAGAACTAAGTTCTGGGCACTTCATGCTACTTTATTTATGATATAATTGATGCCAGGTCATCACAATTCTCTCAAGATTAAGAGTTTGGATCAAATTGAATACACCCACAATGTTTCAAATAACAGATCTAGCTTGTTTATTACCCTGTCCTGGTATTAACATGTTATAAATTGGTAACACGCTACTCAGGGATTCTGTCTCTTTTTTCATTGTATTTTATATCACAGTGTGTTATGTTTCATCTGTCATCGTGGAAGTCCTTCATATTTTTCTATTCGTAGCCAAATCATATCAATAATGATATCAGTATCTGGTTATTGTTCCAGCGTGTGAAAGTATACCGTTTGACCGATGGAGGGAAGTGGGATGATCGGGGCACAGGGCATGTAAATATTGACTTCCTTGAGGTACTGTCCTGTGTCGTTAGTGGTTCTACTATATATTTTTGTCAAACAAGTGTCCAGCGAGCATTGTTAGTTTACTCTTATGCAACTCTACTTTTAGTTTTTTGTTTATCCTTTGTCAACATGCTGTGGGTCATCCCTCATGCCATTATAAAATGATCAGCTACACTGTTAAACACCTTTTCTAGTTTTATTCAATGACAAAAGTTGTGGATCACTATACTTCCTTGTTGGTCAAAGTGTTTATATTTATGTTAAAACTAGTGGAAATAGTGTAGCCTATTTTATGCCAATAATTTGCTGCTTTGTGGAACCTTATACATTAGAAGTCACACATGGCTTAGATTCATCTCATGGTACTACTGCAACCCTGCAAGGTCCAATTTTGTGAAAATCCACTCAAAACCAGGGGAGGTTACATAGCATATTAGTTGAGCTTTAGTCCTTGCTTCGTTGAATGGTGTTAACTTGGAGTTGCTGATTCTTCTAAGTTCATAAGCTGTCCAAACTAATAAACTATTTAAACTACGGAAATAAGCTTACCCACATCTGCAGGTGGAACGGTCCACCACAAATTGGGTCTGTATGCCTGAGCTACAGTTACCTTGTTAACACACCCTAGCAATGGTGATTATAGAACATTAAGATCTGTAAGACATGTCCATTTATATTTAAATACATGAGCTGGAGTTAGAACATGAAGTTGATAACCAGTCCTACTCTATGGTAATATGGTGTTCTGTTTGTGTGTTACCTTAATTTTTTTGGAGCTTACACACTTTTTTTTCGGGGTCGATTCCAGGATTCTAAAGAACTTGGTTTGACTGTTTTGGATGAAGAAGACAATGAAACATTGCTCATCCACAACATTACTTCTGAAGATATCTACAGAAAGCAAGAAGGTGAACTACTGAACTTGTTTTTTTACAAGTTAACCATTTATATCCATAAATAACTTCCTCTAACAATTTTCTTTATTAGAAACAATCATCTCATGGAGGGATCCAGAAGCAGCAACAGAATTAGCATTGAGCTTTCAGGAAGCTGCTGGGTGCTCATACATATGGTATTGCTGATATAATTAGTAATTACCATTTCCTTCAACTATGCACTGATATCTTATTTTGTATCGTTGGCTTTTGGTGGTTCTCTGCAGGGACAACATATGTGACATTCAGAGAAACATTCAGTTTAATAACCTTGGTGGTGAGTTGTTTAAAGCCCCTCACTGCTCATTTGATTCCCTCCTTGTTTTACTTTTAACTATTTCCTGCAGCTCTTGAAGTCGGTCCTCGTCCAACTTCGGTTTCTCTAGAAGCCTCTAGAGTATTGCATTCAAATGGTAGATCCCACTTTGCTAAATGCGTGCTGCACTGCTTAATTTTGTAACCAAATTATCCATTTCTTCCTGGGCGTTATGTTATTGAAAAGGGCCTTTTTGTTGCTATAACTTAATTCTGTCCTACGATAGTGGTGTAAGTTTGCAGCTGTGGTACTGCATTACTCAATCTTTCACTATTAATTTGACAATTACTCAATTAGGACTGTTTTGTATTGTTTAGTGTGCATTGGCTTGAGGTTAAGGTTTGAAGACCAGTGAATAGGGCACTCACCCTCTTTAGACCGGCAGGCTTTTCCCCGACTAGAGATGCTGTGAGGAACATTGGACTAACTTTATATTTTCATCTCTTGATTCACATGTATGGGACTCCTTTATATAGAGGGGGACTTCACCCCTAAGAAACCAATCTCTAATATTATGGAAACTCATCCGATCTTCTCTCCACATGAATAAATATTTGAATGACTTGATGACGAGATTGGAAGTCCTTAATATGGCATTCACCTATCAAAGCTGTGTTGTTCTTTTGACACACTTGGAGAGTACACTGGATTGCAGTTGCACCTATCCCTGTTGGCTGTTGCCATCTAGCATTTCACATTTTCCAATGCAATGAAAGGCAAAAAACTCACTTGAAGCATTAAGGAAATGGTCAGAACTCAGAACAAACATGACACATGCAAGGTTGTTATCAAATGTGTTACTACGATAAAAGACCAGTGACAACTATCTGTCCACTGCCAAGTCTTAAAATTTACCCCTGAGAAAATCTTGAGAGCTTTGAAAGATCGCCCTATGGTCTTAATTGTGCTTTTTCTTGAATAATCATTTATCCTTGGTGCTAAATGCATGACATTGCTATGGTTGTGAGGCCTTTGATAGTGGGTGCCACTGCGCCTTTGATAGTACTGTTTTCATTAGTATTGTTGTAACTAATTGTAGGTTTCTTTGCAGATGAATCCTTCCGCTCTGTTAATGGTGAGCTGAGGGAGCTTCCACCTGTTGAGTTATCCAATCTTCCTTTAATTTTAAAGGTTTGGATTTTTTCTGTTCCCATATGAAGTCATTTTTTTATTAATCTTACCTTTCATGCTCAATAGCAAAAATTCTTTTATTTTTTTGCTAGTCTTTTTTCTTTGCCTGACCATGTTTTTGAAGTCTCATCTCCTTGACGAGTACATATGAAAAATCATGAACCTTGTGTTCATCATATAAGCCTTTGCTTGTTCTTCTGATCATCTACTTATGTATATTATTAATATCTGTGGAAGCCTCAGCAGAATGGGTGCAGAGTAATTTGCATGCTGGCTATATCAATCTGGAAATTTTGACATGCACTTTACAGTTAGTGTTTGGTTGACCTGCATTTTCTGCTGCAAATTTGAGAACCCTGCTGACAACAAAAAATTGTTTATCAAAATTTGCAGACTATATTGGAGGGTGGCATTACAGATCAGATGCGCGTGGCAGAGTTGATAACACAAGATGTAAGTCTTCATCTTTGTGCCTGGAATGGTTGCATGTACTATATTTACTAGGTGATTCCCCGCGCTTTGCTGCGGGAATTACTAAGTAATCTTCAATATGTTTTTTCCAGCAATCGAGCCAGGAGTAAAACGGATATTAGTTATTAACAACACATAAAACTGGTTTACCAAGCCATGTTTGTATAGAAATAAATTTAGTAGACTGTGTAGGAGATTGTAGATGAAATATTAGGTTGTTGGCCAAGATTTGCATCGCAATAAGTGGAAGGTAGGAGAAAAAATGATGAAATATTAGGTTGTTTGCATGTTGAGCTTTAGGCTTAGTGGGTTGTAACTATATAGAAGGTATAGATTTACTCGCACTGGCTTACGTGCCATATCTCATGTATAACTAGAAGTTAATTGAATCATCAAAGCCGAACACATCCCTTTGGTAAGGAATGTGGGACGGGAGCAACCTTGCCTCTTACAGTCTTTATGTTGAAGGACATAGCTTCCTTGGGTCGCACACAGTATGCTATTAGATCTAAAGGCTATTCGTAACAAGAACAGTTAGATGACTGGGGTGTGGTGCTTTCCTGTTGACATTCCATCTTCTTTTTGTTTATTTGGCATGGAGGAAGCAACACAGTGGCACACTTGGAAGTGACATATGATGATTATACTTGTTATTTGGGGTATGATTACTTGATTAGTCCTGTTTGACTAGAAATCTTTAACTACTGCACTTACAAATTCTTGCAGCGTGACTTTTTCCCAAAGTTACTGGACATTTTTCGAATATGCGAGGATTTAGAGAACTTAGATGATCTTCACATGATATTCAAATTAGTCAGGGGAATCAGTAAGTACATATCTGTACGAAAGTTTTGCTTTCTAAAATCTCACAGATTAGTATTTACTGTTTATCATTCTGCAGTATTGCTGAACAGTTCATCAATCTTTGACAAGATTTTCTCTGATGAGTTTATTGTTGACATCATAGGTGCCCTTGAATGTACGTTTTCTCCTTTGTTGCTTCTTGTTTCCCCCATTTCATTTCCATATGATGAAATTACATATGGTGTGGTTTTAACTGAAATGCTTGTGAGGTTGCTTCCACATTTTTCTTCATATATTGAGTTCTATTCTATACAGATGACCCAGATGTTCCTAAAGTACAAAAGCATCGCGCTTTTCTAAAAGATCATGTAGTTTTCAAAGAGGTACGCTGATCATTGCACACCTTGGTCTGATTCAGAAATGATTTGAATATTAATGTAGATCTTTGCTTCCCCACAGGCCATACCTATCAAAAACGTTTCTGTGGTTTCAAAGATACATCAAACATATAGAATAGGCTATCTAAAGGTCAGTGCCACTTTGTACTTGTTCTGCATGATAGAATTCTGTTGATATTATTTTTGAATGCATATTTGACAGATTGGGCCTTTTTTCTTGTTAATTGCAGGATGTTATATTACCTCGAGTGTTGGATGATGGCACTCTAGCTAGTCTTAACACGATGATACATTCAAACAATGCCTCTGTTAGTGTTTCAGCTTGCACTTGGTGTTGGTTTGTTTGATCTTAAAATTTCCTTGTTTTTGTCGCTTATGACTTAATGATTTGTGTGTAGGTTATTTCCTTACTAAAGGATGATTCTTGCTTTATCCAAGAATTGTTTGCTAGGATGAGATTATCAAATATTTCTATGGAATCAAAAAGAGAATTGGTGAGCAAACATTCATACCATTTTGTTCATGATGAGTTGATGGCTTCATAACATGTCTAGAAGTATCCTTTTCAGCGAACCGCTGCTGTTTCCTTTTTGGTGATTAACACAAATTCCTTGGCATTACCACAATGAAAGTTAGGAAGTTCAGTAAATGTAGCTGGCAGATATAATTGCCCCCTTAAACCTGCAGCATATTATTCTATTTATCATCACTGTCATTCTTGCTGCTGGTGACTAAGAACTGAAACTGTTATTGTCTTCATGAATTTCCTGCTGCACTAGTGATGATTCTTAACAGAGATTAGTTGTTTCTCTGTGGGGTGTTGGAACTTTAGGTCTTGAAATGTCGTTACTCGTTAAGGGGATTCACAAATATGTTGCAATTTTTTTTAGTTTAGAAGATGCTGTTGGATGCCTCAGACATGGGTCTGGGACCTGCATGTGAGACTCACATTCAAAGCTATAAAAAAAAACCAAAATCGTTTGCATAGTTTGCATGTCGAGATGATCCAGAAGCTGGAAGTACTTAGTGTGTTATTTGTTGCCTTGGCGACACTGCTAAGATTGTTTTTTGGTGTTTGTAGGTGCTGTTCTTGCATGAATTTTGCACTCTCAGTAAGAGTTTGCCGCTTGTTCAACAATTACGACTGTTCCGGTAAGTATTTGTTTGGTCCTTTTCTTTTTGTCCTATGCCCTGTGATTAGACTTCACAGGCTTAATAACACATTAACACACCATAAGCATGATGATGCGTCAATATTCCAAAGTGGTAACAGTGGCACATGGGTTGTATTTAGCAGACTTAGACTAACAATAAGCCATCCGGTTTTGCTTGTCATTTGGAATAGCACCCTTGTTCCTTATTGAAGCATCATGAGTCCTGACATGGTGTCAGTGGTGATCTGGTGCACCATTAGGAAATTATACCAAGATGTAATAGAAAATCAATTGTTTGACAAGTGGACCGAGCCAAATCTTTGTTTGGCTATGCATTTGCTAGTTAGAGATTAGCTGAAACCTTTTGCTATAGGAAAGCGATATTCTTTTTTTATTTTTAAATGATGTGTTGGTTTTCTTTACTAGTTTTCAAGTAAGCTTGGTTTTCCAAGTTTCACATTGTTTTGTGAAAGTCAAGCAGATGAAACTTGTAACGGAAGGAAATAACTTATTAACTCATCTTCAGGCACAATTAGGGGAGAACTATGACTACCTGGTCTCTTCCATTCCTTTTGGAGAACTTGTATTTGAAATGTGAAGTGTTGATTAAACCATAGCATCTCATTTACTTATCATAAGAGTCTAGCAGTGGCCAAAACAATTAATTTCTTGCAGTTGTTTATCTGCCAGCACTAGAAATTTTCAGCCATTGGGAAAACTTAATTAAATATCCCATGTTTTCATTTCTGATGTTTTATTTCTGATTTATTAGTTATTACTCCCTCTGTCCCAAAATATAGCAACATCCAGCATTCAAAATTGGTACCAGTATATAGTAACTTCTCTCCTTGCTCCCTCATCTCAGCCAATCACAACCATCCCTCATTTAATTTCACCTCTCCTTAATCCCTGTGAAAAAGTCCAGAAGTGCTTATATATTGGGATGGAGGGAGTATGTGATATGATGTTCATAGGTTGAAACCATCTAGAAACTATATTCCTTTAAGCACTGAGGTGCATTATTCCTTTTGCACCGCAACTCGTGTAGATTACTAAGCAGCATGGCCAGTTTATTTGTTACTAGTTACTAACACAACCTACTTCCTTCAATTACAGATTGGTATCACCTTTGGATCTTGTGATAAAAGAACCTGGTCTTGGAAAAAAAATATTCTTCTTTACTAGACTCAGTTACATGAAAATTATGCTAATAAATTCGTTATATAAACTATTCTTGTAATGTCATACTTCCATAATTTGAAGAGAATTTTAAAACTAAAACCTATAATGGTGAATGTTGCATCTTGATGCCTTTTGGCTGTGAGAATGATAGTAGTTAGCGAACTTACTGAAGGAGAAATGAACATAAAACCTGTGAATTTTGTTTGCAACCAATGTCTAAAAATGTCTGGTGCTTGTCTGGTCACCTCACTGTAATACTAGAGTGACTGTGGAAATTGGGCTGCTGCTTGTGTGTTGTTTTATCGTTAAGAACTTAGAACCACAGTTGTAAATCTGTATAGTGGGAACACACAGATCTAATGCATTTTTTTTTAACAAAAAGGATGACAGTCAAAACAGTTTTATGCTTTGTTTTACACCAGCTGGTTATGCAGCCGTATGACTGTATGTGGGTCATTAATATGCATAATGAGCCCTTTTACTATGTCATTTGGCCGAACCTATTTATTTGATCATTTCGTGATGATAGAAGTGGGGATTACCTGTTGACAAACAGCTCAGCACATAGTTCCAGAACACTTAATTTACACAAATTTTGGCTTTGAGTGTTTTACTCAACAGCATGCAATGGTGCTAGATCTTTGTCGACTGTTTGCCAAATTCTTGAGGAAAATACTCTAATAAACAACACGCTTATTTTCTGTAACTTAGCTCTTTGTGTTTAAGTTTTAACCCCCTTGTCCTGTCTTCTTTTGAAATAGAGCCTATGATACTGGTGTGCCTGAGGTGGTGGTGCCATTGTATTCACTATCTGGCAGCCCTATCCTTTGTATTGCTATCATTTAGCCTCAGATTTGCTCAAGGATATCTTGTAATTAGGTATATAGGGCTTATTACGCATTTTTCATATGTTTACTCACATTACCTGTGCAATATGGTCATTCCTTGTGATAGAATGCATATGGTCTATCCATTCCACCAAACTAATCTGAAGCCAAAGCTGCTGTTGTTTTATTTTCCTTAGTTAAAAAAATGTGAGCTCTGCATTTTGCCGTGCAATTTCAGAGCTGAACTTAATGAGTTAACACCTACTTTCTTCAGGGATCTTTCAGGTGAAGGTGTATTTGATATCATTTCTGATGTCTTGCAGAGTCAAGATAGAAAGATTGTTTCAGCTGGGTACTTACCAAGCAATTGTTATTAAATTGCCATAATGCAGTTTGATTTGTTCTAACCCCTACCTGCATTTTATTTGACAAATGCAGGACAGATATCCTCATACTTTTTCTTAATCAGGACCCCAACCTACTGAGGTCATATATTGTCCAACAAGAAGGGAATTCTCTTCTTGGACTTCTGGTAAGGGTCCATTTGGTATTGCGGTGGATTATGATAATCTCGTTTGATGTAAGAGCTTTTAGACATTTTGGTGTTTAGCAAACTTCTTTCCTTCTAAACTACGTTGTAAACGATAATATTATTAGACTGAAAATATGAAACAACTAGGGAAGACGTGAAAAGTTGGATACCATATTGCATCTAATTGTAATTCGATCTGTGAAACAAACTACAACAATTATAAGTTCTATTTTTCACTGCAACTTAAAAAGTAAGCACAGAGCAGCACAGCACAGCAACCACAAGCTGAGCATAAGCTACAGCTTGTTTCAGGTATGTGGTACTGTTGTTATGAATGTTATTACCTCCGTCCACAAATATAAGAATTTTGGAGTATTACTATCCCAATCTGACCATCCTTCAAGATTCTCTGTATTTATTACTGCATCTTTGGGAGTGGTCTTGTCAAGTAAACTTCCATGGGCATCAAAATAATTTCACTTCAACCTTAATCTCTGTTAAAACTCCTAAAAATGCTTATATTTGTGGACAGAGGAAATAATTCATAATGGGGATAATAAGGACCTTGCAGAGGAGTCTGGATCACTGGATGGATATGGGCCAACGACTAATGGGGGAGGGATATTAGGAGAAACTTGAGACTGTCTAGGACAATGGACTTTTGGGAGATAAAATACTTAACTCTGAATTACACACTTCTCCATATATGTAGACATATATAATAGCAGGCTGTCCAACAATTTGATCTAAAGACAATAAATCTTACAATGTACAGCAAACTTATCTAAACACACTTATCCTAAAGCCATCCCTTATCTGTAATTGAGATGGGCTAACAGACGACAGTCTTTCTGCCGTGATTTACTATCATACCATGTACACTGTTCACTACTGGGCACAACTTGGGCAGTTTGTTTTACCTATGTATTGGAAACTTGCTGGAACTGAACCTATGTCATTGTTTTATGTGGTGCTTTTGCTGTTGGCCGTCAGTGCTGCATTGCTGCCTTCTAATATGTTTCATTTCAGAAGGCCATATCAAAGTTATATTCAATCACTATCCTACTAATGTGTATTTTTGGTCACTTAATTTCAGGTCAAAGGAATGGTAACTGACTTCGGTGAGGCAATGCACTGTCAATTTCTGGAAATTCTTCGTATTTTGATGGATTCTTTTACCATGTCTGGAGCACATGTAAGTTGCAATTTCTATCGAAGTAGGTGTGAAAGTCATATGCTATCTGCATTCCTCAAGTAAAACATTATGCGCAGCTATGATGTTATGAAAACTGGGGGAAAAAATGGTTGTGGACATCATCACTTACCAATATTTGGATGCATCTAGTTTTGATGGATAATTTGCATTTTTATCATTATTTTGGGACATATTTTTCTGTCATCAACTCATCATTATCTGGACGTAATAAAGCCAATTCAAAATGACAGAAACTTGCACCTGTTCTTTTTATCAGAATTAGCTGGTACTAACTCTTATTCCCTCTGGTGCAGAGAGATGCGGTTATTGAAATTTTCTACGAAAAACATCTTGACTATTTGGTTGATGTAATAGCATCATCATGTCCTCCGAGGAACATTTCCAGAGCATCTAACTCTGCTGGAAATACTGAAACTGAAGTGAATCGCACTAAGCCTGAAATTTTGTTAAATGTTTGCGAACTATTATGCTTTTGCATAATTCATCATCCCTACAAAATTAAGTAATGTTCCATGCAAACATGTTCCACTATTCCAAGAGTACTCCTGTTCTAATTCTTATGCACCTGCTAATTGCACATCATATAATCTTGTAGGTGCCACTTTCTAATCAACAATGCAATAGAGAAAATCCTTGCCTTGACTCGACGGAGGGAGAAGTTTTTGGTTGTTGCAGCAGTTAGATTTATGCGAACTACTATATCGAGAAATGTAAGGTGTTATTGACTTTACAAACTTTTTTGCACTTGTTTTGACTTGTGAAGGAAATTCAGCACTGGAAAAATGTAAAGTTCCCTTAATTTATTCACTTCTGCATTTACGAAATGTATGGAATGGTGGAACATTTTTAATCATCCAACAATTCAATCCCTTAACCTGACTGATGCAGAAAAGAGTGGTGATAATTGCATGCACTTCCATTTTTCACTACATATCGTGTACTATTACATGTTTCCTACCTGCAAAGTTGCTATCCTCAGGGTTTGCATCTTGTCTTTATGTGCAATTGTTACCACTTGATGTATTCAACATGCCTATGATTCTGCTTGAGTTTCAGATTAGTCCAGTAGTTATCATGGTCCAGTAGGTTCTACACTTCTGCGTGAAATTTACAGCTTGTTCCTTAAATCACATTAGATTAGTCCAGTAGTTATCATGCTTCACTTTTTGCATGCCACTTCTGTGTGAAATTTACAGCTTGTTCCTTAAATCACATTAGTCCAGTTGTTATCATGGTCTGATTACATCTTCACATGATTAACAGTAAAAATAGTTGGGTAATCTTATGCGATTACTCTTTAAAAGAGGGAGTTGGGTGGTGATGATAGGTTCTACACCTACCTCCAGTCAGGATCTTTTGTAGCTGCAAATATGTACTCGTATATGTGTTATTTGTAAGAACTTTTGTAGAAAAATATTTCATCTTTGCACATGAATATATGTAGGCAGCCAATTGGTCTTTTATATAATCATATATAGAATTTCAAGAGTTAAGGATAATTAAATTTATTGCATTTTATATTTTAGACTTGTATGTTTTACTTGGACCAGCCTGATTCCAAGGGATAGAGTAAATTCAAACAACTTGCTATAGTTTTTCAGATCACGGTTAATATTTCTTTCCTCTTGTAGGATGATATTCTTATTCGTCATGTTGTCAAGTTGAATTTGTTCAAACCAATAATTGACGCCTTTGTTGAAAATGGGGATAGATATAACATGCTACAGTCAGGAGTACTCGAACTTTTGGAATACATACGGAAGGTACATGTTCAGAACTACCGGGTAGCTGATATGATTTTTTTATTTGCTCATAGAATTCTTTCTTTTGCAGGAAGGTATAAAACAACTTATTATATATGCCAACGAGTCCTTTTGGGATCAACTTATGAAGTTTGAACACTTTGGGAGTATTCAGGCCTTTAGACTTAAGTATCAACAGGTTGGGCCTTTTCTTGTGTACATTTCTGTCTTGATGCAGCACCATGGACAGTTCCAATTTAATGAAACAAAAAATGACAAAAAAGTGTGACTTAAGATTTTAGATCTGGAACACGATGAAAGCAATCTGAATTTTTTTTCTGAGCTAAAATTTTAGTTATTGTTTATCAAATATGAGCTATTGGGAAAATCTTTGGGTGCAACTTAGGTATCCGAAAACATAGATTTCTGTTCCCTGCAGGCCTTTCAGCCCATTCATTTGGTTTGTGATGTTTAGTTAATTTTGCTTGCAGATAGGGCCCTATTGGTTGTATTGCTATCTGATTACTAATTTTCTGCTCAGTACTTCATCATTATGTTTGCTTTCAAATGAGATGGTCTTTTTGTTTGGTTATTGCAAGTACTTGGAGAGTGCTGAAACAAAGTTAAGTGCCAGTGTACCTGACATTAGAAAGAAAGCGGAAGAAAGAGGCCTTGAGAAGGAAGAGGAAGACTATTTCAATGAGGACAGGTTTGCTGTCTCCCTCTCTTTTTTTTTTCACTTTAGTCATTGAATGCTTCACTTTTTGTTTATAGGAAAATGGTATTCTTGCTTTTGCACTAGAGCGTTCCATTTCAGTGTTCATGAATTGCATTATGATATGTAAAATGATACGATAATTATTCTTTCTTAGCGACGAAGAAGATTCAGTCCGGCGGACGAAACATGCTCAGAAACAAGATGGTAGGGCTAAGTTAACTAATGGCAGTGAAGCTGATGATGTTTCCTCAAGGTATTCTATTGACTAAATTACGCTCGCGGTACATGAACTTGCGTGATGGGTGCAAATAGGTACAAGTTGCAAATTCTAGATGTTCAATAGACCTTTGTCAATGGAAATACAATGGTAAGAAAAAATTTAGATAGAAAAACTCAAAAAAATAAAGGCTTATGTTGGATTGGCACGACATAAATCCAGTCAAAAATAGGATTAAGAAAGAGGCAAATTATTTCTAAATAGTTAGACAACAAGGGATACTAGTGAGCCTCTCCTAGTTTTTTATTCATTTAGTTCTTCAATTAACTCAAAGTTCTTTCTTTTTCTTTAAAGAATTCCGCCTTCCTTAAAATATCAGAAACTGTTCTTGTAGGTTGAGCACCTTTTTCAAGGAAATAGAGAATAGCTGGAACATTTAAACAAGTTTGATTCTTTATCGGATCAATAACTTGACTTGTCCATGCGAATAAGGCAGAAATTATCAATGCAAATAAAATCGTTGTAATGTCGCAAACTGATGGTATGACAGCTTACATGTATGACCATGTTTTGGAGATCTTATTTGGAATCCGAAGAAAAAGAGAAATTAGATGTGCAAAAGTTCATTTTTATGTACAGGACAAAATTTATTTCATGTGTTGGGAAAATTTTATTCTCGGGACCAAGAAAATTTCGGCCATGCCATGGTCTCCTAAAAATTCATTTTAATTTTCATTCTCAGACACTATTTTACCGAAAACTTATTTTTGAAAGTTTATTTTCATGGTTAGGCATTTTTAATTGTTTCACCTTTTGTCAATCTAAATCATGAAAATATGAAGCGAATAAAAATTATACATTTTATCAGTCTAAATTTTGATGTGTAATTAATTACTCATTAGTATGCGCCACATTAGATCAATTTTGCTTGTAAAGATCATTTTGACCTAGGTTCGCACGGACTAGGCAAATTTGTTGTATCGGAATGAGCAATTTGCAAGTTGTTGTATCTATTTACACCCACTATGCAAGTTCATGTAACGTGAGCGTAATTTACTCAAGTTTCTTTCCCTTTTATCAATGGCAAGCTGTGAAATCTTATCTTCAAAATTCCAAAAGTACTGAAGTTTAATTTGTTTATGTTGCAGGCCTAAATCTGGTGGACTTGTGGATTATGCCGATGATGATGATGAGGACTTCAATCCTCCACCTAAGGAACCTGACAGGCCTGAAGAGGATGATGAACCCCTAAGTATAGCCAAATTGAAGCGGAAGTTAATGAATAGTAAAGTGGACGGCAAGCAGTCGGATGGGGAGTTCCACAAGAGACAAAAGATAGAAACAAGAATTACTAGTGTTAAGATTGGAGCTTCGACTAACCTGGCTAGTAAACGCATGGATGATTTAGAGAAGCAGGAACCCCGTTCACCTGCATCAAGTTCATCAGGCTCTGAAGCCAATGGTGTTTTTAGGGAGCATAGTGTTCATTCTGAGGAGCATCAACGTTCTGCAGACAACGCAGGAACATCACGGCAAGCTGGTGGTGATTGTGTCAATGCCATGGGCAATTTGTCTACTGACAAGGCAGTAAATACCACAAATACAAATGATTCAGAGCCTTATTCAGTGAGATGACAAATTGATATCAAGAAACAGTTTATCCCTAACCCAAACCATCAATGCTTGCCAACAAGAAGGAACCACGATGTGTTCAGCTTCAGAGAAGGCCAAAAACAATGCTCCAGAGAAGGCCAAATAGAGTAATCTCAAACCTGATGCAAATGGTTCAAGGTGATGTAGATTGCTCTTACCTGTATATGTTGCGTGAAATTGCAGCTACCATTTGTGAGCCTGTAAAGTTAACTGTCCGCAAGGATAGATCTGAACAACTGAGAGTTGGCACGCCCATCGGTTCAGCATTGACACGAGCCACGCTCCTGATGATGCATAATTATTTCTATAAATATGAGCTTCTGGAGGAGCAGTGAATATCTGCTCTTCTCCATTATTTCTTTTTAGTGTCATTGGCTGAGATGTTACTGTTGTAAAACAAATAGGAAGGAATAGTTTTTTTTTAATCGAGCACCATTTTGCAGCTATTTGTGCCCTCGTATCGGTATCATACACAATTGTAATTCGTTTATTCATAGTTTTGCAGGATATATTTTGTCTTGGATGTTAATATGATAGACCCATTTATTTATTGTGTCCAAAAGGGGATTTTTTTTTTCAACTCAATCAACAACCATGGCTTGAATCTGGCCAATGGCTACATTGTTTTGCTGCCTACACTTCTAATACTGTGCTCTGGCACGGATGCTATAGTGACAGCCCTAAAGATGCGAGTATCTGGAGAACTGGTTTCTAGTTTTCTTACAGTGATTCGGTGGGGGTTCTCATTGCCTGTTGCACCTGCTTTGTCGATTACCAATTTACAAATTCATCTTCCTTTGCTATATTCTAATTCCTAATGGTCCCGTTTCCTCTTCGAGCAGATTCATGCTGTCAAATATGCTGTCTTCTGAACTGTTCTTATAAGGTACTCCTATTACTAGTCATTTCTTGCTCTTTTGTATATGTTTGGTTTCTTTCCATCCTTCTTGTTTGTTGTTTGTATTTTTGTGTTTGGCCTGGAACTCTCAGGTGCTAGCCTGAATAAATACAGATAATTTAAATGATTGTTTACTCCGTGCGATTGTCATGCAACATTGTTCTCTATGACCATACAGACGTGCGTATGCTGAGTGTGATTGTGCTTCAGCTTGCTCTTCTCCGTTCACTTGAATATCAATCCTCCATGGGCGGCGAAGAAGGGCGCGAAGACGAGAGATTCGACGGCCATGAGCTTGATCAAGATGTTGAGTGACGGCCCGGATGTATCCTTGAGCGGGTCACCGATGGTGTCGCCGATCACCGCCGCCTTGTGAGCGTCCGAACCCTTGGGACCAAGTGCCTTTGCATGGTCGGATGCACCTGCCTGCGTTGCCAATTGGGGAGAACAAAAGAAGTGTACAATTTCAGATGGAAATATCTCGAAATGTTTCATATTTCAATTGAAATGAAATACTGAAAGACTGCTCAATAAAAAAATGTCTGAATTTAAAAGTAGAGCCATCAGATTACCTCGATATATTTCTTGGCATTGTCCCAGGCTCCCCCACTATTGGAAGCAGATATGGCAACCTACGAAGAAACCAAAAGCGTAACAATTCAGCTCAGTGCCATCATGCAGAACGTACGCTGCTACCGACCGGAAAGAACACACTTAGTACACACTACCTGCACGCCTGAAACGAGCGCGCCGGCGAGGAGGCCGGCGAGCGTCTGGACGCCGAAGAAGGTGCCGGCGATCAGCGGCGCCAGCAACACCAGCGCCCCGGGGGGCATCATCTCCCTGAGCGACGCGTCGGTGGAGATCCTGACGCAGCTGCCGTAGTCCGGCGTGGCGCGCCCCTCCATCAGCCCCGGGATGGTGGCGAACTGCCGCCGCACCTCCTCCACCATCTTCAGCGCCGCGCTGCCGACGCTCTTCATCGTCATCGCCGAGAACCAGTAGGGCAGCATCGCGCCGACGATGAGCCCCACGAACACCTTGGGGCTCAGCACGTTGATCACCGTCAACCCCGCCCGGCTCACGAACGCGCCGAACAGCGCCAGCGACACCAGCGCCGCCGATCCGATGGCGAATCCCTGCACAGATTTGTCGCAACATTAAAGTAAAGCTATGTTCATCTTGGTCACAAATTGATTCAAGTGCCTGATCAAATTTGTTGCGTGCACCTTGCCGATTGCGGCGGTGGTGTTACCGGCGGCGTCGAGGGCGTCGGTTCTTTGCCGGATCCGGTGGCTCATGCCGGCCATCTCCGCGATCCCTCCGGCGTTGTCGCTGATCGGCCCGTAGGCGTCAATGGCGAGCCCGGTGGCGACCGTGCTGAGCATTCCTAGCGCAGCGACAGCAATGCCGTAGATGGAGGCAAGCGTGAAGCTGACGTAGATAGACACGGCGATGGCGAACACTGGCACGATGACGGACTTGTACCCGAGGGCGAGCCCGAAGATGACGTTCGTCGCCGCGCCGGTCCTGCAGGAGTCGGCGACGTCCCTCACCGGACTGCATGAGGATTTTGGGCAAAGTCAAGCACTCTCAAACCTTTGTACGGAGTATCTTTCATTCTTACCAGCTTTTTCTATAATTCTACTGTAGCCATTCCGGCACACTGTGTGCAAGTGAAATTACCTGTAAGCGTTGCTGGTGAAGTACTCGGTGGTGAACCCGATCGCGAGACCTGCCCAAAGCCCGATTGTGACGCAGAAGAACAAGTGCCTGACATTATCATGGGCAATGCTTAACTCTCCATACATCAGTGCCAAATGCACATGGAGCAAGGGTGACACTTTTTGTTCATACCAGTTCTTGACTTGCTTCAACTCTCCAAAGTCGAACATGGTGAACTCGGCAGGGAGCGCGGTGAAGGTGACGACGAGGACGCCGACGGTCATCAGCACGGTGGAGATGAGCAGCTGCAGCTTCAGCGCCGGCGCGACGCCGCGGACGGTCTTGACCCTGTAGCAGTCAGTGGCGAAGAGCGTGGTGATCAGGCAGACAATGAGGCCGGCCGAGCTTATCAGCAGAGGGTAGGACACCGCCGCGAAGTTGTGGTCAGCGCCGAACGACGAGATGGACGCGACGAACAGCGCCGCGCAGGTGGACTCCGCGTAGGAGCCGAACAGGTCGGAGCCCATCCCGGCGATGTCGCCGACGTTGTCACCAACATTGTCGGCGATCACCTACACCAACACAAAATGAGAAAACCTTTACGACAATTAGTAATAGGTCCGTGCATTGCAACGGTTTTTTAGTTCAATGTAGTGCGAGGATTTGGGCTGTTCGGTTTTCTTACAAGGTTTTTTTTTTTTTTGAGAAATCAGTTTTTCAGGGTGGAAGGTTTTACGTGGAGGTGGAGGAGAACGACTTTCTCTTTTAAGTAGTAGAGATTTACGGCTACAATGTTGTCTCTAACTTTTACGATCACATTTTCCGTCATTAATAGTGTATCTTCTATAGTGTGTAACAACTAAAAAGCTTTCGGATGGACTGATTGGTACATGAAACTCAACTTAGAAAAGTGCTACTTACCGCAGGGTTTCTCGGGTCATCCTCGGGGATGTTCCTCTCAACTTTGCCGACAAGATCAGCACCGACATCCGCAGCCTTGGTGTAAATTCCACCTCCAACCCTCCCAAACAGCGCCATGGACGATCCACCGAGCCCATAGCCGGTGATCGATTCGTACAACCCTTCCCAGTCATCACCATAGTAGAGACCAAACACCTTGATGGCAACGTAGAGCACCAGGAGACCCAGGGACGCCAGGAGGAACCCCATGACGGCGCCCGACCGGAACGCGGCGGCGAACGCCGCGCCGATGCCTCTCCTAGCCTCTAGGGTGGTCCTCGCGTTCGCGGCGGTGGCGATCCGCATGCCGAGGAAGCCGGACACGACGGAGGTGATGGCGCCGAGGAGGAAGGCTATGGTGCTGAACACGGCGTTGGCCAACGCCGGCTTGCAGGTCTTGCCTTTGGTGTACTGGCAGGGCTGGCTTTCGGTGCTGAACCGGTGTACAGACCCCAGGAAGAGGAAGATGACCACGGCGAAGACCACCGTGAAGGCGGCCAGGTACTTGTATTGAGTGAACAAGAACGAGTTTGCTCCTGCAAAAATGAAACATCAGTCATTGTTAATTGTAAGCATAATTTTAGCATCCTTAAAAACTCGTTCAACCAAATGTATTTTTTTACTCTAGATTTCATTACGAGTGTTCTTTTTAATCAGGTTGATTAGAATTTGCTGCCGCCCCACATTATCGCGGCACTGACAGCCATCTTCAACCTCGACGTCGGCGACAACGATGAGGCTGAGCAGCCGCCGGAGGAGGCCTTACTTGCGGTGGTGGTCGATGGAGTTGCTGATCTTGCCGACGAGGTGGAGAACGCGGCGGCCTAGCCGGGCGTCGCAAAGCAGTTAGCGAGCTTCCATAACTCGCATGTATCGTCGTGTTTATCTTCTTTCATGTCGACATCGCTGTTGCATCGATACTGTCTACTTTTGGTGCTCCATGTGGAGCTTTCGGCACAGCCCGCCGGCGTCGCTTGGACCGGCAGAATGTTTGGAGAGACACGCCGCCTTGTGCCGCCTGCCTCCGCTGCACTGGTAAGCGGCTTTATGCCCTGGATGTTATTTCGTTTAAGCGACCTTATGACTTCCTTTGCCTCTGCTTTGCTGCCAAGCGGCCTTTTGCCCTGGATGTGTTGGACACTACGATCGGCTGCTACACACTGCATGTGCTACTCTATACCGTGTCGTCTGCATCAGGGGCGGCGAGCAGCCGTCGGCCTTACATGCCCTGCGCGATTGACTACATCGAGTACCCTTGCTCGGACGGCGACGACTGCTTCAACGCGGTCGGCCGAACCACTACACACAACGAATAACACTGCAGTTTATAAGCGCTCCACAGGCGACGGCCGCCGGCAGTCCGTCAAAAGAGAGCAAAATCTACCATGATAACACAAAGCATTGAGATGCTAAGTTGGAACGTCCGTGGTCTCAACTCGCCTGCAAAGTGCAGCGCAGTGCATGAATTTATGGTGGAAACAGTGTGCAGCCTTGCATGCTTCCAGGAAACTAAATTACGTGCAATTGATGATGGACTCGCAAGATACCTTGGCGGGTACAAGATGGACAGCTACGCGATTAAACCAGCAACGGGAAGGCGAGGAGGAATCCTGCTACTATGGAACTCTGGCCTGATCGACGTGCACGACGTGAAGCTAAAGCGCTTCTTACTCACGGCCAGAATAACGCTACTGAACACCTCAATCAGCTTTCTCCTCTCAGCTGTCTAGGGACCGAGACACAGAGAAAGGGAAGCCTTGGCTGCTCCTGGGTGATTTCAACATGATATATAGAGCGTGCGACAAGAACAACACAAGGCTAAACCTAAGACGAATGAGTCGTTTCCGCGCGGCTATAAATTACTGTGAGCTCAAAGAGATCCGCCTGCAAAACAGAAAATTCACTTAGAGCAACGAGCGGCGACGTCCGACCCTTGAAAAGCTAGACAGATTCTTTTGCAACAAGGAGTGGGATCTCGCCTTCGGCCATCACATCCTTCATGCCTTATCCTTTGGCACATCCGACCATTGCCCATTGCTACTATCAAACCCAGGAGGACCTCGGAGACCGAGGACCTTTAAATTTGAGAACTTTTGGGTCAAACTGCCAGGATTCAAAGAAGAGGTCCATAATGCTTGGCACCAGCAAACAGTGCACCACGAGCCATTGCACTGGCTTGCAGACAAAATGAGTCACACTGCATTCGCCTTAAAAAGATGGGCAAAGAACATCAGTTCAGAAATGCAGCTCAAATACCACATGGCCCTTGATATCATGCAACGCCTTGACGTGGCCCAAGAGAACTGAGAACTCACGCAAGCGGAGTTCAAGTTGCGTGTAGGCCTCAAGCACAGACTCCTTGGATTAGCAGTGATGGAAAGAGCAAGGAAGAAACAGACCACGCGCCTGACAAACATCAAAGAAGGAGATGCTAACACAAAATTCTTCCATCGCAGAATAAAACACACGCAAGAGGAAAAACCACATCTACCGCCTTCGGAAGAATACTGGATGGTCTACCACGCACGCCGAAAAAGAGCAGACAATCTACGATCACTTCCACCATATTATGGGCAGACCGGAACAAAGAACTCATGACCTCAACTGGCCTTCGCTCAGGATTGCTTCGCTTCCCCTAACCGGTCTGGAAGATCCCTTCTTAGATGCAGAGATCCATAAGGCGATTGCTGAAATGCCGGCTGACAAGGCGCCGGGACCAGACGGCTTCACGGGGAAGTTCTTCAAGGCATGTTGGGATGTCATAAAAGATGATGTTGTGGCGGCATTCAATGCCTTATACAATGTGAGGAATGTGCACCTAATCCTACTTAACTCAGCAAACGTGGTCCTTATTCCCAAAAAGGACGGTGCAGAAGAAATTGGAGACTACAGGCCGATCAGTCTAATCCACGGCTTTGCCAAGATCTTCTCCAAAGTTCTGGCCATCAGGCTACAACCGCTCATGCATACCCTCATTTCAGCAAACCAAAGCCCCTTCATCCGTGGCCGGAGCATACACGACAACTTCATGTACGTTAGAAACATGGTGAGGAAGCATCACAGAAGTAGAAGACCAATCTTGCTTTTCAAGCTAGACATCTCCAAAGCCTTCGACTCGGTGCGCTGGGACTACCTCCTCGCCCTCGTGCAGAACAGGGCTTTCCGCAAAAAATGGCGAGATTGGATAGCCGGGCTACTATCCACTTCAACCTCAAAGATCATCCTAAATGGAATTCCTGGGAGGGCGATCCGCCATGGCAAATGGTTAAGACAAGGCGACCCCTTGTCCCGTTTCTTGTTCATCGTTGCAATAGACCCCCTGCAATGTCTGCTAGACAAAGCCATTGATTTAGGGATGATCGGCAAACTGCATGGGAGATCTATCTGCTTTCACACGTCCATGTATGCAGACGATGTGGCTCTCTTCATTAACCCTAAAAAAGAAGATGTATAGGCTTTCTCCAAGCTTTTACGCCTCTTTGGAAAAGCAACAAGCTTATGCACAAACCTGCAAAAATCGCAGGTGGCGTTGATCAGATACGACAACCTGGATCTGGATGATATCCTCGATGGTACGCCGACTACTAGAGCCACCTTCCCGATGAAATATCTTGGGCTACCCCTGACCACTAGAAGGCTACGAAGATGCAACGTCCAACCGCTACATGACAAAGCCATGAGACTCATAGCAGGATGACGGGGAAGACATGTTGACATGGTAGGTCGGACAACCTTGGTGAAGTCGGTGCTCACATCGCAACTGGTCTTCCTCCTAACGGCCATAAAGACAACGAAGGAGTCCATAGAAGCCCTAGACAAACAGAGAAGGAAGTTCCTCTGGGCAGGAGGGGAAGCTCTAATGGGTGGGAAGTGTAAGGTCAACTGGACACGGACCTGCCTTCCCAAAGCTTCTGGAGGATAGGGTATTTTGCACCTTGAGAAATTTGCGAGAGCCCTGCATTTGCGGTGGTTGTGGCATGAATGGAAATCGCCAGAAAAGGCATGGGTGGGATCAGAAACGCCTTGCGATGACATCGACAAACTCCTCTTTGCAGCAGCAACAACGATAACGATTGGTGACGGAGCAAAAGCAAAATTTTGGGACTCCGCCTGGTTGCAAGGGAGGAGGCTCAGAGATGTAGCTCCCCTAGTCTTCACGGCTTCCAGAAAAAAGAACAGAACACCACAGCAGGCTGCCTCCTCTTGCCAATGGCTGTTCGACCTGGATATTCTGACAGCTGTAGGATGGACGATGGATCTAACCAGCCAGCTCGTCACTGTTTGGAGCACCGTCCAGAACGTGCAACTCAGGGACAATGAGGAGGACTAGATCACATGGAAGCTAACCAATCATGGCGAATACACGGCGGCGTCGACTTATAACACGCAACTCTTGGGCACAACAAAATCCAATTTCAACACACTCATCTGGAAGCCCTGGGCGCCTAAAAAACGCAAAACCTTTGCATGGTTGGTGATTCAGAATAGAGTTTGGACCTCCGATAGATTAGCAACCCGAGCCCATTTTCCCCTTATGTCACCAAGTACAAGAGACGGGAACTCACATGCTAGCGAAATGCAGATACAAAAGGAGAATTTGGAGGACCCTCACGTGCTAGTTATCTTGTGAACAATTAAACCCCTCCGCGTGGGAGCTAGCTTCAACAGTGTAGGAGTGGTGGGAGACAATAGCATACACGGTAGGAGCGCCAAAACAGGCAGTTCACACCTTAAATTTACTGGTATCCTGGGAGATATGGAACGAAAGAAACTAGAGGACGTTTCAACATAAAGAGCTCTTGACGCCTAGCCTAATAAACAAGATAAAAGATGAGGCCAAAATTTGGGCCCGAGCGGGAGCTAGGAAGCTAGTTGCTTGGCTACCTTAGACACTAACCAGGCCCCTGGAGCCTAGCTTGTATAGTTCTCTTGCTTTCTCTATAAAGTTTTTCTCCTGCTCTATTCAATGAAATTGGCGCTGGTCGATTCGTTCAAAAAAATTAGAGTTTTTACTCATAGCGAGGAGAGAGGGGAAGGAGGATAGAGGAAGAGGGAAGTGAGAGAGCGAGGGACTAAAACAAGAAAAAATATATGGGAGGTGGGCAGTTCTTTTGGCATAATGCGTAGTGGGAATCTAGATGGCACATTTTAGATCCTCCTCCCCACCTGATACTTCTCCTGGTTGAATATCAGAGTAAAAAAACAAATAGTTGAATCTAGAGATCGAAAAATTACATACAGAAAATAAAAAGGGGAAAACAAGGAAAAATGGGCAGGGGAGGAGCCGACGTTGAGGGCAGTGGAGGAGTTGGCATTAAGGATGAGAGGGGTGAGCCACTGAAGCCAGACTAGGGCATCGGGGATGTGTGGCACAAGCAAATTCGGTGTTAGTTACAAGGAATAATGGGCAATCCAGCGATGGCCATGAATGGGGCAAGCAAATGACCATGAGCGGTGGGCGGTGGTGACTTGTGGGAAGCCAGCCGTCCATCAGCAAGACGCACGAGGTCGTCCCCACCACTCCACCAATCCTGTCCTTCGTGCAGTGTCACCATTGCTAACATGCGCCATCTGCTGGTCGCATCGTCACTCGCCATCCACTACTCGTGCCGCGGCTTGCATGTCCCGCTGCTCGCCTTGGAGAAGAGTGGAAGAGGGTGAGAGGAAGAGGGATAGAGGAAGAGAGATAGAGGGGATGAGGGATGGTGTGAGAGACTAAAATGCGGAAAAAGATTGGAAGCAGGCATTTTTTGTAAAATGTGCAGTGGGGAGGAGGAGCTCGATCTGGACGTTACATTTTAAATGCAACGGTGCAAAGTGGGGCTTCTGTGTTTGTGTTAAAGTAGGTGTTGCATTGCACATGATAGGCTGATACTAGGAGTGAAGAAAGAGCTCGAAGCTTGTGGCTCGAATAGGTTTGAACTCATAGTCTTAATGAGTCAAGCCGATCTAGCCTTTTATAGCTTGTGAGCTTAACGAGCTAGCTCGTGAGCTACTCGTTTAACTTGATTGTATAAGATATTACCATATCTTCATATATTTGGTGCTTTTTAACTAGTGCTTAGTCTTTTAGTTACATCAAAACTATTCGTATTTAGTGAGTTATTTATTAGTTAGTGTTTATTATTATGTTAATATATGATAAAATAATAAATTTAAAATTATTAATATGATATAAATTAGGTATATCTCGTTAACGAGCTATCTCGTGAGCCAAGCCAAGCTAGCATTTTAGCTCGTTAACCTTAACATGTCGAACCAAGCTAGCTCATTATTTTAATGAGCTCAAATGAGTCGAACTGGCTCGTTATACATCCCTAGCTAACACCGATACTTCCCCATGCATGTTGAATATCTCACTTCTAGCAATATACTGCACTTAAATTAATGGACCAAACTAGCACTAGTTAATATATAGCGGGTCATGCAAGATACCTTCGTAAACAAGGTCAAATAGGGAAAAGGTATTGCTTCTTATCTAAGAAAACAAAGACCTCTTCCAAAGGAAACGGAGAAGAAACTGGTGATACAAGACTAGGAGCAGGAGCGCGTGTTTTTACAACTTGTGCTAATTACTAAATCAAAGCTTTGACCAGATGACGCCTTTGCTTAGGCGAGGCTAATTGCAATATCATGGATGACTTCATTCACAACGGACTTACGGAATAGAAAGTTGGACAGCAGTAAGATCTAATCAGCCGATTAATTTTCCATGCTAGGCGTGTAGTTGTGAAAGTTTAACATGTAGTGGTGAGGGAGAAAAAAATCAGTGGTTAGGGAATGTTGGTTTAATTAAGCCTGAATTTCGTATAATTAGATAATACTACCTTCCTCCTAGAATATAAAAAATTTTAAAATCAGACACGAGTATTAAAAAAATTGATAGAATTAAATAGGAAAATCCTATGATTGGTTAAGAATAGAAGATGGATAGAAAATTTTAATGGTAAAAGATTATAATTGGTTAAAAAGATACTGTAGGTGAGAAAGCTGTTGTATTTTGATACAAATTATAAAAGATAAAAGTTGTTACTAGAGGGATCAAACATACTACATGTGTAGAAAAAAAAATCATGTCACGGTCAGCATTGAAGGATGAAAAGATGGCCTGAAATTGTTACCTACTTCTTCAGCATTCAACGTAAGTCCATCGAGTTGTGCATTAAACAAATTGAGTAGCAATATTGAGAGATCATATTTAATTTACTTCTAACTTGCTTATTAGCACAAGAAAAATTTTCCTCAAAAGAAGAAAAGAAAAGCAAGTACGCAAAAAAAAAATCTGACCAATATTATATGAAAAGAAAATGAACCGGAAAGGCAGGAATGGAAAAAGATTGCGGGTTTACTACAACAAACCAAGCGAAGAACAGTTGACAAGAAAAACAAACGGAGCCCAAATGCCGAACGGCAAGACCGATTTTCTACCGAAGAATTAGGGCTCAGCAGTCAGCACAGATAGAGATTGATCAAACTCACCAACCCGAATGGCGCTCTGGATCTCGGCGCACCTCACCACCGCGGCCACGCCGCCATCGCCGTCAGCCTCCTCGTCGTCCCCGCACCCGCCGATGCCCACGTCGTCGTCGAACTCGCCCTCCGGCCGGAACACGGGCCGACCGCCGCCGTTCCCGGCCGCCGGCGCCACGGGGGCGTAGGGGGACACCTTCACCCTCGACACGAGGAGCCACTGCCACAGTGCGAACGCGATGCCGACCGCCGCGCACGCCGGTATCACCGCGTCCGCCGCGGAGACCATCGTCGCAACGCGCCGCCCGGAGATCGAGCAGCGGCAGGAGGTGATAGAGAGAGAGAGAGAGAGGCGCGTAGGTTTGGTTTGAACCTGGCAACAAACGAGCGAGATATATTGCGGTGAGTTGCTGAGTGTTTCGAGGAGAGAGGGAGAGGTGGTAACTGCATATGCCAAGACTGGCAATATCAGAGCACCTACCCTCTCTACGTATTCAAATTATTATTTTTTCTCAAACATAGTACATACATAGTCACTTATATCTATCTATCTATCTATTTATCTATCTATTTATTATATACTAAAAATCCATTAAATATTCTTAAAAACTTTTCTAAGCTATCATATATCATATGGCATGCTACAATTGCTTCTAAACCGTCATGTGACATTCTGAAAAAATCTTAAAATTCTAAAGAAAAGCAAAAGATCTAACCCGCTAGACTAGATTAATCTACTGAAGGAGCCTGCCCATGGCCCACCTCGCCTCCTTCCGAGTAAAATAAAGCACGTACAAGCTACCATTGATTTCTTCTTAACATGTTGCTAGTATCTTGGGACATCAAATAAAATTGTTTAATCAAATTGACTAACAAAGGAAAGGAGCAGTCCATTTTCAGCATATGGAACATGGCGCTAGAGTCCCGAAAGGAACTGGAAGTTGTTGCAATAGCCGGATATTTTACAATTTGATTTTTTTTAAAAAAACTTATTTTATAAACAGATCTCTAAAAAAAACTTATTCTAGAAATAGACTCATTTTTGACGCCAATGTACTTGGCATCATCGTCGTCTCCTGCCACCGTGGCAATCTAGCACCTTCAAAATGTACTTATGCCGTTACTTAACATCGTATCCTCATAGATACTAATTTTCACATTCTCCTTCGTCCATCCAAAAATAGCTTTCACCCGTGACCTTAGTACATCTAAAGTGGGGTGGATGGGAAACGAAATAGTCTTCAACTCATATCCTCGAACATGACATGTGAGTCAGCATAATGTTCAACCACTCTACCACCATAATAAACACAAACAAGTCTATTTATCTACATTGAAAATATATTAAGTGAATTTTAAAAAGTCAGTCTATTATCCAGGCACCAGAACAACTGCTATGGCCTACCATGCTCAGAGAGAAATGGAGTAGCTTTGTTCGATCTCGATGTTTGGCCTGAGCTAAAACCCTGGCACGAAAAATACAATGAGTGATTAACGTATGATTAATTAAGTACTAAAAAATTGATGAACTTTGATAAAGTTTTTGCATAAAATACACCGTAATAATCGAGAAAGTTGCTCTCCCAAACACCACTGCGGCAGCTAGCATGGAGAAGAAAACTGCTTTGTGATTCGTTTATTTAACATGGAGCCAATTGGGAAAGGGGCGAGGGCAATGGCCTTGTCCTCTTCATCTTCCTATTTATCACTATCAAATTAAAAGAAGATAAATAAATAATTTTAGATATTAGGATGACAATAATTTCTAATATATATATGTGATTTCAAATATGTCTAAACTGTTATATGATTTAGAAAATAGAAAATGCCAATGAGGAGTAAAGTGAACCAATTAGAGAAAATCTTGTAAAGCCTCAGAAAAAAATGGTTCTTCCTTTTCACCAAAATTGAAATAGCAGTTACCATCATTTTTACGTAATTATATGCTAATGACTTTCCCTCTACACTTACCTATTTTCGAAACAAATAACTCTACCCCTTTTAAACGATGAAGCGGATCATGGAATAATTGTTTATAGATGAATTATATAGTATTATAATAAAGTTACTTGACCAATACCGATTAATAAAATATTTTATATAAATCGTAGTTTTGAAGCATTGCATGAATAATCTGGTAAAATAGTATATAGGTCTCACTACAAACCCTAATATACATGACCGCACATTTGCGTGGAATACCTTCCTAGTTATATAAACGCGTGTATACTCACCCTATAAACGCACATACGCACACTCTATTTTTATGAACACCTCTAAAGACCGAGTTGTTATATCTTGATATCACGAAGTCACCACACATCTCTGAAGACTGAGCCGACATATCTTGAGATTCACAAAGTCTACCACAGACGTCATGTTGTCGACGGGAATGTCATCTACCACTAAAATAATAATTAACCATAAATACGAAAAACCGTGCCATGAATAGGACTTGAACCTAGACGGTCAAATTTCACCACCAGGAATCTAATCAGTTGAGCTACACTCATTTCACGTGTTTAAATTATTTTGTTGTACGGGGAGTGTTCAAATAATTAGTTTTCAAACTGAACAAAATAAATGCGAGTATGGAGACAAATTGATGTACTACGGTAGAAATAGAACAAGGGACGGTCAAGCAAATTATCTGAGTAAAATTATTCTGCAGTGTACAATTTTATGCGTTTGCCCCGATCATATGAACTGGTCAGACGCCTGCGTTGCTGCCAGTTGTGTTCGTAAAAGCTTACAACATCAAAATAAAGAAAAAAAAACCAATTGTCTAAATTCATCTTCAGGATTATTTTCTTTACAGAGGGGGTACATGTCAACCTCGCTTAGCCTTTTTCTCACACATCCTATATATTGTTTACATTTAAATTATTAACTAATATACCATGATGACATGTCATTGAGAATCACCTTAATAATGGATCCAAGATTGAAATACAGACGGTTTTAGATGAGAGATCAATAGTAAAACTTGTATTAATTTTAGTCAAGGGATCAAAATCGAACTATAGAAAAAACTGAGATACATGAGAGTTAATTTGTAGCATTGCTTCCTGTATCATTATCGCTTCACCCCATTAACCGTAGGTTCAAAAATCAGCGGTGGTTCCTGGCTACCACTATTGGCAGTGCACAACAGTTGTGTCATGTAAGATGACTTGTTTTCTCAAAAAAAAAAGTAAGATGCATGACTTCACAACCTAAAATCAATGTGTCCTTTCTTTTTCTATTTTGATTACAAAAACTGTGTTCTCCCTTTAAAAAAGGCAAAATTCTATTATCAAGAATCTTACGATATTAATGCATATTATAAAATTAAATTAAAAGGAAAACACCAATTAACTTTCTAAGGCTGACTCTAACAATATATTGCATTTTAGAGAGGTAAATGTGAGATTGCCTGGTGTGTAAATGCATTTGCTGTCGTCTCCAACGATGCTTTTTTAGCTCTCCCGCCTCCCGCCTCGACGGTTTGTTTTCCGGCGCGAAGTCCCGCGCTCCCGGGCAAAGCAGCATCCGGCGAAGTTTGTTGCCACAGCTGGTCGCCCCGCGCGTTGCCCAGCTCCTGGACGCGAGCAAAGCTGCTTCTACGCCGGCGCGTCGGTCGTCGCTTGGCCCGCGTGCTGCGCCTCGGTCGCCCGTCGCCCGGCGTGGCGCGCGCCGCTCGCCTTGGCTGCAGCGCCGTTTGGCCCGCGCCGCCGCCACTAGGCCTGCGTGCCGCCGCTGGCCCACGTGCCGACACTGCTAGGCCCGCGTGCCACTTGCCCCGCGCGGCGCTCGCTGGTCGCTGCTCGCCCCACGCGCTGGTTTTGCTCGCGCCACGCCTTGCTACTTGCTGCTGTGCCTTTTCCCAACATACGTCAGGTAACATTTGTTCCTACAATTCGTTTGATTTATGTTTGTTCTGTAGATTAATTTTTCTCATTTGTTCAATGTTTGTTCCATTGGATATGTGGCTATTAATTTTAGGGATGGCTATGAGGTATATTAAGCTTTCAAACTGTGGAACGACTGCTAGTCAGGGAAGAGATGCTGATGATGTTGAGACAGCTGCAGTAGTTTTGGTTGTTGAGGCAAAACGTCGATGGGAAGGTTCAATACCAGGTCACAAGATTGTCAAGCGTGACCGTGAAGGGGCTAACAAAATATTGAATGCTAAATATTTTGTGGAACGTCCAATGTACGATCATTTCCGCAGGAGGTGTGTTATTCAGTTGGAACATAATTTTTTTTGTATTGTTAAACAAATATGCAATAAATAATACAACTTCTGTGATAGGTATCGAATGCGGGAGAGTCTATTCCTTTAGATTGTCGATAAGGTGACTGAAGCAGACTCCTACTTCAAACAGAAAAGAAATTGTGCCGGTCAGCTGGGATTTTCTCCCATGCACAAATGTATGATTGCAATTAAAATGCTAGCTTATGGTAGCATTGCAGATTCATTGGACGAACATCTTCAGATGGGTGAGAGCACTGTATTGGAGACATTGAAGCGTTTTGTTAGAACAATAGTAAATATTTTCGGAGAAGAATGGATCAGGCCACCATCAGAAGTGGAGTTACAACAGATATTAAAGGTTAATGAGGCAAGAGAATTTCCTGGAATGATTGGCAGCATAGATTGTATGCATTGGGAGTGGTCGAGTTGTCCTACCGCTTTGCACGGGATGTATAAGGGCCACAAAGGGAAACCAACTGTGATTCTAGAGGCTGTGGTGACTGAGGCCCTCAGGTTTTGGCATGTATACTTTGGATTACCCGGATCCCATAATGATACTAATGTGTTGTAGCGATCACCGGTCTTTGATGATTTAGCTAATGGCAGAGCACCTCCGGTTGAGTTCACTATGAATGGCAACATTTACAATATGGGTTACTACCTAGCTGATGGGATATATCCAAATTGGACTAACTTAATCAAGACAATTAGTGCACCTATAAGTAACAAGCACAAGGTGTATGCACAGCGACAGGAGGCATGTAGGAAGGATGTGGAGCGTGCTTTCGGTGTTCTTCAGGCTAACTGAAAGATTTTGCACTCCCCTGCTAGGCCGTGGCACCAAGAAAATCTAAATTACATTACGAGGGCTTGCATCATCTTACATAACATGATCATCATGGATGAGAAAGGTGTGGACCTTCCTACTATCCATGAATCAGGGTGGCCAGGTCGGGAGAATCCTCCTGTCAGTAATATTACTGAGTTTATAGATGCTCAAACTTATATTCGGAACAAAGAAACTTGTCACCATTTTCGTACTGACCTTATCGAGCATATATGGGGATTGTACGGTTCAGGCACTGGACCTTTCGCAAAAAATGGAAGCATATGAATATTCAAGTGACGCAGACCAACAAGCTTTTGAATGTTGTTCATGTCAGGTGTAGTAGCATGTATATAATATGTAATGAAGAAATAAAATATGGCCATATTTGGTTCCTACTATTCTCTGAAGAAATAAAATAAGGGCCTGGTGCTGAATCAGGTTGATGCATATGCTCACTCAATAAAAGAGAGATATATTAATCAACACAATTGTCCAGCTGGGTTACATGCTCACTCGATAAAATAAGGCATAGTAAGTTCACACAACATACAAAGGTGAGTTCCCAGATTCAAAGTTCACACACAACATACAAAGTTGAGCTCAAAACATACAAAGTTGAGTTCACAACATCACATACAAATTCAGCTCATGCAAATCCACGACGTTCCATGATCTGACGTTGCATGCCAATGTAATAATTCTTCAAATGGGAAGCTACCTTGTCAATGTCTACTGCCATGATTGCAGCTTCAGCAGCTAGTAGTTGCGCCTCGGCTTGCAAGGAGAAAGGATTTCGCCTGCTTCGCTCGCCCCGCGTGAGGCCGCGCGCCGTTCGCCTGCCGCCCCGCGCGCCGCGACTCGCTTGCCCCGCGCGCCGCCGGAGCTGGTCGCCCCGCGCCGCCGGTCGCTCGACCCGCGTGTCGCCGGAGCTGCTCGCCCCGTGCGCAGTCGGTTGCTCGCCCCGCGTGTTGCCGGAGCTGCTTGCCTCGCGCCGCCGACCACTCGCCGGCTCGCCGATGGAGCCGCTCCTCCCGCGCGCCGCAGCTGCGTCAGGTGAGCGCTAACGGCCGCATGCCCCGCACGCCGCGGCGCATGACCTGCCTGACGCTCCTCTTCTGCTTCTCTTCCAGCTCGCAGTAGTTGACCACTCCCAGATGCATACGAGGAGAGAGGCGTTCTATTTTTACATCATCTCTCTCTTCAAAGGCAAACTTCCTATCGTCTTTGCCTCACCTGTTGGAGACCAATTTCTCATGCACAGTACCCATGCGATAGGCATTTCGGGTTTGCCTTGCCACATGCATGGCCTTGTTGGAGTCAGCCTAAGGGTGAGTTCTTTACCCAACTTTCCCAACTCACCTCTCTTTTTTTTCGCGCGCACGCTTTTCAAACTGTTAAACGGTGTGTTTTTAGCAAAAAGTTTCTATACGAAAGTTGTTTTAAAAAAATCATATTGATCCATTTTTTAAAAAAATTAGCAAATACTTAATTAATTATGTGCTAATGAGTCGCTCCATTTTTCGGGTGAAGGGAATATTTTTTCAACACTAACTAACTACCGAACACACCCTAAGTTGTCACACTATGGCATTCCCGTGAAAACGATTTCGATGTTAATTCGGACCAAACACTTGTTGCAACAGGTTTAAATGAACGTCGTTGCGTAGGCAAGGTAAACTGGAGTGGAGGGAGCATGGATGCGATTTAGCTTAGCGGGGAGGTAACGCCGGATGGCTTCGTCAGGAGGTTTTCCCGTTGGACTTGAACGCATAAATAAATAAATGATAGAAAGAAAACAACGGCAGTTTGTCCTTCGGTCAGAGTCGTTTAGTCAACGGTACCAAGCATGTACCAACCAGGTTTCAGCATATGCATGCGTGTAATATTTTGGAGTCATACCTAGGATTAAGGCTTTGTTTTTCATCTTCATCTCGAGGGCTCAACTCAACTTTTTTTTTCTTGCGCATGTTTTTCAAACTATTAGACGATGTGTTTTTTTGCAAAAAGTTTTTATACAAAAGTTGTTTAAAAAAATCAAATTAATCCATTTTTCAAAAAAAATTAGCTAATATTTAATTAATCACGCGCTAATGGACCATTCCGTTTTCCGTGCGTACGTGTTGGAAACACCGGGTAGCGAACTCAGCCTATCGTTAGGCACTAACTGCCGTCTACTCATGCAAACTATTCCCTTCAAAACAAAATATACACACTTCTGAAAGACTAAAGTTTTACGTGGAGATTAAAAATAGGTGTGAAATTAAATAAGGTTGGTTGAGGTGAGATAGTTGATAGAAAAATTAAATGAAAAATGATTGTAATGGGTTGAAACGAGAGAATAAGATTGTGAGATAAATTTTGAACCTAGAAGTTGTTGTAGTTGGGAACGAAGCGGATAGCTAGTTGGTAGATATGTAATTTTCTTTAATGAATATTCCTGTTCACTATACGTGCAGCACCAATCAAGCATTCATGGCAAAGCCATGGTCCTCGCCAGCCGCGGATTGGAGTCAGAGAGATCTCCGTCCATACCTTAGCTGTGTCTTGGATTTAACCGGATCCCGTGTCTATGTATGGAGGCATGGCGTCACGACAATATGTTTAAACTCTGAATTTGATATTGCTATTTATCGCAGTTGGTTGATCAAAAGGACAAAATTATGATCCAATGGCCTGGTTAGGTTGAGCTTGACAATGTAATTGCTAAAGTACTAGCACTGAGAACACTCAAATTTCATGACATGATTAATTTTTGTGATCTGAACACTTTTATGATAGCTCGGTAAAGCTAGAAAAGAAAATTACTATAACCACTTTCATTATAACCACTTTCATTAAAAGTAGGATATTCGACATGAATTGTTTTGTGTCGAATGGCACACAATCAGCAAAAGCCATAAAGCAAAATAATCAAGCTAACTCAAACAACTCAATTAACTCAAATCCTCAGATAAATACTTAAAAAATAAAATTAAAAAAATGCAACTCGATTATGTCAAATCCTGACATAAAGACATATAAAATATAAATAGAAAAAAGAAAGTTGCCATCTCGGCGTCATCGTCCCTGTGTCGTTCATGCCTGAAGTGAAGTTCCTCGGCCTGGCGCAGTTCTCCACCGTCGGGTGCACCATCGGCTTTATGCGTGTCGCCGTCATCACGGAGGACGACCCGGCCGCCGCTAGTCGCTAGGAGATCGTGGTGCTATGCCGCTACACCCGCTACTCGAGGACGTGGAGCGGGCGCAAGGGCGTGGAGATGTCGAGGAGGACGAAGCTGAACCATCTCCGGTACGTTGTCTTGCCTGCCGTCGACCTGGCGAGCTCGCTGGCATGGGTCGGCTCATCACTGCCGCTGCTTGATCTACCCCTACCCATTCTCCTCCCAATGTTCATGCTTCCTTCTCCCCAATAGCATCCCGACGTGAAGCAGAAGAGGGGAAGATGGGGCAGTACCGATCTGATGGAGGGGAAAGGGAAGTGTAACGCCCGCGTTTTTCTAAAAACCGTAGTTTAACGTCGCTCTGTCTTTCTGTTTAAAATCCCCAAAAATTTCAAAATTAGTTTTAATTTTGTTTTTGTTTATTTCCCAAGTTAGTTTTAATTTTGTTTTTATTTATTTTCCCCGGTCGTATCAAATCATTTTCTTTCCGTCCAAATATTCCAAAATATTTTGGACTTCTACCGCCCGGTGTTTATCAGTCCTTTTTCACCCGGAGATTCTCTGCACTTCCATTAAGCCAGTAAAAATCACTCAGGCTCATTCAACACTCGTGCATGCATGTTCTGTCTCTGTCCCTATTTTCCCTAAACCCCCTGCAAACCGACGGTTAGGCACCGTCCTGCCAGTACACAGTGAAGGATTGGCACCGTCTCCGTCTTCTCCGCCGAAGTTAGGCACCGCTCCGCGCCGCTCGCCGAGCAAGCCAGGCAACGACAACAGCTGGAGTCTGTAGACGGAGAAGCAAACACAGAGACATCAATGGACGTTCTCGTCGCCAAGTTTCTACTCCCGAATCACTCCGGCAGTATAAATACCCGAGCAGACTTACCGTGGAGTTCCTCAGCCGATTCACCACTCCATTTTCACCGCTCCGGAGCCGAGTTGTCGAGGCCGCGGAGTACACTGCGTCGAGGTAGCTTCCCTGTTTTTCCAAAAACCGGCCTCCTCCCCTCTTCCCCTGCACGACCAAACTCCCCTTTCCTCCTCTGTCCCCAACTCCTCCCTCTCCCTTCCCGACTCCTCCTTCCTCCCGAGCCGTCGCCGACCCTGTGCCCCAGCAGCCGCCGTCGGCCTGCGCCTCCCGAGCCGCCCCCTCCCCTCCCTGCTGCCGCCGCGCCGCGCCCCGCCCGGCCAGCGCGCCGCGCCCTGCCCGGCCAGCGCGCCGCGCCCCTGGCCGAGCCTGCCGCCGCCGCGCCGCGCCCCGGCCGAGCCCTCCCTCCCCGCCGCCGCCGCGCCGCGCCCGGCCCGGCCAGCGCGCCGCCCCCGCCACGCGCAGCCGCTGCCCGGCCGCCGCCCCACCGCGCGCAGCCGCCACTCCCCATCGTGCCTCCTCTCTCTCGGGACAGACAGAGAAGAAAGAGAGCAGAGAAAAAAAAGAAGGAGAGAGAGAAAGAGATAAGGAGAAGAAAAGAAGAAAAAAAAGAAAAGAAAAAGAAAGAAAAGGAGTAGGACCCACGGGCCCACATCTCTCCCTCTCTCCCTTTACCCCTTTGACCTGACAGCCGGGCCCCACTCGGAATATTCGCTGGAATATTCCTCTCTATTCTTTTAACCCTCCAAAAAGCTCCAAAAAGCTCCAAAAATCCATATCTTTTCATCCCGAGCTCCGTTTGACTCCGTTCAAATTCCAAAATCTTTCTAAAATTCCCCTCTATTTATTAACGCTGTCTTTTTCGTGTTTTGTTTTGGTTTAGCAGTGGTTTTATGTATTGTTTGTTTTCTCGTGTTTAGAACCCGAGTCGGATGGAGGATTCGCGCAGGAGTTCGACGCTCCGTCCGTTGTCGCGGAACAAGGCAAGCCCCCTTGACCATTTATTGCGCCTATATTTTTAAATTAAGTATTTTGTTTGCCAAATTGCATGCTTTAGGTTACACTGTTTTTGGCCATGATTCAAGTATGGATCGTCGGACCTTCCCAGTAGTCGCACTTTTACTATATAGGAATTGATGACCCCATTCCTTTGTAACTCCACTACATATTTGCGTTGGTATTTAAAATGCCAAAGTAGATTACCTATAGGTCACGATTGTTCTGTCGTGTGGGAAAAACTGGGATATTTATATTTTAAAAACCCGGCGAGATGTCGGTATGGTTAAGAAGGAGGAAAGTGTTTTGTAAAAACTTGATGATGCGGGAGTCAGTACCTTGGTGGTTTGACTACGTATTATCCATAAGGACCGTTTCCTTTGGGAAATTCATCTGAACATATGATAGTGCGACCACACGGGTATAATGGGATGCCCCTGGCCGAGTAAATAGCTAAAACATAGATGTCCAGCAGGTTAGCAGTTGAGGAGCACTGGTATGGTGGCGGGTATGGCAATCTCCTGCAGTGGGGATGTGTCGGAGTCCATACGGTGGGGCCTGAGTAGATGAGGGCTTGAAATTTAGCCTGATGCTTGGTGGAGAGATTCCACCCAACTGTGGGACACGGGATATTTATGGGTTGGTTATGGAAAAGCCTTGTAGCGAGCTCTCCTTTGTCGGCCGTGTCTGATCCACATGTGTTCGATAATACGAGAAGTCCGCGACGTGTGGGTAAAGCATGCAACCTCTGCAGAGTTTAGTCAAACTGTTTAAACAGCCGTGCCCACGGTCATGGGCGGATGTGAAGTGTTTCTCATAGCGTAGTGTTTGTTTTATAAATAAATTCTTGGAATGGGTACCGTCACCAGAGTTTGCCTTTGTGGCGGACGGCCAGCCTTCGTGGTTGGGAACGAGTCTGTGTGACTCGGGGTGTCGATTGGCACCAAGGTGTGGTTAGGGCTGAGATGGCCGAGGTAGAGTGGCTGAGATGGCCGCGCAGTGCTGAGATGGCACGGTGTTTTGATTTGAGGATTACTACAGTGACAGGTTGTTGCGAAGCAACCTGTGGAATGGAGTGAGGCGTGAGCCTTACTTCAAAAACTAAAAACTGATACACTAGAGGTTTTCAACTAAATTATTTATAAAACCTAGTTTTCCAAATAAAACCGTTCCACCCCTTGTTATTGGCCTTGCATGTCATTTTTTTTTCCGGGCTTGCTGAGTACAACGAGTACTCACCCTTGCTATTATTATTTATAGAGCTAGAAGAAGGATACCTCGATCCTTCCGCCGAGGCCTACTTTCAAGAGCAGGTTGAGTATGACTTCTTTGGGTTTCAAGCCTAGTTCCCAAGCCTAGCCTGTGGATTTATGGTTGTCTTCTTACTTCATGTCACCCTCCACTTTTGTTATGTTTCCGCTTGCGCTTATTTTGTCCATTCAGTTTTTCTACCAGTCTAGGGTTTGTCCATGACGGTAGTAGTTTGAGACCTCCAACAATGTTGTAATAAAAGCTTTGTATTTCTGGATTCCACTATTATCCTGTGAGTACCAGCTCGTGTATCCTGGGACTGGTACTGTAACCATAAATAAGGTTGTGACCTCCAGCCTATGCCGGTTGACTTTCTAGACCAGCATAGTGTGGGGCGCCACAGGAAGGAAGAGAAGAAATATAAGGGTCACTGACGAGTGGGCCCCATAGTATGGCTTAGCAGGTTATACCAAGTCAAAGTGCCATGTCAGCGAAACGCCCTTTAAAATTGCTGAGAGAGTCAAATTACACTGGTTTTAATAGTTGGGATGTCAAATTGAAGCTATATTTAAGGGAGTCAAAGTAGACTTATTCCTTACAAAAAGACCAAACAGATCGAAATTGGACCAATCGGCCCAACAAGCTAGAGCTACCCAATTGACTAACCCTAACTCCGGCTCTCTCCCACTTCGCATCGCATGTCTGCTTTTCCTCCGCATCGCTCCTCCTTTTTCGCTCTGCATAGCGCGCCTTGTGCCGCCACTGCCTCCTCCTCTTCCGCCATGGCTCCTCTACCTCCTCCTCCGCCCATACATCGTATCCTCGTGGCCTCCTCCTCCACCATCCTCACGTAGCTCTTCCATCGTCCTCACGTAGCGCCGCCGCCGCTGCCGCCGATGGCGCCAAGGCCTCCTCCTTCCCATTGCCCCGCTGTTTCAGTCAAGCCTAGGGGTGGACCGTGTGCACTGGGCTACGTCCAAGCCGCCGATGGTCACGTCCTCCTCCCCGTTGGCCCGCTGCGTTGGCCAATACTTGGTGGCTCAAGGTGAGCGCATGGATTATGAGGAGCAACACCGTTGATGATTTTTGCCATGCCAATAACTTTCACACCTCCTTGATTTCTTTGCTCCGGCAATTTGTACGATTTTTGTTTTTCTTCTTTTTTCTTTTTTTGGGATTATCGGTCGGTTTAGGTTCGATGGATGTAAGATTTCTGATTGCTCAATTGGTTTTTTAATCGATCTTTGATGTTGTGAATTGTCCTCCATACAAGATTAGTATTTTGTATCGATCTTTAATTATTTTTTTTGCTTTGGCCGCCGTATGCGATTACGCGTGTGCGGAGACGGAGGGCGCCACTCAGTCGGACTTTATGGACGAAAAATTTGTGACGATCGGAAAGTTACTTTTTAAGTAGTTAAGATAAGATGAGATAAGATTAAGATTTTGAATTATTGGATGTTAATCTTTATAAATTTTCTGCTTTTTCGTGCAGTATACGGACAAATATTTTCTTGGTTTTGGGTTGTTTCCTTTACTTTGTTAAAAGTCTGATTTTTCTTAAAAGTGAAATAGTTTTTTTTATTTTTGGCTAGTTTTTATTGTTAATTAGGTCCTATACTATATACTATATATGTGCATGCTCTCTTGCTTCCGGCCTATATGCTTTCAAAATCTAGATTTGTTTGTTTCTGATTACCACATCTTAGGGAGAGAAGGAACAATACTGAAGAGCTTTGTGAGGTCAATGTCGGTAGGGAATTGTAGCCTGATGGCACGTGCATCGTCGGTGTCACAGCAGACAC
>BDMV01000001.1:19806671-19923955 GCA_008326285.1 Oryza officinalis | reverse complement strand
CCCCCCCCCCCCCCTCTTGCTGCCATGCCATGACACCGTGCGCTAGAGTAGGAGATAGACGCAATCTTGCTCGCACGTGTCAGGAGTCAGGATGGAAAAAGGAAGCGATATCGATCGATCCATCAGGGAAAGGAAGCGGAATCCATCTGCTCTCTCTCGCATCTACATGGGTTGCGGTGCTACGGCTTATATTCACCACGCAAGAGACAGAAATCAGAAACGTGCATTGCAATGGGTAAAGCACGCGAAGGTGGGCCAGGGATGCGCGGTGGAAAATAATCAAGCGATGGACGAAACGCAGGTGTGACGATCGAAAAGATGTAAATTTTTTAAGTAGTGTAGATGTAGGAATAAGTTCACTTTAGGTCTTTGAATTTGGCACCGAATTCAAAATTCATCCCTAAACCAAAATACTAGATATGATGGGTCTCCCACTCTCGGCGGCACCAGGAGGAGCATCGGCGCCATGACGTCCATGCCGCGCTGCCGCAACAACGGCGTCGGCGGTGGCCCGTTCAAGTCCAAGCCCAACTCGCCGCCGTTGGTGACGGCGTGGCCTGCCTCTCGTTCGATCTGTCGCCAAGATCCATCGCGCTGCCTAGACCAACATTGTCACTTGGAAGCCGCCACCGAGATCTAGAGGCTGTTTCCACTGCCGCCCCTAGAGGCCCCGTCCCTGGTCGCTGGGACCCATCTCCCGCCAGCGCCCCCAACTCGACCCCCTCCACTGTTCTTCGTCGGTGACATCACCTGGTGGGACCGTGGAGGCGAAGACGGAGAGAACGCATGGCGGTGACAATCTTGCTGCCGACTGCGGCCAGGGCCGGGAAAGAGCGGTCCACCAGTGCCTCTATGCGGATGGCGGCGAGCACAGGGAGGTAAACCGGCAGCACACACCGGAGAGAAGAGGGGAAAGATGACGTGGGTCCCACTATATTTTTTTATTTTTAATCAGACAGTCAATGACATTTGGGTCCTGTGATTTTTTCTGATTTTAAGTGGCACGTCAACACTACATAGACATCATGTCAGCCGAAATCACCATCGTAACCATCTTGAGACCTTATTTATACTGGTTTTAATAGTTGAGGGACACGTCATATCTGGTATTACGGTATAAGGATGAATTTTAAACTTAACAACAAATTAAGAGACTTGAAGTGAACTTATTCCAAGTATATATGGGCTTGTGCCCAAATAAGTAATTGGGCTGCCTAGCCTCCAACTACAGCCCACTCGTGCCTTCGTTCTAACCACATGGGTAATGGGCCAAGGTCAAGGAGCATCTAGATTTTAGGTGATTAATTTTTTTTAAACAATTTTAGTCACTTTTCTCATCCCTCAGAGAAGAATTCAACGGTTCTCTTCACTCCTCCCACTTTCTTAGATAGAATGTTGAACAATAAAGTATTTTATCATACAGTAATTATAAAATTACATGAAAAAACTTAAAAGTTCATAAAAATTTACAAAATTACATGCAAAAAATATTCAAACTTAGATAAAAACAAAGTAAAACCATATATGACAACAAAATTGCAATTAAAAAGAAATAAAATTGCACATCACATACCATTGTAGTTTTAACTTTTAGGCGCTTGAAATCTAGCAATACCCTTATTTCATTAACCCAATAATCAATTAGCTAGTGGGTAGCAACTGTTTTTCTTTTTCCGGCCACCATTCTTGAGCTTGCTTGCTCATGGAGAGTGCAATAGAAATTTAGTGTTGTTAGGAAACATATTCGTAGGTTTATGAGTGTAGTGTACACGTGTAGTGATGTGTATATGAGCAGTGGTAATGGAATAAACACATCATTACTATTGCAAAAAGTACAAATTAATATAGCCACCCTTGAGTAATGACAAGTCGTACATATACACCACTCTTATTATAAGATTCATGGGCTCTCTTTTTTTCCCCTGATCACCATTTCTTGGACATGCCCCCAAGTTCTTTTTTATTTCTAAAGAAAAATATATATGTGCCTCTTTTTCTCTGGCTACCATCAAACCTTTGATGCTTTTATTTTCTTAAATGAAAACTTCACACTTGTATTGGCACCACATAGATCGATGATATCATTTCCTTGATTGTGTGTGAAGAAGTGAATGCATCACCGTGCGTATACATGGTGGTCACCGTCCTTGCGAAGTTCACTACAGTCTGGGGCACGATCAATGGTTGGTCATCAATCGGGTTTGTGCAATGTTCTACCATATCCTTCCATGAGTCTTCAATGAGTTCTCTTAACCTTTGGTAGGTCTCATGAATTGTTGTCCCATGCTCCTTCATGTAGCACTGAATTGTAGAGGCATAGTGGTCCCCAGTTTGCTCACGCTGAAACATGTATATGTGATAGGTAAAAAAAATATATTAGGAGAGTTAGAACAACATGCATCATTATGGCAATACCTCAACTTTGTGTTTGTGCACAAGCTTGTGCCATAACTCTAATTAATCTGAAGCATTGTGTTGGTGTCGAAACACGTCCGAACCAACCAGGAATAGAATATAATGTCCAAACATGTAAAGATAGAGAAGGACCTTATTTGATACAATATCATTGGAGAGTCGCACAAATATATCAAAAGACTTGAAAAGGGATGGATAACTCAAAATCCATTCAAATATATCTTTGGTTGCTATGTCATCCATTCCAACAAATGAAGCAGCTGCTAATGTAAAGCCACCACTACTTCTCACTGAAACCTCAAAATGTTCCTCCAATGTTTTTGGCGTATAATCCTCATCACGCCATTTTAACTCCTTGGTGTAGGCATGAACTAACCGTTTTAGCTGCATTTATTGAGTATATATACACATAAAGTCATTTTAGAAAACAACAGTTGATATAAGAAAAAACTAAGTGTTGATTAAAAATAAATGACTAAAACTTGTGGATTCCCAGGTGTATAATATTTGTTGAGCTATTGTACAGCTGTTAGATAGCTTCCCATATGCGAGGAACTTTTTACAGAGAAATATGAAAGTTCTTTGAAACAAAAGCTGAAAATCCACATACATTACCCAATAACATAAATTAATGAGATTCATGCATGTTACAACTAATTAATGAAAATCATGCATAACAAGAAAGATGAATTCTCATCGAGAAAAAGCAAGAGATGAATGGATAATAGTAGTTATTGCTCCAAACAAGTAATACTGGTTTGATTTTGTTATTTTTTAAATGGTGAGAAGCGCAAAGTGTGTAGTTTTCTACATGATATCTGTCTACCGTACAAAGTTAAATCTGAATTCCCACTTTCATGTTATCTTTTCAGTTAGTTTCAACTATTAAAAATCATTGTTAGTTCACAAGTGAATTTTCATATCAATTCATATTTATTGTATGTATACATAAGGTAGCGACTCTATCTTGGTAAAACACTACAATAAAGATTATCCCTACATATTAGTTTCTTATGGCAAATATGTGGTTTGGTCAAAAGCAAGGAGACTACATGCCATTTCTTTTAGATAAAATACACGGTATCTCTTCTCAGGTCCAAGCTCTTCCTCGAATGAGTCAAATGTCTTCAACATGTATGCATAGAACCCCCTAATATACTCTGGGAGCAGTCCAATTGCACTTTCATCCCACCTGCATTAATTGTAATATTTCCATAAAATTTTCATGATAAATAAATATGTAAGCTATGCTAAAAACTGGTTCTACAAATACAAGTACAAGTAATGGGTTTGTCTGACATTAGTAGTTAATATTTGGTACTTCCATAAATAATAATGAATTCATTTTTGTTACCTTTAAACATAAAAAACACATTTGGGGGGCACTGTGGCTTGAAGCACATCAATGGCTAATGCACATAAATAATTTTATCTTTTCTTGACCGACAATGGGGAATCCCCTATGGTCATATTTATATTATAAAGAAATAATTATGAAAGATATACATGTAGAGAGGAATGAAGCTTAGAATTTTCATTTTTACTACGTCCGTCTCTTTTGGGACGGAAGTATAGCTAACATTGTTACTCTGGATTTACATGATTTACTTTTAACTAAATCCTTTTCTTTTATAAATTTTAGTATACCATTTTTTTTATTCTAGACCTTGGTTAAAAATATCCATTAAGACATACTCCTCACCCATATTTTACTATATAGACACATCCATGCTTAGATACCGTGCACTATAGAATTACCATTAAGACAGACTCCTAATTACACACAATATCATTTATTCATGATGTAATTACCTACGTGCCCCTTAAATTTCACGCAATCCTTTCTATGCCCCTGATATTTGCTTCATCCCTTATACACACTTGAGTTTTTCTTTGATTCTTTATACTCCCTCTATCTCATGATATAAGACGTGCACGTCTTTCAAGATTTAACTTTTAAAATATTTTAACCAACAATTAGTGTAATATAAATTAGATTTTATTTGGTGAAAATAATATCATTGAATTGACATTCGAATATATTTTCATATGGTTATAATTTTATTGCTACATACTTTATATAGTATATGAGATATTATAAGCCAAAGATTAGTTTTAGAGGCTATGTCAAGTGTGACCGTGTCTTATATTATGGGATAGAGGGAGCATGTCCATTTTGTTGACCAAGAGTTGAAAATTTGCTTTTCTTTAGAAACAACCTTATTACTCTTGGCGCAAAAAATATTCCCCCTTGCTCAAATAAACCCCATCCTAAAAAAATATCCACAACTTAATTTTACCAACATACCAGATTGCTGGCCTTCTTAACTACTCCATCCATCACATAAAAAACCTACCTAGTATCGGATGTGACACATCTTAATACTACGAATCTGGATAAAGACATGTCCAGAGTACTAGGTTATGTCACATTCAAAACTTATATATTAATTGCTAATACTTTATTATATGAACAATGGACACAGTTGAACAAGTTTACACGGTTGCGAGCATTTTCTTTGTTGCTAATGTATGCAAATATATATTCATACCATTGTATGAGCGATTGATGCAAAATATGCCAAATAATTAATATCTGATTAGATGAAAAGAAAAAAAATCATTGCAGGCTTAAGAGATTTGACCTATTAATTGCTTCTGCAAGTAGCATACTCTCTTCTGTTGTACCATATGTGTCAAAGATATCATCTATTATTGTCATAAAAGCTGTAACCCTTGTAAGTATAATTCTGGAGAGAGAGTAATCAGGTTCATATAGTGCTCCATTCATCCAAAAATACATTTCTACTATCCTATCTCTAGAAAAACTCAAATTTGATTTGACTTTAAGCTCCTTCCACCACCTGCAATGTCAATATATAACATTATTGTACATGAGTTAAAAGAGCCCTAGGTTATAAAATATAGGGAAAAGTTTAAAATGAAAAATAGACATTTGAAAAAACTCACAATGTGATCTTGTTTAATTCCTCACAATAAAGAAGTTGCAGAAGGTTGAAATTCAGTTTCGCAAACTCCAATATGGTTTCATTTCTTGTAGCCTCTATTTCATAAATAGGAATGTAGTTTCTCATTTCTACAATTCGCGCCCTTCGGAATATTGGCGCTTCAAGAGCAAAGGATACTTCCGTTGATAATATTGGGTCTGATGATTCCAACACACCCTCAAGGCGACTTATAGTGAAAGTTGCAGCCTCATCAAGCACTTTCTCTCCATGAACCCTAAGGTTTGCTGCATTATATAAGCTTAACAGACTTCTTGTGTCATTAACAATGAAATTCCCTTCATTGTCTTTAAAACTGAGAAAAATACCTGCAACGTTCATCGAGTAATGAATACCAATCAATAATATTTCGAACATATAAATGACCTAGAATCAATAGTTGATCGGTTGGTTCTCTAGACGTACAATTAGCCATAATATACTTCCGAATAAATGGTTAAACATGCTAAATATATGTAAATATATCATTCCTTGCAAAAATATAATTGGTCATATTAATTAGTTCTCTTTGCTTTGTTGGTCTAGGATGAAATGAACTGCATTGTTTTTCTCTGCAATAGCATCACTAGTTAATGTTTTCTTTTAGTGCAAATTTCATAAAATTAAAGATATTTTGACCAAACCCACAAAACAACATATTTAAGGGGGTGTATCACAAAATATAGATTTAGCACTAACTTTATCATAAACTACATATTTAAGGCATATACAGTATCGCAAAACTATACATGCAGTACTAATTTGATCCCAAAACTATTTTTATAACTCCAGTAGAACATTAGTGCTAGGGATAAACTTTAAATTCTGTTGTTCCATGATAAGTCTATTACTAAGTTTGTAGTTTTGCGATATACCATTTTAAATATGTAATTTTGTGATAAACTTAATATTATATATGTATAGGTTTACGATGTATTGCCTTAGATTTATAGTTTTGTGATAGTTTAATGAAGATATATGTAGTTTATAAAAAAACACCATTGTTCTAGGTTGGAAACATGTAATGATTGTATAAATGTGATTTCACTGTAGGCTTATACCTAAAATTTCCCTACAATATTGCTGTGAGCTAGCTTTTTTGCTATTTGGTATGAATGGAGTTTGTTTGATTTCTTAACGGAAAGGGTCTTGTCAGAATAGAAGGACACAACGTCTACGTGCTAGCACATATTAAACAACTAATATACATTAATTACCAGATGAACAATACATATAAAATATTTAATATGATTAATGTACCTTCTGTCAAATATAATATAACTTGTTAATCAACTCCAGTTTTATAACAGTTTACTAACACGAGGGCTTACCGGATGACATATTGTAGCCATTCTTTCGCAGAAGATAAAAGCGAAGTGAAACTAAATACAAATCTTTGTCATTGTAATCAGAGCTGTAAACAAAGTGCAACAGCTCATTAATCTCGTTCACATAGTACATGTCTAGTCCCAACCGTTGTATTGCCATTATAATGTCCAATATTTTTTGTACTTCCTTTAAACCCTTTATTATTGTTCTAACTTCTTCTCTCAACACTTCAGCCCTTCCTTTCATACATGCTTGCTGTACGTAAATGACAAACATTAGTCAATTTATCTAGAAAAGTGTTAAAATTTAGGGAGCCTTCTATATATCAGTTGACTAAAATTTCTTGAAATCAAAATAATTGTTCTTACAATTTGGATCTAGTTCTAACCATCAAAAAATTATCCTATGAAAGACTTGTACTATTTATAAACCAACTACACACCCTAACCTTAACCATAACTCGTCTTTCTCCTTCCCCTCCACACACCTAGCTGCCACCCCATGGGCCATGGCCGATGCCTTCCCTGCCTACCACCATGTTGATCTTCTTTAGAGGTTTTTAATTAACACTGGATCTGCCACCATATAAATATATAATACAGCTCGGAGACCATACCCACATATATAGGTTAATCTTGCCATCTGCTTTGGCAGCGCTAATCCTCCTTGTTGTACCACCCTACTGCTGCCCATTAGCCTATGATCACCCCGGCCTCTCACTAAACCCCAAAACTCTATCATCTTCTTCCTCGTACCTATTCTCCATTCTCTTAGCATCGCCGCCTCTTTACGCTTTTGTTGGACAAGAAAGCCACCGTCATCGATTATCATGGAATGAATCGTGATATAGATTATTCAACAAATGAAATCTCGGCTGATACAGAGTTTGATAAATGAATCTAATGATTGACACTTGATAAAATTGTAAAATTTACACTGTACTATATATAGATGGCCATATGGCCCGAGGCCCAACGGCCCGGCCCAAGGCACAGCAATTTGGCCCAGCCTAGGCACGACACGGCCCGACTGGGGTCATGCCCGTGCCGGCCCGGCCCGACAGCCGGGCCGTGCCTGGGCTGCTTCCTCGGCACGGTGGGCCGGCACGGCCTGGCACGAAGTTTAGGAAAGAGAAACAGACTTATTTTCAACCATATGTAAGGCATGGCCCAAAGGATAGGAAGACAAAATAGACTTATTATATGGCACGGCCCAAAGAGTAGAAACGTAAAATAGACTTATTTTAGCTATATATATGTCATAGCCTAAAGAGGAGAGAGAGAATATAGACTTATTTCAAAGAAGGCACGATGGGCTGTCGTGCCTTCGGGTCGGCCCGGCACAGTCCGACCCTTATTGGGCCGTGCCTGGGCCATAGGTGGAGCACGTGGGCCGGCATGGCCCGACCTGGCGTGTTGGTCAGGCCATGCCAGGCCGACAAATCTTGGCCCGAGCACGATCGGGCCTGGGCCGTGGCGGGCCGGGCGGCCCGTTTGGCCATCTATAGTACTATATGGTATACGGGTGGACAAAAAACTAGAAGCTCGTGGCTTAGATCAGCTTGTAGCGAGCTCAGCTCAGATCGACTCGTACTTGTAGTCTTAATGAGTCGAGCTAAGCTAGGCATGTTGCTCGTGAGCTTAACGAGCCAGCTCATGAGCTGCTCATTTAGCTCGTTAGTACTAGAGATCATCATATCATCACGCACTTAGCGCTTCTTAACTAGTGATTAGTCCTTTAATTCCATTCAAACTATTGATGTTTAATGAATTTTTCATTAGTTAATATTTTTTATTAAGTTTATATATGATAGAATAATAAACTGAAAATTATAAAGACGACATAAATGCATTAACAAGCCTAACGAGTTTAATGAGTCAGCTCGCGAGCCGAGCCAAGCAAGGCTTTTAGCTCATTATCCTTAACGAGCCAAACCGAACTGACTCGTTATCCACCCGTAACTATTGGTACCTGTGGTGCAGTCGGTGGCTCATAATTGAGAAAGAAATCGCCCCACAAGCTAGGATGGAAGTTGGGAGACTTCCGCACCCCCTCGCTGTTGGGAGGCTGAGCAGGAACAACTGTTGGCACGGTCTTGTCCATATGATCAGCAGGTATGTACGTTATCTGTCTAGCTAATTTACAGGCTTGTGTATCGTAGGAGTTCGTGAGTGAGGCGATGCCAAGCCGTGCGTTGCGTGCAATTATGGTTGCTGGTATATATATATAGGATCGATCAAGTTAAGTGACCGTGATGTAATGCGTGATGTACGTCGTGGTGGTGGTCGCAGTATGAAGTGCTGATAGATTTGGGTTTTTATTTGACCTTATGGCTGCCAAGCCTTGGTAACCCTTCTGCTCGAGGTGCCAAGCCTTGATAACGACTACTCAAATCAAGAGTAGAGCGTCCAGATTCATCTAAAAAAATCTTCAAGATTTACTTTGACTCCGTCGCTAAAAGGAACAGGAAGAAAAGTAACATTAGTTTGACAAGAAAATTCTTTACATATCGCTAAATTTTGCTTAATCTTTTTCATTCCCCTAAATTTTGCCTCATCGCTTATATTATCCCTCTCTTGTACTTATATGATAGCTTATGAAGAAATACGATTTTTCGATGTGAAAAAAATTATACGTTTATGGAAAACAAATGTGATAGAATCAGTTGGCAACAAATTTGAAACTGAAATTCAAAATTGTTTAAATTAATTTAAAATCAAATCTGATGAAATTCATACAAAATTTAAACTTGAATAAAAATAATTTTTGTTTCCAAATTCTCATGAAACTTTTTTTTGTGAATTTCATCACTTTTTTTGGAAAATTTAAATATGTTTCAAATTTAGGGTCAAATAAATCTGCCCCTTGGATTTTATTATAATTTAATTTTTTCACATTGAGATATAGTAGGTAGCACATAAGTGTGAAAGAAGGACAATATATATTTGTATTGTAAAAAAAAATAACGATTGACTAACAGAATGGACATGAAGTGGTTAAAAAATAAAAAAAGGAAAGGGGATAAATGTGATGAGACAACTTATGGGCATGGAAGGGATAGAGAAAAACTCAAGCACGTGTAAGAAATTTTCCCTAATTTTATATGCATGAATATGTAATTTAGTTTTACCCAGGTACATATCCAACGTGTTAAACGTTATTTTCTCCGTTCAAAAATATAGCTCTATAGTACAAGTTTAAACTAGACATGTAGCTATAATTTTTGGACAGAGGTGGTGTAACACTTTAGAAGATCATATATCATTCAATTTTTATTTTTTTACATGATCCAATAATTACAAAATTTTATATGTAGAGCTGCACTTGGTCGAGAATCTCAATTATTATTTATCAATGATTTAATAATTTGAAATTTCAATTAATAAATACCACATTATACTTAATATGAAGTTGATATTAATAAATATTTCTAGAATAGGTGTTGAATATCCTAGTCCTGTTCGGTTACAATTGGACTTGAAGTTTGTCAACTGGCTATACGCCAACCACGGTATTTGTAGAGTATGGGAATCGTTGAAACGAGTATATACACGAGATTGAGGTAAAAGAGACGGGAGACAGGAATTTTTATACAGGTTCGGGACTCTTAACTGACAGGTAATAGCCCTACTCCTGTTGGCTGAAGCCGGTGTTGCCTTTATATATCAGTATCACACGAGTACAATATTTGGGATGATCTAATCTAGTCAACGTTAGCTTGGCGGCATGGAGCTCGAACACGTAGTCAACAGCTAGCGTAGTCTTCTTCCTCGAATATGAACTCGACGAGATTGGAAATAACTCTAGATCCCTCATTATGGCCTTTGTGGCTCTAGATTGGATTTGTCTAAATCTGTATTGGCTTGTATTCTGACTTGGCACGTCTAAATCTGTCTAGACGTCCATTGGCCTCTCCCCTCTCCTCCTAAGGGGTCTTGTATTTATACTCTGAGATATCCTCTTGTCCAAGTAGAACTAGGAGACAAGTACGGATACGATCCGAGTAGTCCATGTAGTATCCAACTAGAACTCTGCTTCTCTTTTCTTATCCGAAACACCTTTCGTATATGAGGCATGATTACGTATAAGGCTTGGTAAATGATGGGCCCTGCCAAGCCCAACCCAAGACTATTGGGTATGTCTTATCTATAACACTGACAATAGATCCTGACTTCAAAGCAAATGAATGAGTTGATGTTCTACACCGAAGACCTTAGAACAATAGTTGTCGAACTCACCTAATTGTTCTCGGACAGCTGAGAAGGTGTGGAGTATGCGACTAAGTTCCCTGCATAGCCTTGACCGAGAACATAACCATAAGTTGAATTTGGATTGAAGTCAAAAGATACCATCTCGGTGGGCACACCATTCTCAGACTCATCCGACCATTCTCGGATAGCCGAGCTGGTGCAGAGTACGCGACAAGGTCCTTCTCTTCTCCTGAACCGAGAAGTCAACTTGAACTTGAATTCACTAATCCGGCACATCTAGTCTGAAATAAATTTCGACTACTGTGTGCCCTGGGATCAGTATATGTCTATTAATTGTGTACAAGAATTGTTGGTTTGAGTTTTATTAAGTTAAGACAAGATGTCTACAACTATGAAGCCTCCAACTAATCTTTGTTACCCAAGAAGACCAATTGCTCTGATATTTGATTTTCCTAAAAATAATTCTCAAAATAAATTGTTAGATAGAAAATCCCCCAAGTGAAAGCTTGGGAGTAACATTATATGAATTGAAAATATTGAAATTAAAAATATTGAAAATAATTTAACTGTACGTGTGCCAATAAATGAATACTCTCACTAAAGCTGCCCTCCGCTGAACGAAGTTAGATACTCAACTACCCCTAACTGTTTTTATGGAAAGTTTTCCACAAAAGCAGCTTGAGTCTTATAACAAACTAAGGTGAAGAAGCGAATTCCTATCCCCCGGCTGTGAAGTTGGAAAAACCAATTCACGATTACATAGCTAGTTAATACATTACAGTGGGTACTCTGTCATGACCAATTCTGACATGGTCGTTTGACCCTTAGCGTCCGACTAGCCCATAGTACCAGGCGTCTCCGTCTAAGGTGCTATGACCCGATGACTAGTTAGACTTAACGTAATAGGTTAATAAGAAATGATTTCAACCAGTAGCGATATGAGAAAAGAGAATCAACGGATAAATATTGCACATTTGATTTGTATTAAAAACTTACATAGATTGATGAAGAAGGTAGGAACGTCACACACATTGGTCGAGAACCAAGTGCGTTGTCGTACTCGACCACTCGCAGAGGATTTGGAGAGTTGGCAAGATTGCTACAACGCTGGTCGAGAACCAGGTGGGTAGTCGTACTCGACCACTCGTAGAAGATTTAGAGAGTTGGCAAGATTGCGACAACACTGGTCTAGAACCAGGTGGGTGGTCGTACTCGACCACTCATAGAAGATTTGGAGAGTTGGCGAGATCGCTACAACGCTGGTCCAGAACCAGGTGGGTAGTCGCACTCGACCACTCGTAGAAGATTTGGAGAGTTGGCAAGATCACTACAACGTTGGTCGAGGATCAGGTGTGTAGTCGTACTCAACCACTCGCTGAAGATTTGGAGAGTTGGCGAGATCGCTATAACATTGGTCGAGAACCAGGTGTGTAGTTGTACTCGACCACTTGTAGATATTTTGTAGAGTTGATGAGATCGTTACCACACTGGTCAAGAACTAGGTGGGTAGTTGCACTCGACCACTCGTAGAAGATTTGTAGAGTTGACGAAATCACTACCACGCTGGTCGAGAACTAGGTGTGTAGTCGTACTTGACCACTTGTAGAAGATTTGGAGAGTTGGCGAGATCGCTACCACGTTGGTCAAGAACCAGGTGAGTATTCGTACTTGACCACTCGCAGAAGATTTGGAGAGTTGGCGTCTTCGCTACCACGCTGGTTGAGAACCAGATGTGTAGTACTCGACCACTTGTAGAAGATTTGGAGAGTTGGCGAGATCGCTACAATGCTGGTCGAGAACCAGGTGTATAGTAATACTCGACCACTCGTAGAGGATTTGTAGAGTTGATGAGATCGCTGCCACGTTGGTCAAGAACCAGGTGGGTAGTTGCACTCGATCACTCGTAGAAGATTTGTAGAGTTGACAAGATCGCTACCACGCTGGTTCTCGCTACCATGCTGGTCGAGAATTAGGTGGGTAGTTACACTCGACCACTCTTAGGGACGCTTGAGTTGGTTATTACATGTGCATCTCATGTGGCCAGCATGACTCACATACCCAACTTATAAGCATATCGAACATCTGTTCGCAATTATGCCGGGTGATCAAGCCAACAACGTTTGCGAGGAGATTGTAAGTAGCAACCTTTTCACAAATAGACTGGGTTGTGACCGGTACTAGATGTAAGATAGGCCGCCGGTCTCTGCTGGTAGGTTTGGTTCGACAACTCCTTGTTTGTTTGAAAACGTTCTCGACAATGTGGTGTACTCAACCTTTGTCTACCAGAGTGCTCGATTGTTCCTGAAAAATATTGTCTAGAAGGCAAGATATATATAGCAGATAATACCGAGTACGTACTCGAAAAATTGTATAAATCTTCTAGTATTACCAGGACATAATGAACAGATTCAAATTAAATATTGGGTACTATGTAAACAGTAAACAAGCATGATTTATACAGAAAAAATAGAGCGAGCCCCAGTATTATACCATTGTCGGCCTAATATAGGAAGTGCTAGCACAACAGACATTATATAAATAACATGCTCTAGATAAACATAATAAATTATGGATCTGAAAATAGGTACGGTAAATTGTATAAAATATTACGTACCTTTGTAGATACATGTCGGATGTATCTATGAAATCAGTAGATTGATTTAAAAAATCAATATACTAATTATCTTGATTGGCGATGCTAACCAACTCGGAAGTAGTCGACCCAGATTGAAGCTTCGTGGTCGACGGTATTGAACTGTTGTTTTCTGCGACAACGGTGTCTTGAAGTTTTGTCGATCCTAGTAGATTGATTTGTTGGCGGTGACGGTCCCGATCTGGTCAGGGGTGTACTCTGGTCATGTCAGATCTCCCAGGGCCAAAGTCATTGAAGTATTCCTCGTCGAAAAATCCATAGGGCAATATCTTGATGAAGATTGAGATGACGAGAGTCCCAATCTATAGGAGAATGCACTCCGGTTGGGTCGTATCTCCCAAAGTCGAAGTCATCGAAGAGTGTTTTTGTCAGAAAATCCATCTCGTCGAAACCTTGGAGCACCAAGTCCCCTACCTGGCGTGCCACTATCGATGGGTTATACGTAGACCACGGTATTTGTAGAGTATGAAGATTGTTGGAACCAGGGTATACGTGAGATTGAGGTAAAAGAGACGGGAGACAGGGATTTTTATACAAGTTCAGGCCCCTTAACTAACAAGTAATAGCCATACTCCTGTTGGTCGAAGCCAGTGTTGCCTTTATATATCAGTATCACACGAGTATAATATTTGGGATGATCTAATCTAGTCGACGTCGGTTTGGCGGCATGAAGCTCGAACACGTAGTCGACGACTAGCGTAGTCTTATTCCTAGAATATGAACGTGGCAAGATTGGAGATAGCTCTAGATCCCTCTTGTCGCCCTTTGTGGCTGTAGATTGGGTTTGTCTAAATCTATATTGACTTGTATTCTGATTTGGCACATCTAATTTTGTCTAAATATGTTTTTATATTTACGACTAATTATTCTTCCAGTGCTACATAACGTACCCGTTAATAGCGAGGCGTCTGTGTTGATCTTATCAATCTTTAAGATATATCGGCCCAGCCACAAAGTTAAGGTATACGTGCATACAATTACATGGATTGAGTTTGTGCACGTTATTAATATGTAAGCGTGTGTCTAGATTGTATCTCAGGAAAAAAATATGAACAATATATATTAGCTTTCCCAAAGAAAGTAACTATCTAAAATACTTCATTCGTTCTAAAATATAAGAAATTTTGGTTGAATGTGACACATCAGTCTATGTCTATTCAGGATCACTCAAAATTTATTATAATGAATGCGATGAATCGGAGCCCGACCCGTAAGGCAGCTAGTGTAGCTAGGTCGCTTTTGCGCTAGGTGGTCAACCGGTAGTCAAGCTTGTTTAGTTTCCCGGCCGTCGGCTGGTCGTCAATCACATCATCGACCGATCGATCACCGTTTAGTTAACCAGTATTATTACGTGTCCACGTAGAGAGTCGTACATGTACAGTTGTTCAACCGATCGATCCAGTCGTGTGTTTGTCAAAAGGCGATCTAAAGCAAAGCAAAAGTTGGGAGTCCCAATACGGCAATACCCCATATGAAGTTGCTGCGCGTGCGTCGTGCGTGACGTGTCTTTGGTGGGCTTGGGACTTTGGAAGGAAAGGTGGGGGCGCGCCTGGACCGCACAGGTGTTGGGCCGTGCGCGCGATCGAGGCCGCGTGGGCCGGACAGCTGTGTACAGCTATTGCAGCCTGCCTCGGGACAAATGGACTCATGGACCGACGGACAAATTAGCTGGTGAATTGAGTCGCATGGTTCGGCGGCTGTCCGGTCATCGATCAACTTGGTCATGGGCGGCGTCCAATACATAACCTAGGATGCATGCCACACGTGCACCATGTGGTATACTAGTCGATGTCCATCGATTCCATCCTTTTCCTTGAGAGAGATCGTATAGCCGGCCGGTTAAAACACGTAAAACTACTGGTGCATGCGTGCCGAGATTGCGTCAACACATCTTACGTCGTCGGTTACGTACGTACCATCGAGAGGCAGCAAGAACAACCAGGGATTGGGCACGTAGAGCACCCACGATCGCGAGCGCTCCGATACGTGCATTAATTGCGTGCTTGGACTAACTGGCGGGCGCGCCGCCACTTGACCATACGTCGCCACTCGCCAATGGCCGCCGGAGACGTGATGCTGCAGGCTGCAGCTTGTTGCGCCATTTTGGCTGAGTTCGCAAGCGACTTTTCCCAGCGCAATTATGTGGTTCGCAACTTCACTACTGTTTGGGTACTGTGGCCTTACTGTAGATGAACTGTTGTGCACTGTAGGTGTACTGTAGATTTACTGTCGCCGTGAGTTCACTGGAGACGGCGCCGTGAAGCACCGACAAAAAGCGTCAGCGCGCGGGCTGGCGTTGCCGTCCGTGTGGTGTTCGATGGCGACGGCCAGCGCCTCGGCTTCGTGGCTAGCGGATGCTAATTGCGCCTTAACCTGCTGCTTAATCGTAATTAACGGGAGTGCCCCTTGTTTAGTCCTAATTAAGTACTTAAGGGTTTGGTTTAATTAAGGTCGTGAGGGATTGAAGTGAGAGAGCTTTGGATGCTGTAAAGCGCTGAAGTGAGAGAGCTCTGTTGCGTGCTTTGAGAGATGAGAGGATAAAGGCGGTTGAAGGCTGTAAAATAGTTAAAGTGATGGGTTATAAAAAATCTCCTTTTCTTTTCCTGGTCTTTTACCACCGTAAAACTTTACTGCTGGGCTTTACTACTACTACTACGAAAATTGTCTAAGTTTACAGGTGGTTGAAATTTAGTGCAGTAAATTTCAAAATTTACGTAAATTACATGAAATTGCAAAAACGTACTTTGGAAAAAAGTCCAATTTTTAAATAAGCTCAGCGACGATTTGGAAACTGCATAACCAATAATTAAATCCAATATCTCTTTCAATTACATAATAATTGACGCATTTTTGTAATACGGCCTGAGGCATGAATAAATAAAAACGTAATTACGTGAAAGTCCATTTTTTTAAAAAAGTTCTGCAATGACTTCGAAACCGTATAAATAATATTTAAGTCGAATGCACGAGGGAATTTTTACATAAATTAGTATGTACTTACGAAAATAGATTAATTTTTGTAAAAATCCCAGCGATGACTACGAAACCAGGTAAATATTATTTCAATGCAATACAGAGTGCATGCACCCAGTTCTAATATTATAATTAAAGGTAGTACATAATCCATGTTACAATAAAGCTGACGTCTATTGATAATGATTGTACAACGCATCCGCAATGCAATCACGCCAGGTGGTCATAGCTTGCTCGCTATTTGTGCTGTAATACATCTGGTCGAATGATGTGTGCCGTGGCACCACGGGATATCCATTGTACAGAGGATTGTTTTGACGGTAGTACACGTCAGCACCACTATCCAATTTGAAGTTGTGCAGAGCAAAAGCTGCATGTACTATGTGCTTCGAAACATTCTTATCTCGAAAGTAGGGTATTTCCTTCAGCACCTTCCATTGTTTTTTGACGATCCCAAATGTTCTTTCAACAATAGTTCGCAACGACGAGTGTCGGTGGTTAAATGTTTTTTCTCGTCCTACAGGTGGGAGCGCACCTCCATCTCCAAGTTGATCCCTGTGGTAGCGTACACGTGGGTATGGTGGAAGACATCCCATCCTACTAGGAAATCCAGAGTCCACAAGTAAATACCTTCCTGTCCAACGTAGCAGCACAAATGTTACGCATTAGGTACCTTCTGACAAATAGTGTATGTTCATTTTCATAATATAAATGTCAAAAAAAAAATGCACTGACCGTGGGGTATCCTTGGGAAATTGTCGGGATAATATTGAACTGCCTCGGTCAGAATCCTTTGATCGTGCACCGAGCCTAGCCATCCAGCATCACAGAGCATAATTCTCCCGTAGTGATCGCAAATAACTAGTACATTTTTGCTCGTTATATGGTGCCTGTTCCTGTGTTCAATAGACGTGGCAGCAGATGTCACGACTTGCACATGTGTGCCGTCTGTAGCACCGACCGACCGATAAAATGGTTTGATCCAGTCTTCATTCAAAAACTGAGGATGAGTTTCCGTGAAGTTGGGATCCACAGGTTTCAAAATATTCCTCGCCAACGCGTTCATACTGATCAGTACTTGGTGGAAGCTAATGGACACAGTTGAGCTTGACCGTACGAAACGATTGTTCGTGTCTCTGTTCGACCGATTTCCTGCCATAGCATACAAGAACATCCCAAGTTTTTCTAACGTACATACCTCGGATGTCCCAGTGAGGCCATATGAAGTGACCAGTAGGTCATGAAGGCTGTGTATTTGCTCCGCACTCAAACGGAACATGGCCCTACATTGCCTTTGATTCGCCATAGTTTCCAGCATCCAACTAATACCGGTTTGAATCGGTATTCGCCTCGGAGCTCTCTCATTTTGTTGGAAAGTTGCAGTGAATAAATCGATGATGTCATCTTCATCATCGCTGCTTGAGTGCCCTCCTGTGCCGTGCGAGGCAGACGCAGCAGTACTCATCGCCAACCCTTTCAAAATGACAAGATGCAAATGTACTGACACAGTCACATATATGTGTATTATGCATGAACTTGCAAAATGGGAATAATAGCTAACACTGCAGTAAAAAACATGTGCAATTAAAACTTGCTATGTCAGAAAGACGAATTATGGAAAATTGTCATCTTGAAAAGTTAAATCCGCAGTTGTTACACCAACTCATACCCTAACTCAGTTGGCAGGATTATTTGGAAAACATGGTACAGTTCTAGAATTATTCAAATACAACAACCATGGAACAGAGGAGGTCGTGCTTCACTGAAAACCACTGGAGGCACCTGCACCACCAGCACCCCCACCACCCTGTGACATAACCTGGATATAATCGAGGCGATCTTCGGCTGTCGGGATTCTGATGAAGCATGCACAATGATTGGGATTTTGGAATAAACGACAAGCAGCGTACCACACCGGACCGGTGATACGGTGCCCATCGTTTTCAACCAACTCCAAGCATGCCTCAATCCCTTTGGACTTGGCTTCGGCTGCCTCTCTTGCCCGGCTCTGCAAGGACTCACACCGTAGGTCGGCAAGCCTGTGCAGGGCCTCCCCGGTGCTGTCGCTGCGCGACTTCTTCGAAGACCCCCCTGAGGCAGCACTGTCAGTGGCTGCCCTTTTTCCCTTACCCCTTGACGACTGAGGTGCTGCCACAGAAGGCATTGGAGGCATGTAAGTGGCGGTGAGCTGCGCAATATCAACATGCTGCCAATGAGCTTGTGCTTGTGCTGGTGATGGCGATGCTCCAGCAACATTTGAATGGTTGCCGACAACGGTGCGCCCCCTGAACACCGCATTGTGGAGGTCAATGTGCTTCAGAGGATCATTCTTGAAGGTCATCACGCCTTTCTTCATCTGCGAGGAGGTTTTCCTGCACAAGTCAGTACTGAAAGACTAGGCATAGAAGCACTAAATACTTGAAGACAGAATTGCTCATTTGGACAAATAAATATTCAGACTTGCAACTAGAAAACTAGATACACATAATCGTAGGAGAAGAGCTGAGAGTGTAATGTCAGTGCATGTCACATATGCAGTCCCTCTCACAGTGAGTGTGCAGGCAGCAAAAATAAAATGTCACAATGAATGTGTAGTGTATGCTGCTATGGACCCTAACTCAGAAGTGAATAGGAACATCTGAATATCAGCATGCACTTACCAGGAAACAACTCACCAGGAAACTAGCACAAGGTGCAAACAACATCAACATGTGCACATGTTAACTAAAAGACCAGGAAGCAAGCAGGCTGCAAACAATCAGGTTAACTAATAAAATTGGAAAGACATGCACAAACATGCTGACAGTCTCAAAGACAGCCCAAATCACTATAGTACAGACAGCAGAAATCAATAGCCCAAATCACTATTCTATTTTCAGAGATCATGGTTCATGAAACTTAATGTTAGGTTGGAGATCCACCAGTATTATAGTGCACATCCCTGTTTATTAATGATTGGTTTCTAACATGACAGTAGCCAGATTGTTTATCATAGCTGAATGTCTGGAATTGCATGCATTCAAATTAGGGGATGTGCATTTGTGTTATCATCAGAAAATGGTCCTATTCCATGAGCAGATGTAGTTCAAAATGGAGTAGGCTAGTTGTTGCCATTTATTACAGAATACATCAGAGGCTATTGAGCTTCAAAAAAAGTTATTAAGGTATTGAACTGTTGTTGCCAGAATGAGGCATGTCAAAAAGAGGCACCAAAATCATCTTCCTAGTGCAGTTCAATTTATAGTTCAGCCTTGACATGTAAGGCAAAGCTTTCTTCTCTAAATAAAGCTGAGAAATATGCAATCATGTATATGATTGTGTAAACTAAACCAAATGCAACCCTGAACAACCAGGGCAAACTGTTCAATGGCCCAAAAGAAGGCTCAAATCAGAAGTCCAATCCACCAAAGCAGTCACCAAGTTCACCATACCTATTAATAAATATTAAGATTACTGAACAGCAGCAGAACATTTCTCAGTTAGTGCAAACATTTCAATGTTGCAGATAGATGAGTAGTAGGAGTACTCTACAATCAAAGATAAAGGGAGCAGCCTGGACATATTGCAGTGCTAGACTGCAGAAACTGTATTATTAAGTACACTTCATTTTCCTTGCTACTGACAACATAGGCATTCAATATGTTCATATATAGTTTATCTCAGAAATGGTCTGTTCATATTGTTCCAGCTTTCAAAGATAAGGGTATTAATACTAATCTCAATTTGTGAAACTATATCCAGATTGACAAACAACCAAAATGCAGTATGACTTCAACTGGTTAAAAGCATTACCACAACAACATACTACTGCATGTGTAAATCAAAAGGGGAAAAATAGGACAGCAGGTAAGCTGTGCCAGTGTGTGACAGTAATCACCAATAGCTAACATTCCAGGAGTAACTAATTTTTAATCTTAACCAAATCCAGTCTCCCAAAGGCAAAAGTTAAACAACATCATAGTGACAAGTGACTAACCAATCAATGAACTTAATGAAAAGATTATACAAAGTAGTTGGTTAAATACTGTTAGTCTTTAGTGAACCTCAGAAGTTCCCAGTGCAGGAGAGTTTATCTCTTGCAGACCTGCAGTGTTCAACATCATGACAACCAGCAAGAACCCATTCTAGAACAATTCTACTACCTGAGAAAATGTGGAACAGATCATATTCCTGGCTGGATGCTTCAGAACCAAGCAAGCACATGGTAGGAAGGCCAGGATATCTGCACCTCGACTATGCCTTAATCAAGACAGAGACCCTAGAAACCCTAAAGAAAGTTGCACCATCCTCACATACTTTTGTGGCTTTGAGAGATTCTCTTATGTGCATTTTCAAAAGTTAATTTCAATTTTGCATTTGCAGTTTCACCATTCTGCCAGCATTCTACATAAAAGATTTGATTAGCCATTTAGTTCTGTATTAAGTCCTTTTGTGGTTGGTTTAGGGGGTAATTCTTCAACCATTCTAGAAATGCACATTCTTAAAAATGCCAATCACAATCTGCTAAAATAGACAGAAAGTTAGTATGAGACAAAATTCAATGAGAAGCTTTCGAAATTTGAGAGACAGAGCATGTGGCTCCCCAATTATTCAGGTTGATGGAATGTAGTAGAAAGCAGGTCAAAGTATAAAATGACAAGCAAAACTGAATGACGGTTTCAGGTTGATAGTATGTGTGAGGTGAGATGAATTTGTTTACATGCATCAGAGTATTCAGTACTGCTCCATGCATGTGTATTCACTAGGTACTGTATTCAACACAACCAAAATGCAGTATGACTTCACCTGGATAATATAGTGCACCAGTATAATTAACCTTTTTTTCCTGAATATTAGTCAAAGTCATATCATATCTCACTCATTGGCACATTGCATTTGCATGCAGAAATAACAGAGTAGCACATTCAACTATCACTACCAGTGCATAATGTCATGCATTTTTTCACTCATCATCCATGCATCCAATTCCAAAAATCAGTGACTTATACTGAGATGGACACATGCATAATGTAAACGATAAGTGACGTACCCCTTCTTGTTGTTCCCACCAGGCGTCGTCGGCGACAATGACACTCGTATGTAGATCACGACCGAGGCCGGTAGCCTACGACTCAAGCCAGACCCACATGTTGAAGCGCTTCCGACAGTCACGCCAAATGTACTGAACTTGGCTCCTGTTCACCTTCTTCCTACACTTCGCATACATTTTGGTAGCCAAATTGTCCAATGCCACGGGCTTGGGATTGCTGGTGGTGATGTTGTGAGCTGCTATTTCCTCTAAACAACTTTCCAAGAAAAAGCGGACCTCCATATCGGTCCAGCGGCAACGGCCATCGGACATCTAATATTACAAGTCATGCAAAGTTTGTGGTGAAATAAAGCAACAAATCGGAAAGCTGGCAATACCTTTCTTGATTCGGTGTTGTGGACGACGTCCCAATTGATTGAACGCCCGACGGTTGCAGGGCTGACTCGCCGAACGAACTCGATGACCGCTTGTGGAGATTTTGCGCACACCTTGGTTAGGGCATTGGCGACGTGAACCACGTCGTCCTCTAGGGCATTGGCGCTGCTTGCATCAGAGGTGTACGAGTCGCAGGAGCCCTCACCGGACTCCAGCTCGCCAGCCCAGATGGATGATGGAAGAGTTGGAGAAGGGGATTCAACCAGCACTGGGCGGGATGCGATTTGCACGCGCTCAACCTCTCGCTTCCGCTTCTTCCCTCGTGTATCCATCCGAGCAACCACAGCCTCCGCCTCAAATAGAGTGGCGGCGCTAACACCGCCAGCTTTGCTGCCTTGTCGCGCCGAATCTCGCCACCCTTCTGTGCCGCACGGGATGTACGACGTCTGAATCGCCCACACGCGGAAAGTTACCAGGCTGGACAGGACGACAAGCGGACCGAGCACGCCGGCCGGCTTTCACCACCTTCGAGGACGACGGTGACCGCTTGCTCGCACTGTGGGCAGCACCAGTGGTGCTCTGCTCAATCGATGGACACCGTCTGCTTTCGGCCAGCTTTTGCCGACAGCGCTCGGTAGACAACGCGCTGTGGCGAGATGAGAATCGATTGAGGGGAGGAAGGAGAGCCGGTACGCGTCGGAATTGATTCCTCCGCTCCGGGCGCATTGGATTCCCTCGACCACCACCGAAGCTAGCCGTGCGAGCTCGCGCAAGCGAGGAGGACGAAAGGGGATCTGGATGGATCGAGACGCTGGAGGCTGGACTGGGTCGACGCTGCTGACGGCCGTGGCATCCAATACATAGCGCCGTTTTTTCTGTCACGGTGAACGCCAGACGCCGAAACGGCGCGGTCAACCCGTCCCTGCCTCCGTCAACTGTCCACAGTGCCGCGCACATGGATACACAGTGTCTCTACAGTATTTGTGTTTCCGAAATCGTGGGGCGTTGCGAAGAGCAACATGCGAACTCTGCCCTAGTATTCATCAAATCGTTTTGGACTCACATCTTTTGAGTTGTTGCAAACATTAAAATTGTCTGAAGAATGCCTAGAACACTGCAGAGTTGAAATAAATGGTAGGGCTTAGGGGATAGGGTTAAAATCAGACTTTGTAATCTCGCAACCCTTTAAGAAGAAAAGGGATGCCATAATATACCTATAACGACTACATTGACTACAATGTAGTGTACAGAGGCTGGAAGAGGATGACGGTGAGGCCATGGACTCGTAGTGGCTAGATTTTATATTAATTGAAGAGGAGCATCCATAATTAGAGCTCCTAGGATTAGGTTTCGGCTGAACCTTGTTAACAAATATCAAGTGTTTTTGTGTCGTCATCTGGTATGTTTTAGGTGATCAATGAATAAAGTGATCGAGAAGGATAGTCATCATTTTGCTATATGGACTAACTTTTATAACAAATATTGTATAGTAACTTGGCATAATCATTTGGTGCTTGGTTGATAGAGATGAGATATTATTTTTTGAAAGCTCAAGTTTTTAATTTGTTTATTACTTTATAAATGGAGTACATGTGAATTAAGCGTGTCTCAACTAGTTTAGTTTTTGGTGATAAAAGCTATCCGCTCGGTATTAAGTTCTATACTTGGCATATGTTTTTATATTTACGACTAATTATTCTTCCAGTGCTACATAACGTACCCGTTAATAGCGAGGCGTCTGTGTTGATCTTATCAATCTTTAAGATATATCGGCCCAGCCATAAAGTTAAGGTATACGTGCATACAATTACATGGATTGAGTTTGTGCACGTTATTAATATGTAAGCGTGTGTCTAGATTGTATCTCAGGAAAAAAATATGAACAATATATATTAGCTTTCCCAAAGAAAGTAACTATCTAAAATACTTCATTCGTTCTAAAATATAAGAAATTTTGGTTGAATGTGACACATCAGTCTATGTCTATTCAGGATCACTCAAAATTTATTATAATGAATGCGATGAATCGGAGCCCGACCCGTAAGGCAGCTAGTGTAGCTAGGTCGCTTTTGCGCTAGGTGGTCAACCGGTAGTCAAGCTTGTTTAGTTTCCCGGCCGTCGGCTGGTCGTCAATCACATCATCGACCGATCGATCACCGTTTAGTTAACCAGTATTATTACGTGTCCACGTAGAGAGTCGTACATGTACAGTTGTTCAACCGATCGATCCAGTCGTGTGTTTGTCAAAAGGCGATCTAAAGCAAAGCAAAAGTTGGGAGTCCCAATACGGCAATACCCCATATGAAGTTGCTGCGCGTGCGTCGTGCGTGACGTGTCTTTGGTGGGCTTGGGACTTTGGAAGGAAAGGCGGGGGCGCGCCTGGACCGCACAGGTGTTGGGCCGTGCGCGCGATCGAGGCCGCGTGGGCCGGACAGCTGTGTACAGCTATTGCAGCCTGCCTCGGGACAAATGGACTCATGGACCGACGGACAAATTAGCTGGTGAATTGAGTCGCATGGTTCGGCGGCTGTCCGGTCATCGATCAACTTGGTCATGGGCGGCGTCCAATACATAACCTAGGATGCATGCCACACGTGCACCATGTGGTATACTAGTCGATGTCCATTGATTCCATCCTTTTCCTTGAGAGAGATCGTATAGCCGGCCGGTTAAAACACGTAAAACTACTGGTGCATGCGTGCCGAGATTGCGTCAACACATCTTACGTCGTCGGTTACGTACGTACCATCGAGAGGCAGCAAGAACAACCAGGGATTGGGCACGTAGAGCACCCACGATCGCGAGCACTCCGATACGTGCATTAATTGCGTGCTTGGACTAACTGGCGGGCGCGCCGCCACTTGACCGTACGTCGCCACTCGCCAATGGCCGCCGGAGACGTGATGCTGCAGGCTGCAGCTTGTTGCGCCATTTTGGAGAGGATTGAGCGGTTGGCCCATACGATACGAGGCCGTACATACACGATCGCGAGCCAGCAAGGGCCTTGCCTTCATCCTTAAACATGTGTGTATGGTTGGAGGAAGTTTCTGAGTTCAATTGGATCGATTCTATTTTTATAGATGTTTGGTTATGATACTAGATAAGATGAGCTGACTAAAAAATAATACTTTTATAATATTTGAGTTCAGCTGATGCAGAAAATTTGGTGGACTGCGTCAACCCAACCACATAAGGCGCACACGTGTGAGCCGATGCGGTCACCGTATCACATTGCACCGATTCACCCCTCGTCCTCTCATCATTTTCCCTATCTCTCCACCAGATCTGCGCCCGCAAGAGGTGGCGGCGACCGCGTGTGCGCCCTGCCCGACCAGCTTGTGCGTGCGAGCTAGCAACTGCTGCGACCTCCTCCCTCTTCCATCCTACCTAGCTCCTCACTTCTCCTTCCTCATTGGCTTGTCGTCCAGGAAGTAGCGGCGGCAGGAAGCAGCAGCGAGCTCGTGCATGCGAGGTAGCAGCGCCCATGAAATCCTCCGTCCTCCATTGGCCCATCGGCCCATGTTGGAAATTTGGTCATAATTCGGCATATTTTAATCCAGAAAAATAAAGTAATAAACATGACATTCCCAAAGGATAATGATCCTAACATGGTGATAAATATGAATATGCTAACAGAGACAAAAGTATCTAGCAACATGTTTAACACCAAGATAAGATTTGTGATATACCCGAAGAATGCTCCAGAAGATGATGAGGCAATTGTATTGCTTCCGTTGGTGTTGTCGTTCTCGGTACCGCCTCCTCCAGCAGCATCGGTACCAGTACCAGTTTGACATGTCGACGTAGAGGAAGAAGAGCCTGACGAAGAGGATGCAGTGTAGTCGAAGCGGATCAGGAACAGGGGCAGTCGCGCCGAGACGCTCTCCAAAAACTTGATTGCCCACCTACCCGTGTAGGTACACAGGCGAACGGAGTTTCAGAGGCCTGTTCGTCCCAAACACTTGTGCGCGCAAGTGTTCAGAACTGGGGAGACAGATGTGCAGCGTAGGAACATAATTCCGAGGAGAATCAGTGCGAGAGGAGAGGGTGAACAGAGCAGAGAAAAATGTATTTCTGTCTGTCCAGGTGATGGGTTTGTATAGTGCGCGAGCCGTTGTCAGAGTAATCAATGGGTCCGTTACCAGAGTAATCAACAGAATTAATCTGATAATTAAATTGAGATTGATTCTATAATGAGAGAGAGAGAGCCGCAACCTCAGCCGCTAGCCAGCCCCACCCCGCCCCTGTCCTCGCCTCGGCCGGCCAGCCCGGCTTGGCTCGGGGCGTGCGCGCGTGGCAGTCCCACCACCACCTCAACCGCTCAACAGGTGCTCTCCATTAGTAGCCTATTTAAATTGGGATCCCTCCACATTGATTTTCAAGATGGTATTAATCTCTTAACATTAATTGTGAGCCTATGAAATTTATTAGGAATAAATTGGGCCAAGCCCATTTAATCCAACAATCCCCACTAATTTTAGGGCTCACAAGAAATGTTCTCAGTTTTGAACCTGTTTGTTATACTAGTGTTTCAATGGAGACTGATAAGTTGAACTTTCACCTAGAAAATGAGCTACAGCTGGCTACAACTGAACAATGGACAAAGCCTTGAATTGTCAGTCTTGTACAGTCAGATTTTACTCAATTCCTTTACTGATACTAGGCTGCTGTTAGCATCCCCTCTGTTTGGAGCATTTAAGTAGTACTCCAAGCCTTTTCATGAGTATTTAGAGATCATCCAAATCTCATAGACTGTGACTAGCAGTCGGACTCATATAGATATGTTCCTTATAAGATGTTTTGTAGACCAACATCTCTGCTTTAAGAAAAGCCACTCGGAACACATTAAGGGATGCACCATCCTGCCATACAAATATGGAAAGAAGTACATAATAGAGATAAGTCCTTTTTAAGGGTCTCTCCTCCCAGTTACCCAATAGCTTGTTTCGCCATCCTAATTCACAGGATCTCCGATCATATAGGATAGGTTACCACTATTGTGTAACTCAAGTGGGTCTCAGACCCATCTCACTCGATGCACTGTCTATCACATTCTGCGATAGCCTCTTAGTAAACTGATCTGCTAGATTTTTAGCAGTCTGGACATAGTCCAATGCTATCACTTCGGAGTTTTTCAACTTTCTGACAGACTTCAGTCTTCTCTTTACATGCCTAGATGACTTCACGTTGTCCTTCGAACTATTCACCTTAATAATCACCGTTTGATTATCACTGTTCATCATGATAGCTGGTACTGTTTTTTCAACCATCGGCAAATCCATCCGGAGCTCACGAAGCCACTTAGCCTCAACTGTGGCAGTGTCTAATGCTGTGAGTTCTGCTTTCATTGTTGACCTCGTTAAGATGATCTGCTTGCAAGACTTCTAGGAAACAGTGCCACCTCCAAGTGTGAACACATATCCATTTGCGGCTTTGATCTCATTAGCATCAGATATCCAATTTGTATCACTATATCCCTTCAGTACCTTTGGGTACCCAGCATAGTGAATTCCATAGCTCATAGTGTCCTTTAGATAGTGCATTACTCTTTTCAGAGCATGCCAGTGATCATCTCCCGGATTTGAAACAAATCGACTCAACTTGCTCACGGCAAATGAGACGTCAGACCTCATTGCACTAGCTAAATACATTAATGAACAAATGATCTGAGAGTATCTCAGTTGATCCCTTGCTATTCTTCGGTTTTTCCTCAATAGCACACTGGGGTCATAAGGAGTAGGAGCTGGCTTGTAATCACTATATCCAATGCGACTCAAGACCTTGTCCACGGAGTGAGATTGCACGAGGGTAATTCCACCATCATCTCCTCTCAGTAGCTTAATGGTAAGGATAACATCAGCCACTTCTAAATTTTTCATCTCAAAGCTTTGGGACATAAAGTCCTTGACCTCCTGAATCACATTGAGGCTGGTCCCAAAGATCAATATGTCATCGACATATAAACACAGGATCACTCCTTTTCCCCCATCATAGCGATAGTACACACATTTGTCAGCTTCTTTCACAACAAAGCCAGCAGATGTCAGTGTTTTGTTAAACTTCTCATGCCACTGCTTAAGTGCTTGCTTAAGGCCATATAAGGACTTTAATAGCTTGGACAATATTTCCTCTTGACCTTCTAATACATACTCGTCTGGTTGATCCATATAGATCTCCTCCTTCAACTCTCCATTAAGGAAAGCCGTCTTAACATCCATCTGATGAACGAGAAGACCATGAGAGGCTACCAGAGCGAGTAGTACTCGAATCGTGGTCAAGCGAGCACCTAGTGAATAAGTGTCAAAAAAATCCTCACTTTCTTTTAGGGTATAATCCTTGGCCACAAGCCTTACCTTGTACTTTTCAATAGTACCATTAGGCCTAAGCTTTTTCTTGAAAACCCACTTGCATCCTATAAGTTTGCACTCATATGGACGCTCGACGACTTCCCAAGTACCATTAGACATAGTAGAGTCCATCTCACTGTGTACCGTTTTCTTCCAATAGTCAACGTCAGGAGATGTATATGCCTCTTCTATGGTTCTTGGGATGTCATCCACAAGGTATACAATGTAGTTATCACCAAAAGATTTTGCAGTCCTTTGTCTCTTACTTTTTCGAGTAGCTACAATGTTATCCTCCTCAGGATTTTTCTCAGCCGTTTGATCATTGTGTTCTATCGACATAAAGGACTCAGGGGATAAAATAGGTTCTTGACTAGAAGTACTAGGTGCCTATTTCATGGGAAATTCATTCTCAAAAAATGTAGCATCTTTGGACTCAAAAATTGTATCAACTCTCATGTCAGGTACTCCAGAATTTACAATTAAGAATCTATATCTCATGCTGTAGATAGCATAACCCAAGAACACACAATCCACGGTGTTTGGTCCAAGTTTGTGCTTTTCGACTATAGGTACATTTACCTTAGCCAAACATCCCATGTGCGCAAGTATGAGAGATTTAATTTCTTCTATTCCCATTCCTCGAATGGTGTTACTTCTTTATTCTTAGTAGAAATTTTATTTAGGACATGACACAGTCAATATAGCCTCACCTCATCATTCTTTGAAAAGTTCCGCAGTGTCTAACATGACATTCACCATCTCAGTTAGAGTGCGATTCTTTCTTTTGGCAACCCCGTTTGATTGGGGTGAATAGGGAGGTGTCCTTTCATGAATAATTCCAAACTCTTCATAGAATGAAGTAAATTCATTTGAAAAATACTCTCTACCTTGGTCGGACCTTGATCATTTGATTTTTCTTTCAAGTTGGTTTTCTACCTCAACCTTATAGATTTTAAAGTAATGCAATGCTTCATCCTTTGTTTTCAGTAAGTACAAATAGCAAAATTTAGTGTAATCATCTATAAGTGTCATGAAATATTTCTTTCCTCCTTTAGTCGACACGCCGTTCATTTCGCATAGATCGGAATGAACAAGTTCTAGAAGTGCCAAATTTCTCGCCTCTGATGCCTTGTGAGGCTTGCGAGGTTGTTTCATTTGAATACAAGTATGGCACTTAGAACCTTTGACCAAAGTGAATTTCGAGATTAAACTCATGTTAGCTAAGCGCGTCATACAACCAAAGTTCACATGACAAAGTCGCGAATGCCAAACATTGGACTCATCATCATTGCTCACATGGTTCACAATTTTATTACACATATCATCCAAGAAAAAGCGGAACAAGCCTCCGCTGTCATAACATTTACCAATAAATATTCCATATTTAGATACGATACGTTTATTAGATTCAAACACAAGTCTAAAACCATCTCTACATAGTAGAGAGCCGCTAACAAGATTCTTCTTTATTCAGGGGACATGCTGCATGGTCTTTCCCGAAGTAATCTTCAGATAGCAAGCGAACCATTCCCCATCAGAAAGGATGAACCTCTCCCGACCTGATAAGAAGAAATAGGAAATATCAGCACACACATGAATATTAGCACCAGTATCAACCCACCACTCAGGTGAGTGAAAAATAGAGAGAACTGTAGGTAAAAAATTATCATACCCCAATGTTCCTCCTCCGTCGCTAATGACCATGTTTGCAGACTTTTTGTCCTTGCGATCAGGACAATCCTTGGCCCAATGCCCAGGCTTACTGCACACAAAGCAGTTGCCCTTTGCCTTTCCCTTGTCTTTCTTCTTAAAATTGGTTGTAGTCTTGAGTTTGACATCAGGTTTAACCTTCTTGTTGCTGTGAGATGCATGAGGGTTCTTCTTATGCACCAAATTGGCGCTAGAACCTCCCTTGACCTTTTTGCCACAATTGTCTTTTGCCCTCGCCTTCTCCTCAACACCCAAAGAGCCAATGAGATCAGTAACACTAAACTTTTGCCTCTTGTGTTTTAGAGAAGTGGTAAAGTCCGACCAAGAAGGTAATAATTTGGCAATAATACCACCTGCCACGAACTTGTCCGGCAACTCATAGCTGTTGTTCCCAAGTTCATTTGCCAGCATCTGAATCTCATGAGCTTGTTCTACTACAGATCGGTCATCGACCATCTTATAGTCATAGAGCTGCTCCATGACATATAGCTCACTGCCAGCATTGGAGACTCTGAACTTGGCCTCAAGTGCATCCCACATGTCCTTCCCAGAAGGCATGTGCATGTACATGTCCACTATATCGTCGGCTAGTACACTGATCAATGCTCCACGGAACAGGCAATCCGTCGCCTCGAACTTAGCCTCCTCCTCAGGCGAGAGAGGCCGTTCGGATGTCTTGCCCTATGAAACAAAGAAGCATTGCATAGCCGTCAACCACAATAGTGCACGTGCTTTTCATCTTTTATAATTTGAACCATCGAAAGCATATGGTTTTAGTGATGTCGCAAAACCAACTACCAAAAAAGACCTATCAAGTTTTTGGATTGTTGAAAATTTGGTCATAATTCAGCATATTTTAATCCAGAAGAATAAAGTAATAAACATGACATTCTCAAAGGATAATGATCCTTGCATGGTGATACATATGAATATGCTAACAGATACAAAAGCATCTAGCAACATGTTTAACACCAAGATAAGATTTGACATATACCCGAAGAACGCTATAGAAGATGTTGAGGCAATTGTATTGTCTCCGTTGTTGTTGTCGTTCTCGGTACCGCCTCCTCCAGCAGCACCGGTACCAGTACCATTGTTTGACATGTCGATGTAGAGGAAGAAGAGCCTGATGAATAGGATGCAGTGTAGTTGAAACGGATCAGGAATAGGAGCAGTCATGACGAGACGCTCCCCAAAAACTTGATCACCCGCCTACCCGTGTAGGTACACAAGCGAACGGGGTTTCGGAGGCTTGCTCGTCCCAAAATGTATTTCTGTCTGTCCAGGTGATGGCTTTATATAGTGTGCGAGAGGGGAATCTGCCCGTTGTCGGAGTGGAAAACCAGTGCGAGAGGAGAGAGTGAACAAAGAAGAGAAAAATGTGATGGGCTTATATAGTGCGCGAGAGGGGAATCTTCCCGTTGTCGGAGTGGAGAACCAGTGTGAGAGGAGAGAGTGAACAGAGAAGAGAAAAATGTATTTCTTTCTGTCCAGGTGATGTCCGTTACCATTACCAGGTGATGTGTTTATATAGTCCGTTGTCGGAGCAATCAAATATTGATTCAATTCCCGTCCATGAATGAGAGAGAGAGTCACAGCCTCGCCTCGGCGCGTGCACGTGTGGCAGTCCCACCATCACCTCAACCGCTGAATAGGTACTCTTTAATAGCAGTCTATTTAAGTTGGGATCCCTTCACATTGATTTTCAAGGTGGTATTAATCTTTTAACATTAATTATGGGCTTATGAAATTTATTGAGAATAAATTAGGCCAAGCCAATTTAATTAACACCCCATACATCCTGATCGGCGCACACAACAGACGCCAGATGCGGCGGCGACGGCGACCACGTGCGCCCGAGCTGACGACGACCTCGTGCGCGCAAGATAGCAGTGCCCCCGGTATACATCTGAGATACACACAGCCTACTCAATCCATTTCTCACGGTTGGAAATGGCATGGAAGAGAACCAAATTTCAGTTCAGTGGCAATCAACTGGTCCCCGTTTGGATCTCATGAACTGATTTAATTCGACAAGACTACAAACCAGGCGTCCAATATTTTTTTATAAAAATCGGAGCTGTTTGTCTTGTACAATTTGTTTTTCAACAATTTAAACGATAAAACTTGGGGTATAAATGGCTAACCCACGAATAGATCAAAATAATCTCAGCTTATTTTAGCTTATATGTGAGTTTTGCGTAATAGCCATTTACATTCTTAGATGAAACATAATTAAATCATAACTAGAACATTTTTTCTCTAGAGTATGAAACATCGAGTTTCAACTATTGAAACAAACATATCTCATGCATTGAAGAAAAATAAAGAAAACACCATCAAACTAACCGCTGCATCATGTCGATTCAACACAAAAAAAAGATAAAAAGAATATATTGGTTGAAAGATGAAAAAAAATTGAAAAAGTACCGGTCTAATCTGCTTCTTCCTCCTCTTCGTTGCCAGGCTCAGCACCGGGTGCTCTTCCGCCGCCTGCCGCTGGCTCCATCAGCAGGATCTCCTCCGGAGTGCTATGGGATCATTGTGCTGTGCTGTCGTTGAGAAAAGGCTAGGCCGAGCTTGTCGCACCAGCGCTGTCGAGAACGAGAGGGCTCGTGCTGCATTGCCGTTGTGCAAGCGAAGGTTAACTGGGCCGCAGTCAAGGAAGCCGAAGCCGAACTCGCCGTGCCGCCGTCGAGGTCGAGATGTTGTCGCCATCCTCGACGAGAGAAGCGTAAAGAGATCGATAGAGATAAGGGAGAGAGAAGGGAATGAGTAGACTATAGCCGAGTAAAGGGAGGACGGAACCACCGACCACGATGGGGCGCCCGATATTCTCGTCTATATTGGATGCCCGAGATGTAGCCTTTTATTTAAAAAGCGCAATCCATGTAACTCCACACAGTGCCCAGTCATTACAATGCAAAAAATAATAAAAAAACAAAGAAATAACAAAGCTCACATACAAGGCCCAGAAAAGCAAGTTCCTGTTATTTCAATTTTAAAGCCCACAATAGCCCACAAAATAGACACAATCCCAATTATGTTATTTTCGATTTTATGCCAACTATTATAAAAAAAACAAGTCCACAAAGCCCACAAAAGAATCCATAGTTACATACACAAGAAAGCCCATACATGATTCACAAAGCTTGCGAAGAAGTTACAAGGAAGCCCAAACTAGTGTGCATACATATCTGGCCTGTTATCACCTAACGAACTTGTAGATAAACCCATTTTCTGTTCTCTAATAGGCACCATAGATAGGAGATCCAACATTCCAACGGTAGAGGAAAAGGTGACCGAAAATTTTTAAAACTAGAAAATACCCTGCGAGTTGCTGCGGTCATACATGAAACACCATTTAAAGAAAAAGAAATAATATCAACTGGGATACATAGTGTTTGAGGGTCACAATAAATAGGTACAAAAGATTGAGATTGAGGGTCACAATAACTTGTACTATACATAGCACATTAACATTAGTAGGCTCTCCTGTTGTTTTCATTAAAAAAAACTTGTACTATAATTTGTAACAAACCTGACGCTTAGCAGTATTGATGTTCCTTTTGTGTTTGAAATTCCACTACCAAACGGGGGAGAAGGAGAAAAATATCGAATGATAAGGGGATTGAAGCTGACGATACGGTTGCACACTTGAGAATCTGCATTTAGAGCTGGTCTGAAAAATGATCGCATGTTACTTGTTTGGAAATTGTGCTTAATTTTCTTAGCTGGAACTCTAGCTAGTACGTACATATAAGGATAAAATGGAGAATTAAAACCATAATGCCGTGTATCTGGGCGAGCGCTCGCGTGTGCCACGTTGGATAGGAACAGTAAGCACACCTGGAAATTTTGCAAAAAAATCCTTCAATTTTTGTGTAATTCGATCTAGATCTCTCTTGAATATTCCTTTGAGCCGTTATTTTACGTAGAAACCCTTCAAAAAACCGGATATTCCATGCGAAGGAGAGAAAAATTGTGAATTAGGGCCGTGCTCTAAAATGTGGAAGCCTAGGGGCTTTTTCTTAAAATGACGCTTGCTAACCACAAACCCTAGCCGCCGCCGCCGCCCGCATCCCCTCCTCTCTCCCGTCTCACCATCTCCCTCTCCTTCTTCCGCCGCCGTCGCCTCGCGCCGCCTCCGTCATGCCCTCACGCCGCCGCCGCCTCCCCCTCGCACCTCCACCTTCGCCTCCCCCTTGTGCCATTGCCATCGCCGTCCCCTCGTCCCTACTGTCTCACCCTCTCCCTCTCCCTGTCCTACCACCACCTCCTTCGCCGCTACAATCGCGTCCCTGTCGCTGAGCGCCGCCGCCTCCGCCTCCGCCTCCACCTCTGCCTCCCCCTCACGCCGCCGCCTCCACTTCCACCGCCGCCGCCGTCGAGTCGCCGTCTCCGATTGCCTCCGCCTCCCCCTTGTGCTGCCGCCTCCACCCTGTCACCGTCACTAAGCGTAGCCATTTCAGCCTCCACCACCACCGTCGTCGAGCGCCGCCACTTCTACCTCCACCTCGCTCCGCCGCTGCCGAGCACTGCCGTCGCCAAGCACCGCCATAGCACTGTCCTCCGCTGCCATCGCCATCGCCGACAGTCGCTGCTCTGCCCTCCGTTGCCGCTTGCATCGAAGAAACGGCGGTGGTGACAGAGCCGACGTCAAGTTAGGTGGTGGTTGTGGCAAGAAGAGGAGAGCCATATGCCCCTAGGCTCTCGAGCTCACCCCTCGTCACCGATCCGTTCTTCGTTCAATCCAATTTATTCCCTGGCAAGTGGATTCTCTTATACTTTGAGAAGGTAACCTGAAAATCACATGTTAGATTTTTTTCATGATGAAGAAAGAGGCTTCCTTCAAGAAACATTTACCCTACAGGCCACAATCTTGATGTAGTTTCTGAATTCAAGAAACAATTTCTTCTATTGATTGGTGAACATATTACGTTCGTCGTATCCTTCTCTTTTTAGTATTTGACAGAATTTTAGCTTACATACTCTAGAGAAGTTGTATTATTTCCATCAAAACTTGAATGGGAAAATAGACTATGATTATCGTTTCTCAGTTCATACAACTATCCTATGGATGCATACAGATGGGAGCATATAGATGGGATCTGACACTACTACACAAATACTCATTGGTGCCGGTTCCAAAGGGCTCATAGGTGCCGGTTTCGAAGACGGCACCAATTGGTCGGCACCAATAATTAAAGCTATTGGTACCGGTTTCTCAACCGGCACCTATAACACTATAGGTGCTGGTTATCAATTTCTAACCGGCACCTATATGGTATTATAGGTGTCGGTTCCTATAAATAACCGACATCTATAAGTGATAGGACCTGACACCTTTCAAGCTTCATAGGTGTCGGTTCTTTACAAGAACCGGCACCTATAGTCCTGAAGCACAAAAAAATAATTTCAGGATCACATATAATATTTCCTGAAACACAGAAATCACAGAATATCTCAATCTAAAACTGTATATGAATGGCAACTTCAGTAACCACATAAATCTCAGGCTATATACATCTCTAAATATACCTGAGGCAGGTGCACATTTTTTCTACTGATTATTTTCTAATGAAGCACACATTATTGACATTTATCACTAAGGACACGCAGTCAGTGCATTAGCAGCCCCCAGCCATGGAGGGGGAAGCGTGAGAGGAAGAGCAAGATGACAGGGGTTAGCTGAATGGTACTTTTTGGTGATGCTTGCAATACATACATGAACTGTGCTACTTGCCTTTAATTTCTATCAAAACTAGCCTAGAGCCCTATGCATTGCAACTGAAATCAAATTGAGCAACTGAAATCAAATTGAGTTTCTAGCTTATTAAATCAATTAATAAGCACCTATTTAATCTAATATAAGTAACACTATAATTTTTCTTATTTAACAAATAGGTGATTTTGAAATTTGGTGGAACCAATAATAAAATAGGAAAGGAATTGTTAAAAGGTGATGTAATAGTATAGGTTATGTATCACTATTAACATTTTAAGTAAGTCGGAAGTGCTATTGAACCGTCGATAGTTTTATGGGGGCAAACCTTTCAAATTTTTACACTGTTGGATCTGTTTTAAAATTCACATAGATAATTGGATCTGTTCTAAAATCCGCGCAGATGGTGTGAGGGTGGATAAAAAATCACGTGCTGCTAGGGGAAATCGAACTCAGGACATAACCTTCACGCACACACAACATCCACTAAGCTACCGCTTCTTTTTAACTTTATATATGCAAGTTATATAGTAGTACATTTGAAGATATAATTGACAAATCAATGGTATATACAGAAAAAAACAAACTGGACCGCAGATCGTTGAATCGGTTCAAACTCAATGGAATAGAATTAATTCTTTCCTTTTTATACCATATGCACATTACTCCATCCAATTCTTTTACTCTAGTTGACAACATGGAAGGAAAAGTAGGTTGGTTGAGTTATCTTCTGGCTGCTTTCTTCTCACAGTGAGGCTGGATGACCGCTCCCTGCTGCACCGCTCATCACTTCAACAACCGTTGCAGCGGGCTGTTCTTTTCATATTATTCATCAGATTAATGAAATGTTCTTTTACTCCACACTTTGAAAAATACGTTTTGTTAAACAACCTTTTACACTGCATTGTATAAACAATTTCTTTTAACATATTGGTTAACTTTATTTCTAAAAATATTATTTATCCACTGTATGATTTTTTATCAAAGGTATCTGATTTAAATGCATGTTTTGTAATGGACATAAATTTCTTTCAAACTACTGAGGTGATTCTTTTTCCAGTGGTTTTCTGAATATCTTGAGTTTCTATCAAATTCTTTCTACATTGCCGGTTGCTCCTATAGTGGCGTGATAGTACCGGTACTTGCACAAGCTAGAAATTCTGAAGAGTAAGTGGCAGCGCAAATATTTTAAAAAATAAATATTAGATATGAAAACCATGTGCGCTCAAAGTGTTTATATGTATTTGTTAACCTTCCAAGATATATGTCTAACGGAGGGTTAGCTCCCCAACGGGGTATGCTGTATAATTGCTAGTATTTAATTATTAATTCGAGTGTGGGGATAGAAGGCATATAACTATGTATAGAAGTCAAGTAGCAACCATAATATAAAACCCGAAGCCTCGAGTAGAGAGCATAGAAGATATTGCTGGGACTCAGTGTGCCAGTCAACTTCAGCCTGAGATGTGCCCGTCAAACCACACGAAGGCGCGACCAGATGTGTTACACATCTCAGGAAAAATTCGCTTGAGCTCTACAACATCTCAAATGCTCTAAACTCGTACTCATATGAAAATTTTAGGTACACATGCTCACCTGTTGTTTACAGAGACAACAATGATGATGCCTCCCTCATCCATGCTACATCCAGTCAGTGAGATCACCTGTTGCTGTTAGGGATAAAAATATTAAACAGAGAAAATTTAACATATGGTTAGATATATGTGTCAAAAAATAATAGATAAACATTAACAAATAGAGAAACTTAATGCATGTTCAAGACATTAAGAAAACCACATCAATCCAAATAACTAATCTATAAGATACTTAGAAAATGTCTAAAAGGTATGGCCCACTAATTCTAGGTCTTTGTATGCTTTGTCGTTGATGGGCTATCTAAAGTGTCACTAGGGCCACCAGCCTCAATGAAAACCACTAGCCCAGCAGGAGCTTTTGAAATGTTGTATGCACCGTTTGACGAGATGATATGATTGAAGATGAATCCACATAGCTGTTCAGCGAGGCCCAAGCAAACATGTGGCAGCAATTTACTTGTCGAGAGCTTTAATTTCTGCAAATGAAAGGATTAAAGATGTGAAAAGGTACTATGTGTTTAGAAAATTGGATTCATGTCTTAAGAGACATGGCGAACCTCAGCATCTGTAATGTTCTAGTTGCCGTCCTCCATGAAAACCCACATAAATCTCATCACGTACAACCCACATGTGCTCGTGTCCGGATCCTAACGTGAGCAATAAGGGTGGCACCAAACTCGGAATCTATTTGCACACGGAGCGTGTCGAATACACTTCTTCTTATACTTCACAAGTGTCTTATCTAGGATGTCAATGAGGGATTGGTAGTTGGCTTGTGGTTTCCTCATTCCATCCATGACGACAATCTTGGAATCGTTTAAATGAATCGCAATAAGAATCCAGTGAGGCCTACATACAAGGAAAGAGAACAATTAACATCTGAAAGTACAACGATGGGAGGTACAACGATAATGCCACACTTACTTAAAGTGGTAGGGCAAAAGGATGGTATTCATGTCCTGCAGCTTGACAAAGGATGTGTAAAGGTAGTTCAGCACTTCTTCGGAGGACCATTCACCTTCCTCAATATTGTAGGAATTGACTATTTGTGAATCGAGGAATCCTAGCTTGTTATGGGTCGCTCTACATTCAAGCGCCCCCATTCTGTATAAGGAAAAAAATTAGACACGCAACGAGGATATTTACTTAGGAAAATGGTGAGAGGTCGAGTATACTTACAATGCCCATAACTGAATTACCGATAAGTCTAGCTCCCTCAGATTGTATAGATGAAATAGTTCTTTAAATGGGATCCAAACTATACCATCATAGTGATGAAAGTCCTCGTCCCTGTAAAAGATGGGGAACATCTCCTTATCCTTCTTGGCCATCTGTAAGTACCACTCTTTTACCCTTCTCATTTGAGTACAATTGCCGATGACCTTGCGATATTCGTCGGTAGCCAAAGAATGACTAAGCTTGAACTGAGCTGCCAATGGGGCCATCTCAATATTATCGACATCATCCAAACTTTTCAGCCCTGCCTCTTTTAGAAAGTCTTGCACAGTCTTGCTGGCCTCATCTTTCTTCAAAAATTCTTGCAATCCCTTTTTCCTAATCGTGCGTCGGAAGTCCATAATAGGTGGCTTTCGGGCAGGTGGCCTTGCCAGGCGAATGAAGTGATCCTATACTTCAACTGGCACTTTCACATTTGTCGCTACCTTTTTTTCCTTCAGAGATTGCTCCGACCTGGTAGGCAATGGTGTCTTCTTGGTCTTCTTCAGAGATGGTGGTTCAGACATATGGGAAGTTTTACAGAGGTGCCCCCTCTTTTTCGGCCGGTCTGATGAATCTAGGCTCTGATGTGCTGCCTCTGGAGGAGATGGGCTCTTACGTTGTGCCGGTGGAGGAGACGGGCTCTTATGTGGCAATGGTGGTGGAGTTGGCATCCTTTGAGGGGAGAGAGAAAGTCCTTCAGAGCTAGACCCGCCATCGCTTGGCTCGTCATCACCATCTACTGAAGGAAAGATAATAAAACGCTTGCGCCACAGGGTTATGTTGTGGACGGCTTCTCCAAGAGTGTTCACCCCCTCCTCTGGAGCAAAATCAAGCTGCACTGCCCTGTATCTCCTCGGCACGTCCTCCACTTCGACCCTTGAGTAGCCACTTGTTATCGGCTTACCGTGTATCCTCCCTCCCTCCGTTACGGGATGTGCCATAGCGCGTGCCACCTCTTGAGTGATGTTTTGAAGTGGCACATGCAGCCTGCATGCAGTACGTACAGTGATGTCGTCCACGGGGTAATCAACCGTGTAAGCTCATCTCTTTCCCTGCTCGCAACAAAAGAACCTTCTGAGGACTTTAGATGGGCATCGTGGAACCTCTGGGACACTTCTTGCTCTCAAGGACCCTTGTGTACCAACTCGCCTGTATTCGAGAGTGTTGAACCTCGGGCGTATTAGTAATTCTTTCCCCGTTGACACCAGTCCTTCGTCTCGATCTCGATTCCCTGTTGCAGCAGCTCATTTTCCCGGAGTTGCCATTTGACTATGTTCTTAGCATATCCGCTAGGGCCGAGACAGTGAGGGTATCGGTTTTTGGCCGCATTGGCCTGGTTCCTTTCTCTAATCTCCTTTGCCTCATCTGATATTCTATAGGCCACAAAGTCATCCCAGAAAAGACAACACCTTCGATATTTGGCATCTTCAAAATTTGGTGTCAGGCCCTTCTTGACAAACTTTCTGTTAAGGTCCATCTTCCACTTCTTGAAGCTGATGGACATCTTCTTAAGAGCCCCGGACTTTGCGAGTTCTTCTGAACCCTCGGGAAACTGGAATGTCTGCTTTAACTTTTTCCAAGCAAGTTCCTTGTCTCTGTCTGGTACCATCCACTCCAATTCATCTCTATCACTGCTTTTCCAGTGCCGGTACTTGATGGGGATGTCATCCTTCACGATGACACCTATAGCATTGCCATATGGGGTAAGTGCTGATTCTGGAGCTATAGGGGTCCCATCTGCAGCTAACTCCGTGATAGTGTATAGACCTGAGGGCATCCTAGTTGGACCTCTAGCCTTTCTTCTTGCCGATGACGTTGAAGTATTCGCAGAGTTATCAGGGTTATCACCGGGCTGATTCAAGTTTAGAAAACCACTTGGGCTACCATTACCACCGTCGCTTTCTCCAGAATTTGCAGGCCTACTGTTATCTTGTTCTCCTGACATTTCGTTTCATAGACCTAGGCTAGAACTATTCCTAGATAGATAGCAAGAAATCAGTGTACGAACTTATAGTATGTAACCAATAAGCAGGAATTATATGTCTTGCTAAAATAAGCAGGAATTATATGTAACCAATAACACCTAGAGCTATGATAAAAAAAAAGCTCACACCTATATGTGTAGTGACTATCCGACAAAGTACAAGAAGAACCATTGCAACAATTCAGTTTTTTTTAATAAATGAAAAAGAAGAATCTTTATTTGATGCAATCATGATTACGATCGAATACTTACTGAATCTTTATTTGATGCAATCATGATTAGTAAAAATAAAGTATATTTATCTTCCATGGAAGCAAAGGGCAGAAACTAAAGTGTATGCTACATGCGAAATCCTGATGGGATTTACCATCTACGTTCAGAAAAAAATATGAGCAGCCAAATTACTCTTAGCAAACAACCATATCAAGTCTCTGAATGAAAACGCATCTATTAAAACACATAAGCTCATGAATCAATGGAAACACATCACAGACTCCACTGCCAAGGAAGAGAAAAACAAATTTGATCTATTCAAAACAGTTATGGAAACATCATGTTAGTCAAGTGCATATCAAACAATTTTCACCAATGTGCTTCTGTCATGTACAAATGAATAAATCCCCCAAATAGCACAAGAATTTCGTGTATTGGTCCAGGTAAATGAAGCATTAACTGAAAGATGGTCATCATTACGACAACGGATGATGAACAGAGTTTCACATATGGAACCCCATTACTGATATTTAGTACTGAAATTTTGATGAAAAAGCATGGTCTGAAAAGGAAATGCACATACAAGCCAGAAGCTTAATTTCTAACCTAAAATTCACAAAGATGTTGGTTATATTTCAAATTGTTCACCATAATTTCTAACCATCACATTCTTTTATTACTGGAAGAGTATCAGTATTATGGAATCCTTTTCAAGTTCCAACAGTGAAAACATTTTGGAAATAATAACAAAGCAACAAGTCTGAACATTAAAACCATATGCTTTATATTTTACTGAATTAATTCATCAATTCTCAAATAGTCAGTCCATATGCCAATTTGACCTCCAGCATTGGCAGAATATTTTGCATTTTTAACTATCTGTGCCACAAGTCCACATCCCTCTAGTCGAACTCAGCAAGAATGCAAATACAAAAGCACGCTGTTGGGATCACATTAATCAGTCTAACTTAATATTCACAATGTACACAACTAATTGACATTATTGCACACCTTTGACAACGAAGAATGGAGGACGCTGGCGAAGAATGGAGCCACCACCTCCCGCAGCAGCAGCTGCAGCAACAGCTCGAGGAGAAAACCACAGCGGCGGAGGAGGACGGCGGCGACGATGGAGGACGGGGATGGTGATGGAGGGCGCAGGCGGGCGGGCGAGGGGACCGTAGATCCGGAATGAGGACGACGGTGATGGAGGAGAGCAGAGGTGACGATGGAGGACGCCGGCGCTAGAGGAGGGCAGCGGTGGCGGTGGAGGAGGACGGGAATGGAGGGCGTAGGCGAGCAGGCGAGGGGCCCGCGGATCCAGAAGGAAGACGACAGTGGACGGCGACGGCGGTAGATCCAGGCAAGGGGAGGACCGCCGGTGGTGCAGGAGGGGGACGGCGGTGGACGGCGACGGTGGGCGACGGGCGGCGGTCGGTAGAGCAATGGCGTCGGCAGGCTGGTTTGGGGGAAATGGCGTCGGCAGTGGCTTGGGAAATGGCGATGGCCCAGCATATATACAAGCCACATAGGTACCGGTTCGTATTTACAACCGGTACCTATTATGGTAAAAGGTGCTGGTTGTAAATTGGAACCGGTACCTTTTGTACCATATAGGTACCGGTTCTTATATACAACCGGCACCTTTTACCACAATAGGTACCGGTTGTAAATACGAACCGGTACCTATGGACAATTCTGGGGGGTACAGGTACCTTTAACACAATTACATGTTTGCAAATGTAGTACTTCACAGCCAGTATTCACAGCTAGGATTATCTTGAAATCTTACAGGAACTACACGTGCGTTAGTCCTTTTGCACACATAGCAAAGGCTCTGACTATAGAGATCCATGCAAGTGAGCTGTTTTTTGGGGCATCATTCATATATAGATATATATATCAAAATTATAAGAATTTCAAATCTAAAATAAATCAATAAAGAGCCACAATTTTGATTTAGTAAAACCCATCTACTGCCAACAAATACCATATTTTCTCTTTTGTTGTGTAATTGTTCTATTCTAATTAATTAAATCGGTTCAACTCTTGTCCTCATATTCAAATGAATCGAGATTGATAAAGAGTTAGTTAATGATGTTTGAACATGTATTTTTTTGAGTGCCTATTTATTTTTGATTGGTATCTATGGTTTGATCACAACCCAAAACATGGTTAGACCTCTAATATGCCTTGAACTTATATTAATTCAATTAATCTAATATATATATATATATATATATATATATATATAGATAGATAGATAGATAGAGACACACACCAATAGCCTCCACTAAGGCTGGATCAATTACATAATTACATGTTTGTTACAATAAAATTGAAACATGCAGGTCTATCACAATTACTCCTTCTTCAGGGTCGCTGCGAACATATGGTGCTTCTTCCTCGTCTTCGTCTTCCTGACTTTCTTCACCTCCTTCTACATCTGTTGCAAACGGTGGTAGCTCGTCGATTTGATCGTAGCCTTCCTCATCAACGATATTCTCAACTCCGACAATGCTTCGCTTTCCATGGAGAACCACGTGGCGATCGGTCAACGAAGAAGGGTCTTTGACATAGAAAACTTGTGTTACGGATTTTGCGAGCACAAATGGTTCATCTTGATAACCCACATTGTTTAAGTCCACGATGAACATTCCGTACTTGTCAATCCTCAAACCACTGGGAATTTTGACCCATTGACACTGGAAAAGTGGTACCTTCAGCGGTCTATATTCAAGCTCCCAGATTGCCTCTATATAACCATAGTACGTTTGTTCTACATCATTACTGTCGAAGGCGTCTATGCGGACACCACTGTTTTGATATGAGCTCTTGGCATCCTGGGTTCTCGTGTAAAATGTATATCCATTAATGTCATACCCTTGGAATGAATGAATTGTGCTCGTAGGTCCTCGAGACAAAACATACAGCTGGTCACTATCAGTATTTATAGCCATGATATGCTTCCGTAACCAATCGCCAGAATTCAACCTATGCTGCTTAGCTATCCATGCCTCTAATTTGCTTGGGTTCTCATTGCGGAGTGTGTTATAATGCATGTCGACAAATGGAGCCACCAAGGCCGACTGCTGGAGCACTGCGAAATGTGCTTGCCGTAATGTTTCTAGGCTAGGAGCGAAAATTGCCTTATGCCCTAGTGTCCTTTTCCCTAGTAGCCTGCCCTCGTGTCGAGACATCGGCACACCAATGGGATGCAAATCCATATAGTCGATACAGAACTCGACCACCTCCTCTGTTGCATAACCCTCTGCGATACTTCCTCTGTTGCATAACCCTCTACGATACTGCCTTCTGGTCGAGCTCTATTACGCACATACTTCTTTATGATCCCCATGAACCTCTCGAAAGCCCACATATTATGCAGATACACTGGGCCGAGAATCTTTATCTCTTTCATGAGATGTGACACGAGGTGAGCCATTATATCAAAAAATGATGGTGGAAAACACATTTCGAGTTGGCAAAGGGTAATGATAGCATCTGATTGGAGCTTGTCTAGCGTGCTTGGATCGACCACCTTCTGATATATTGCGTTGAAGAATGAGCACAGCTTTATGATTGGGTTTTGAACTTTATCTGGCAAAATGCCTCTAATAGCAACAGGAAGAAGTTGTGTCATCAGCACGTGGCAATCATGTGACTTCATGCCCACTAATTTCTTCTCTTTCATGTTGACAAGTCTTTTAATGTTCGCAGAGTAACCAGAAGGGACTCGGACACCCTACAGGCACTTCAACAGGCTTATTTTCTCTGCGGCACTAAGGGTGTAGCACGCGGGAGGGAGGTACTGGCGACCATTGGGACGTTCTTAAGGATGTAGCTCGGACCTGATGTTCATGTCTGCGAGGTCTCTCCGGGCTTTCAACGTGTCCTTTGTCTTGTCGGGTATGTTTAGCAGGAGTCCCATCAAACTCTCGCACACATTCTTCTCAACGTGCATCACGTCAATTGCGTGATGGACATCCAAATCTTTCCAATATGGTAGTTCCCAAACGATAGATTTCTTCTTCCAAAGAGGTTTCTCACCACCCTTGCTTGTTGTGCCTCGATTGCCTTGCCCCTTACCAAATATACATTCAATATCTTGTACCTCTTCAAAAATCTCTCTGCCGGTACGGTGTGTTGGAGCTGTACCCTTGAAATCTCTTGTATTGCTACGGTACTGGTGGCCGGCTGGAAGAAACCTTCGATGGCGCATGTACACAGTCTTTCCGGAGTACTTCAGCCACCTGTTCGCTGTATCTCGCATGCACTGCACACATGCACAACCACCTTTCACTGTTTGCCCGGATGTGTTACCAGCTGCAGGGTAATCTTGGATGGTAACGAACAACATTGCCCTTAAGGTGAAGTACTCTCTTTTGTACGCATCCCACATCTGCACACCCCAATCCCGTAGAAACTTAAGATCATTCACTAATGGCCTGAAGTAGACATCGATATCGTTGCCAGGTTGCTTGGGCCCTTGGATTAGAAGTGGCATCATAATATACTTACGCTTCATGCACAACCATGAAGGAAGGTTGTAGATAACAAGTGCCACTGGCCACGTGCTATGCCGACTGCTCATGTCACCGAATGGATTCATCCCATCCATGCTCAGCCCAAACCTTATATTCCTAATCTCCTGCGCAAAATGCTTTTTGTACTTTCTATCTATCTTTCTCGATTGAGATCCATCGGCAGGGTGTCTTATCATTCCATCCTTCTTACTCTCTTCGTGGTGCCAACGCATCATCTTTGCATGTTTTTTGTTGGCATACATGCGTTCAATCCGAGGGATTATAGGAAAATACCACGCAACTTTAACGGACACTTTCCTCTTCTTCAGGACTGGGCCACCACTGTCATCATCAACATCATCATCATCGTTAACTCCACCCTTATATCGCGGTGCTCTGCAAATTGGACATGTATCCAAGTCTGCATAGTCACCTCGATATAGGATACAGTTATTTCAACATGCGTGAATTTTTTGCACTTCTAGTCCGAGTGGGCAGACAACCTTCTTCGCTCGGTATGTTGTTTCTGGCAGCACATGACCTGCTGGAAGGAGGTCTCCAATCAGCTGTAGAAGCTCTGTGAAGCTCTTGTCACTCCAACTGTTGGTTGATTTCATCTGCAGCAACGAGAGGACGACGTGTAACTTGGTGTGCTGCTCATTGCATCCTGGATAAAGCGGGGTTTTTGAGTCCTCCACCATGCCCTTGAACTTCTCGTATTGCCTGTCATCATCGTAGGCTGTCTCCCCATCGCGTAACATCTGATCTAAACCATTTGATTCGTCACTATCATATCCACCTCCGTCAGCAGGCAACTCCACATTGTCTCCGTCCATTACATCCGGATTCTCATCTTCACCATGATTGTCCTGACATGTGTAATTAGGCATAAAACCCCTTGTTAGGAGATGCTCATGAACTTGTTTTGCACGAAACTGTCTCTCATTCCTGCAATCAGCGCATGGACAACGCAAGTGTTCCGTCGTGTTCAATGATCTGGATCTCGTGGCTGCGATCACGAAGTTGATTACTCTCCTGGGATATTCCAAGGTACCGCGCTCCGGAACGTTCATCCCTCCTTCATCCATTGCTCCAACGAAAATTCTTAAATTAACCACTAACATACATATATCATTTTCTATATCTATTGAAATTCTGATATATGTTAATAACAGTTACATTACTCATTGATGATTAATCTCTAAATTACTCCAATATTAATAAGTCATCATACTTTCTCATGCTTCTCATTCAACAAAACAAATTGCAAAAAACAACTTGACAAATATTAGTGCGAATTACATATCGAATCAACATATACTACTTTACGCATGCAAACACATGGAGCTCTCCATATTTTTTAAATTTTTGGGCAAAACCTCCTCCCCCCGTTTGGATGAGCTGAAGAGAAGCCTCAAAATCGTGAGAATGCATTGAACGAGGGGTATATATAGACTTAGGGGTTATAGGTGTCAGTTCACGTTATGAACTGGAGCCTATTTAGTTTCCTTCCGTCGGAAGCCACCACATAGGTGCCGGTTCTTATTAAAAATCGGCACCTATGTGATAGGTGCCGGTTTATTAAGATAAAGCGACACCTATGTGGCCGTAGCATAGGTGCCGGTTCTTATTACGAACCGGCACCTATGTGATAGGTGCCGGTTTGTAAAGAAGGCCGGCACCTTTTTTGGGCTCATAGGTGCCGGTTTTTCTTACAAACGGGCACCAATGAGCTTCTCCCAACCAACCGGCACCTATAAGACCTTATAGGTGCCAGTTCGTGAAAAAATGGGTGGGAGTTGTCTTTTAGGTGTCGGTTCTAGCAAATTCGGCACCTATGTGGCCGGTACCTATGTAGGTTTTTGTAGTAGTGTGATTTTAAGGAGTAGTTATTACCGTGCTGCCTCTCCAAGATATTTTTCTTGTTTTAAACTTCTGGAAAGAAGGTAGCCCCTTCATTTATTTGCATGGTGTTGCTAACTGCACTTACCAAGTATTGATGTTTCTGCATCTTTCCTTTTTCTGGTAGTGACTACAATATTCTTATGTGAATTTGTGCTTTAGAAATGTTGACTCAGAACATTTGTTAGTTCTTTCAAAGGAGATATAAGACTTTTCATTTATGTAGCCACTAATATTATATAACATAGGAAGACAGCAACTGCATGTTGCTGCACTATTGCTGAAGTTTCGGAGGTACCATGTCCACAAAGACCATAGAGTTTGTTTTCTCTTGTTGAATTTGCACTCTATTAAATTATTACCTTCATCCAACTTACAATACAAGCATTTTCCCTACTTGCTTCTTGTGAGAGATGCTTCACAAGAAACTCCAGTTATTACCTGCTCCTGGATAGATAAAGAAAAAAATTGATAAACAACCCACTCACCTCTGACCTCTGACTTGCTCAGCAAAAAGAGAACCTTAAACGACTTGAATATCTGTACTGTGACCATTGTATTACACTAGTACACAAACAGCAATAGATGCCGGTTTCCCAGCCGGCACCAATTGGTCGGCACCAATGACACTAGGTCATTGGTGTCGGTTGTAGAACCGGCACCTATGTGCTCTCCCGGATTCAAAAAAAAAAAAGAAGCCGGCTCCTAGCCGAGCCGATGCTTTCATAGATGCACTAACCGTCGCGAGGTCGTCGCCGAGGCCGGCGCCGGCCGATGAGCCCCTCTCCGTGCCGAGGTCGTCGCCGGCCGCTGAGCCCCTCTCCGCGCCGAGGTCGCCGCCGGCCGCTGGGTCCCTCTTCGCGCCGAGGTCGCCGCTGGGGTCCCGAGCTCGTGGGGAGGCCGCTCGTCGCGGGCGACGCTGCTCGCCTGCTAGGAGAGGGGGCGCAGGGAGAGGAGGAGGGGAGGGCGAGGGGGAGGGGAGGTGCGGCGGACGGAGGAGGAAAGGGCGAGGGGGAGGGGGAGGGGAGGCACAGCGGACGGAGGAGGGGAGGGCGAGGGGGAGGGGAGGGAGGGGAGGGGAGGGAGGGGAGGCGCGGCGGACGGAGAAGGGGAGGGCGAGGGGGAGGGGAGGTGGGCGCGGCGGACGAGGGGGAGGGGAGGTGGGCGCGGCGGACAGAGGAGTGGAGGGCGAGGGGGAGGGGAGGAGGGCGCGGCAGACGGAGACGCGGCGGACGAGGGGGAGGGGAGGGAGGGAAGGGGAGGCGTGGCGGACGGAGGAGGGGAGGGCGAGGGGAGGGAAGGCGGGTGCGGTGGACGAGGGCGAGGGGGAGGGGAGGCTTCGCGGTTGGAGAAGGAAGGGCGAGGGGGAGGGGAGGGGAGGGGTGGGGAGGCGCCGCGGATGTGGATAAGGGGTCGAGGCGTGTGGTGGAGGTGGATCGCAGCCGGCCGGCTCGACTCGGCAGGGTCGGCTCGGTTTTTGTTATAGGTGTCGGTTTTTTAAAAGAACCGGTACCTATAATGTATTATAGGTGCCGGTTTTTTTTACCCGACACCTATAATATATTATAGGTGTCGGTTCTTTTAAAAAACCGGTACATATAGTATTAGTACCGGTTTTAACTAATGAACCGGCACCTATATTCTTTAAAGGTGCAAGTTCTTTATTTTTTCTCTATGCGAAGGTGGGAAAAGGTCTATAGGTGTCGGTTTTAAATGAACCGGCACCTATAAGACCGGTCCCTATAAGGGTTTTTGTAGTAATGTTAGTTGGTTCATCTGGATTTTGTTGAATCTTACTTACATGGTAGCATTTTTGCCTGAAATTTTGTTTAGTTTTATTGCACACAGTTAAGTGTTGTCATTTGCCAAACAAGTTAAGATTACAAAATAGTAGGGTTCATTACCTAACATGTGCACATAATGGATTCTCCTGTTGATTAAGCCGTTGAAACTGTTGTTAAAACTAAAACTATGAAATGTGAAAGCAAATACAGTAGAGATGCCCACAGCATGGGAAAACTACATGGCTAGTTGCGCACACACTTAACTAAATTTAGCCTGATTTGCAAATTGTTGCTTTACATGGATGAGCATTCCTTCCTAACATGAACACAAATGCAAGGATAATTAGCATAGCCAAATGTTCAAATCTATTACAGTATTTAGTATTTTAGTATATACAAACTGAAAGTTAAATCCCTTGATTGTCTATGGTATCCTTTACACCAACAGTGAGTGTCCGATGAATATCTGTACAAAATTCAAGCTTATACATGTTGTTGTGCCTGTTTGATATATTAGTGAGTAGTTGGAAGATCATTAGGTTTTAGATGGCTATATCCAGCATGTTTTGAGGATTTAGGTAATACTCTCCTGCTCTGAAATTTTGAAGTGATCTAATGGATATATTTTCATTCACATTGAATTACAACTTAGTTTATTTTCAGTGCTTATGAAACTGATTTTTCTAAAACAAGTGTAGTAGTATAACTAAGGCCTTTCCATTACATTCTCCTAAAACATGAAAAACAAGTGGATGTAGCATAACTAAGGCCTTCCCATTATATTCTCCTAAAACAAACATGTTACCTGGTAAAGCTACAGTCAAGTCTGTTTTGTAAATAATGTCACATGTTGGAGGTGTTGTCCTGAATAAGAAGATTTATTTATAGATAATGTCAAGATTTTATTTTCTGCTATTTGAATCACAACAGAGTTGTCGGTGATAAATATTACTGAAAGGTTGTCACATTATTTATCATTTTGTTTTTTTATATTTCTGTTGAGACTTGCTCTAGAAATTTCTTCAATTAATTCTACCATCTTTTCTACCTCAAATTTCACTCTTAATATAGATGCAACTGTTTGGTGAATGCACCAAGTCTTCTGGTGGTACACATGTTGGTAGCATGGTTGGTGCTCCATCTGCTCTCAAGTTGGATGCAACTGTCAGTGCAAAAAAACAACTAGCTGCTATATGCCGTGTAAGTATTTGGTTTGCACTTATTAAGAAATGTACTAATTTGGTTTCAGCCTATTCTCCCATCAAGAAGCTAGCTTCGGAGCTTGAGACATAAAGTCAGAAATCTATTGATTTATCACACTTACCTAATTAGTGAGTATTTTTTCATATGATTACTTACTGCTTCAGATCTGTATTTCTGTACATGTGGCACTTTTTTTTTTCATTCCACGACATACTTGAAGATCATATGGATGGGAGTGATCAATCCTCCACCATAGCTGGTAGTTCCGCTCGCTCTGACCATGCTGCGGCATCCAAAAACATAGAGAACTAGATTGGTTAGCTACATTATATACCTATGGCATTTAATAGTTCATGTTGCTTCCAGGTCCTGCTGTCAATGTATATGACGGACATTTGCAATGCAAAATTTCGGTGCTCAATTAATGGTCAATACATATTTCTTCCTTTTGCTTGCCTTTTTATGGACTCTTCCTTTACTGTTTTTTGCTTACATGTTCAAAATTAAGAACTGAATTCATGTGATATGAATATGTCCCACAAGTCTGACTTGTAACAAATTTTAGTACATTTAGTTTCTACACTTTTGATTCTGAACAAGTTATCCTGTGGAGGACTGCTTATTGACGACAGGTGTAGAAGAAGCAAGGTGTGCCATCTCTCTTATGAGCATTGTTGGGTACTGCAGTTGTGATGTGGGATTTATAGTTTGAAAATTAGGCTTATTACTCCGTTCATGCATTAATGCATATATGATACTTACTGCTAGATCAGTTTGCCCTTCAGTTATTGATGTATATATATATGTCAAATTTTCAACTTTTCAGTTCTCTCTATTTGTTCTGAAAGGACGTCTTCATGTGACTTGTGTAATTTAGAAAAAAATTGGTTCTTCCTGTTGTTCTTGACTGCATGTAGCATGTTGATGTTGCTGGACGCGAAGCAACAAGAAGTAGAAAGGGGAAATGGGAAGGAATGGAGCAGAAAAGAGAAGGGTTAGTTTATCACGGTGGTGTCTCAAGCAAAGGTATGGATGCAAGGCATAACCTTCCATTATATTTGACTGTGATTTGTCTCTGAAAATTTTTCCATTCGTTGCCGATTAGGCTTCCTTAATGATGTCCCATGAGGTTTCTGTGTACACAAAGTAAGAGGGCTTTGTGCAACAATCTCCCATGAGGTTCTGTATATATGTGCGCTGATTTTTAGTAAGTTCTAAGGAGCACTGTAATAGAAGTTGATTACATGTGATAGTTATCATTTGTTGTCAACTCTTATGTTATTGTGCAAAATTTGAATTTCCTTGGCTGAAATTTTCTGACGAGAATCAAGGACAGTAGTAGATAGACTCTTGAAGTATAATTGTGGTCTGCTCAAACTGTTGATTCCGGTGTATACTATCTTAAAAAAATTGTTTAGATTATACAACTGAAGTTTGTGTAATTTTTAGATTTATCCTGCATGACATTTGGTTTGCCATAACATGTAATGATATATCAATGTGATGTTTTTCCATCTTGAAAGGCCATGATTCTGAATTTAGACATAACATTGGTAGAATGTTTCTTGGAGCAGATTTGTTGCTATATCGGCTCTAAAAGCCTTTTCTGTCAGCTTAATTTGGTGGCAATGTTCTGTGTTCCGTAACATAGTCCCGTATTGTTTGATTCTATGTGTGCAATCTGTTTGTTGTGGACACTATAATATTTTGTGTGTTAGTGATATACCCTAGAGGCAACATTGGGATGTTGTATATATCACAGACTATGTTTATGATTCAGTGCTTTGTTCCTTGAAATAGACATTATTATTCTTGATCAATGAGTCTGTGACTTATTCATGAGACTCTTAATGTTACAATGATGCTATTTCTAAATGATCCCGGATCGTATATCATATGAAGAACAAATATGATTTAAAGATCAGCATATGTATTGATTGATGATCATGTCTCATGGATCATGGTATGGAGATACCAATCAATAATATGGACATATGTTGGTGAACATATGTTGGATAGACTCGCCATGAGACACTGCAGAGATTCTATATGTCATCAGTTGGTCTCAAGTACTGTTTATGTAGAATCCTTAGACTTGAGATCATCACGGTTCCCAACATACGTAGTAGCTTATTTTGGGATTACTAAACACTACTCCGTAACTGGGTAGTTATAAAAATAGTCTTCGGGTTTGCTATAAAATATGTAGTGGGATGTTGATGGTCAAGATATAATTTGCCCCTCCTTATGAGAGAGATATCTCTGGGCCCCTCGATGTAATGGATTATGAAAATACATGGCCATGCTAGGTGATTGAGGAGTCAATCACAAGTTTGTAATCCATCACGGAATCGAGAGAGCGAGTGAGCTATTAAGAGGATGGCACAGGTCTCGCGTTGAGCTCAATCTATATCGTGAGGCAAAAGGATTCGTACATGACAACATTACAGGTTCAGCCGATATGATCTTTACATATACTTTGGAAGTTAATATACCTTGCTAGGGGCCGCTATTAACAGGTTCACCGGAAAGGCGTTTCCGGGTCGCGACCAAGTATATGTGAACCTACAGGGTCGCACGCTTAACGGGTTGGAACACTCATTCGAATGTGATTCGGATGTGGGCTCAGTTCGGATAGGAATTCGAGTAGACTCCTATTGGGCTTTGGTCCACGAGGCCCAAGCAGAGAGGTCTATATATATAGAGGTGAGGGGCTGAGGGAGGGACTCATCTGTTCATCTCGAGCATAACCCTAGCCGCCACCTCTAGAGCCAAACCCTAGCCTCTCCCGAGTGCTAACACACTTGCGATCGGTGCTCGAGCCCCGTACGTGTGGATACCGGTGGAGGCGCTGCTCGTTGCGGCGTAGATTGGCTCTCCAACTCTACTTCCGCTACGCTGCGCGTCTAGTGGTAACGATCCATGATCCTATCTTCGCATGATGTCCTGGTGTGCGCGGTAGAAAAGTTTTGTTTTCTACTATCGTAGCCTTCGCACTATCCTTCAGTGGTATCAGAGCGATCTTGCTTAGTTTGCGATCTGGATCAGCGCATATCTGATATGCGGTAGTAGTAGATTGGATCTATTACAGTCTAGATCAGTCGTTTCATGTGATGGATCGATGGAAGCACGGGTTGATAAGATCAATCGGTGAATAGGGGTTAGATGAAGCGCAGATTGTATCGCTACTAGTGCCCTTGAGATTGTCTCGGATCGGCATAAGGTGGTTATGTCGAATACTAGTAGGTTATGGATCTGAATGCCTTAAGATTACATTGCTACTAGTGCCCTTGAGATTGTCTCGGATAGGCATAAGGTGGTTATGTCGAATACTAGTAGGTAATAGATCTGAATGCCTTAGGGTCGTATCACTACTAGCGTCCTTGAGATTGTCTCGGATAGGCATAAGGTGTTATGCCGAATGCTAGTAGAATACAGATCTGATAGCATTGGGCCATTGGAAAAACTAGCTTCCTTGAGAATGTCTCGTATCGGCATAAGGTGGTTGTGCCGAATAGTTTTTCCATAGCGTTTCCATAAGCGGGACCGCCGTGCGGAACCCCCCCTTTGTATAGCGTCACGTGTTCACATCGTTAGGTAGAATACGATTCTACATCTAACTTGTTTTTGCAGGGAATGATGTGAATAGTATGGCCCTATGACATATGAATGTATGAGATGTATGTGATGCATGTAACATTTGTTCATGGCCTGCGTGTCATGATATTTCAGCTATTGTTAGCTGTCTATATTGTATTTGACGACCTGCGTGTCGACCATAGTGCTTGAATACATCTTTGTAATCTTCAATTTATAGCTATTATAGGTAGTAGCTTAGATTTGATGTTACAAGTCTTCAAGCATGGTGGCCTAAAGGAGTAACGTGGATGATGGAGATCATCTACACCTACATGGAGATGGATATTCTCTTTGGGCCATACTGATTCACAGTTAAATGTGTTTATCTGTGATGCTTACTATCTTTTGGTATGGTAGGATTGAGTCCCTCATAAAATTAAGTGTTATGCCCTTCCATATGTTGCACCAAAAGATGATGATCACTGTATGGTAGGTCTATCAAAGTAGAGTGCTATCAGTTATCGTCATTATTTGGGGTAGATGTCAGACATCTACATGCGGAAACATTTGGTTTACTTAACAAGGTCATCAAAACAGTTTTGGACCTTGGGGCATAGGTTGGGGCCGAGGCATATTGATGTCACCCAACAAACAAGAGTCACACAGCGATGTGATTAGCAAAGTGTTGCTTACCCATGTCACTCATCTCCTAGCCGTGATGCCAAAGCTCACTAGGAACTAGTGAAATGTGGATCTTGACCCACTATGTAACTTAGAGGGAGTTTTGTTGCAAAACACATAGTGGGAGTCTTTTGTTAAATAGTTTAATAAAAGATGAACATAAACATAGTGCTAAATTTTGCATATTCTTATGTTGTAGATCATGTAAACTAACGCCTCATCCAGTACTTTTAATTTATGGTCTATTCTTGAGAAAGAAAAGCTCAATGGAACAAACTTTATGGATTGGTATCGCAACTTGAGAATTGTTCTCAAGCAAGAGCGCAAGGAGTATGTCCTTGGGTCTCCTTATCCAGATGACTTGCCTGATAATGCTACTGCAACTGCACGGAGGGCTTATGAGAAGCAGACTAATGATTACCTCGATGTGAGCTGTCTTATGCTTGCCACAATGTCCTCTGAGCTTCAGAAGCAATATGAGAACACTGACGCTTACAATATCATTGCGGGGTTACGTGGCATGTTTAAGAACCAAGCAAGGGCTGAGAGGTTCAACACTTCAAAGTCCTTGTTTGCGTGCAGGCTTGCAGAGGGGAATCCCGTCAGCCCTCATGTGATTAAGATGATTGGCTATATTGAGAGTCTGGACAAACTTGGTTTTCCCCTTAGCCAAGAGTTGGCTACTGATGTGATTCTCAAATCGCTCCCCTCGAGCTTTGAGCCATTCATACTGAACTATCACATGAACAATATGGATAAGACCTTGGCTGAGTTGCATGGGATACTAAAATTTGTTAAGGAAAGCATTAAGAAAAACAGCAATCATGTGATGATGATGCAGAATGGCAAGGGCAAGCCCAATGTCAAGAAATGCGCGGTCAAAAGAAAGTTGTCTCCCGATGAGATCGCGAGCAGTTCAAAGGCCAAACAAGACAAGAAGGGCAATGCTCATCCTGAGGCTGATTGCTTCTATTGCAAGCAATCAGGGCACTGGAAAAGGAACTGCCCAAAATATTTGGAGGATCTTGAGAACAAGAAGGGAAGTACGACTTCCACTCTAGGTATAAATGTTATAGTGATCAATCTTACTACTTCATCTACTGATTCTTGGGTATTTGATACCGGATCGGTTGCTCACATATGCAAATCGTTGCAGGGGCTAAGAAGAAGTAGAAGTTTGAGGAGGAGCGAAGTGGATCTTCGCGTTGGCAATGGAGCAAGAGTTGCTGCGGTGGCTGTTGGCACCATGTCATTGTCTTTACCTTCAGGATTAGTTTTGGAATTGAATAATTGTTATTGTGTTCCATCTCTTTCCAAGAACGTTATTTCTGCTTCATGTTTGCAAGCGGAAGGTTATGACTTTAGATCTGTGGACAATGGTTGTTCTCTTTATTTTAAAGATATGTTCTATTGTCATACTCCATTGCTGAATGGGTTATACGTTCTTACTCTTGAAGGGGCACCGATCTATAACATTAATACAAAAAGACAACGTCCTAACGATTTGAATCCCACGTTTATTTGGCATTGTCGCTTGGGCCACATAAATGAGAAACTCATGGAGAAGCTCCATAGAGATGGTCTTCTACACTCATTTGATTTTGAATCATTTGAGACATGCGAATCTTGTTTACTTGGCAAAATGACAAAGGCTCCTTTCACTGGTCAAGGTGAACGGGCAAGTGAATTATTGGTACTCATACATACTGATGTATGTGGACCAATGAGTTCAATAGCCAGAGGTGGTTTTCAGTACTTCATAACTTTTACTGATGACTTTAGTAGATATGGGTACATCTACTTAATGAAGCATAAGTCGGAGTCCTTTGAAAAGTTCAAAGAATTACAAAATGAAGTACAAAATCAAGTAAGACAATCAAGTTTCTACGATCTGATCGTGGAGGTGAGTATTTGAGCCATGAGTTTGGCAATCATCTAAAAGATTGTGGAATTGTTCCACAATTGACTCCACCAGGGACACCTCAATGGAATGAGGTTTCTGAACGGAGGAATCGCACCTTATTAGATATGGTGCGATCCATGATGAGCCAAAATGATCTTCCGTTGTCTTTTTGGGGATACGCTCTTGAAACAGCAACGTTCACACTAAACAGGGTTCCATCAAAGTCTGTAGAAAAGACACCATATGAGATGTGGACAGGACACCATTCTAGCTTGTCTTTTCTAAAGATTTGGGGGTGTGAAGGTTATGTAAAACGTTTACAATCTGATAAGCTGACTCCAAAATCTGACAAATGCTTCTTTATTGGATATCCTAAGGAAACAAAAGGATATTACTTCTATAATCAAGAAGGCAAAGTGTTTGTCGCCCGACATGGTGTTTTCTTGGAGAAGGAGTTTCTCTCAAGAAGGGACAATGGGAGCACGGTGCAACTCGAAGAAATTCGAGAAACACTTGAAAATGTTTCAGCTCCCACAGATTCACAACAGGATGAACAAACTGTTGAAGAACCTGTTGTGGATACACCTGCACCACGTAGGTCAGAGAGGTCACGTCGTGCACCTGAGCGGTACATGTTCTTGACTACTCAATATCAGGACATATTGTTGTTGGACAACGATAAGCCCAAGACCTATGAAGAAGCGATGGTGGGATCAGACTCTGAGAAATGGCTTGAAGCCATGATAGACATGGATGAAAATGTTCACATCTATAAAGAGCGATTGGTGGCTAAAGGTTTCAAACAAATTCAAGGTGTTGATTATGATGAAACTTTTTCGCCCGTCGCAATGCTAAAGTCTATTCGAATCATTCTAGCAATTGCTGCATATTTCGACTATGAAATATGACAAATGGATGTCAAAACAGCTTTCCTTAATGGAAATCTGAGTGAGGATGTGTACATGACACAGCCCACAGGTTTTGTCGATCCGCAATCAGCTGGAAAGATATGCAAGCTGCAAAGATCCATTTATGGATTAAAGCAGGCATCTCGGAGTTGGAACCTTCGTTTTGATGAAGTAATCAAAGGGTTTGGTTTCATCAACAATGAAGAAGAGCCTTGTGTTTACAAAAAAGCTAGTGGGAGCGCACTTGTATTTCTGATCTTATATGTAGATGACATATTACTGATTAGAAATGACATTCCTATGCTCGAGTCTGTTAAGTCTTATTTGAAAAACAGTTTCTCAATGAAAGACTTAGGAGAAGCGACATATATTCTGGGCATCAAGATCTATAGAGATAGATCAAGAAGGCTAATTGGATTAAGCCAAGATACGTACATTAACAAGGTGTTGAAAAGGTTCAACATACAGGACTCCAAGAACGGTTTCCTACAGTTGGCATAGAATTTCGACCCGCCTTGCAACCAAACGGGTTCCACGTTTCCACACAAGATATACAAAATAGCAGAACAGAAGGTCTATCAGCCGATAGGCCGATAGGGCAAAAACGTATCGGCCAGTAGGTCGATAGCCAAAACAACCAGTCGGCCGATGATAACGATGATATAGCAATGTGATATAGCATAATCCAAATATAAAATAAACATTGATCTGAGGATTAAAGCATACATCGGCCAGAGGTTCGATGGCATAAATTCTCAATAAGCAAATAGACAATAAATACTCTGTTGTCATCAGCCAGATCCAATCTATACGTAAAACTCTTAGGCCGATGCAACATCCAGATAACTCACCTTCTGAAACCCCGGTAAAACCCTTATTGGCAATCGACAGGCAGGCTAGAGATTACGGTTCTAATCACGACTTAGCGACACTAAGTATGAAAAGAAACGCAAGATCTAGACAATCAAGCCCTCGACTGATTTTCGAGGTGGTAGATACCTTAGCCAATCTAATCTAGCGAGGCAATTTAGTCGATACCGGCATAAACCCTACAACGAATCTCGGCCAATACGACTAAATCGAGATGCCAAACCAGATTGAACAAAATATATGATAGTAGGTGCTTACGTTGACGAGATCAGAACGTCGAAGCCCTAGCCCTGACAGCGCAGGCAGCCATAACGAGACTTACCCCTCGTAGGAAGCGCATTAACTCGCTGAAGAAGACGAAAAGTAAAGGTTGCTGATGCGCCGAAGTTGTATTGATCGTGAGATGATAATTACATGAACCTCGGGCTTACATATTTATACTCATAGACTAACAAAGATCCTAACAGAATACGACTCAAACTTTCCTAAAGATAAAAGGAAACAGATAAAGTCCTTATTGGACACTAAACACACTTTCCTAAAGATAAAAAGGAAACTAACAAATTCTTTCTAATTAATAGATACAAGCCGCATCCTCCTCAAACTCGGTCTTCTCTGGATAAGATCTTCCCGAATCTAATAAGAATCCGACCGCTGTTGATGATTGGTTTAAGAAAATCCCCATCGGCCGATATAAGACTCTAGGCCGATACCAACCTTGAGCCGATATGGATCCTGGGTCGATGAGGACTCCAGGGCTTACCAAATTCTGGTGTTAACACATGCCCCCTAGTTTTGAAGTATGAGAAGTCATGCTTCAAAATTATCCTTGCCTTGATCGCCCCAAAACTGATTCTTCTCTTCTTCTTGACATCGGCTCTCGTAAGCCGATACCTTCTGTATTAGATGAGCCAGGTTGTCAAACTCGTTAAAAAAGAATTTATCTTTGATAGGCGCTGACAACCCTTGGAACGCAAGATCTGCTAGTTGTTCATCACTTAGGCTCAAGCTATAACATTGGTTGCGGACATCACGAAATCTTTGAATATACTCCACAACCGATTCCCCTTTTGCTGCCTGACTGATATCAAATCTAAAAGCTTTAACTCATTGTTCCTAGCAAAGAAGTACAGGTGAAACTACTCCTCAAGATCGGCCCAACCTCGGATAGAATTTGGTGACACTGACGAAAACCATATGAAGGCCAATCCAGTCAAAGACAACGGAAACAATCTAACTTTCAGAGCTTCTTCAGCCGATGCCTCCCCACATTGAGCTAAGAATCGACTGATATGTTCCCTTGTAGATATATCATCTTGCCCTAAAAATTGAAAAAAGTCTGGAATCTTATATCGGCTCGGAAGTGGAACTCTATCAAACCATTCAGGATATGGCAGCCGATACACAGAAATATATCCCTTAGGTCTAATTCGAAACTGTTCCTCTATTACTTTTGCAATCATATCGGCCCAATCTTCTTTAGACTGATATCTTTGAGCTTCTTCCGGCTGATATTGTTGATGTGGCTCTCCTGGCTGATGCTGATCTATTTGCCCCCCAAGCCAATGTCGCTGTTGCTGATGATGCTGAGATTGTTCGTCGATTTGCCCCCCAGTCTGATTTCTTAAGGCAATTACTCTGGGAACTATCTTGTCGATCAAACCATGTAATGTACTCACCAAAACTCCATATCGATCAAACACAGCGCGACGAATGATTTCATCAACTGCCTTTTGAAGCGTCTCATCGTCCATTGGCTCTTCTTCTTCCTCTATCGGCAGCGAAGCCCTAGCCCCGACAGCGCAGGCAGCCATAACGAGACTTATCCCTCGTAGGAAGGGCATTAACTCGCTGAAGAAGACGAAAAGTAAAGGTTGGCGATACGCCGAAATTGTATTGATCGTGAGATGATAATTACATGAACCTCGGGCTTACATATTTATACCCATAGGCTAAAAAAGATCCTAACAGAATACGACTCAAACTTTCTGAAAGATAAAAGGAAACAGATAAAGTCCTTATTGGACACTAAACACACTTTCCTAAAGATAAAAAGGAAACTAACAAATTCTTTCTAATTAATAGATACAAGCCGCATCCTCCTCAAACTCGGTCTTCTCTGGATAAGATCTTCCCGAATCTAACAAGAATCCGACTGCTGTTGGTGATTGGTTTAAGAAAACCCCCATCGGCCGATATAACACTCTAGGCCGATACCAACCTTGAGTCGATATGGATCCTGGGTCGATGAGGACTCCGGGGTTTACCAAATTCTGGTGTTAACACCTACTTATGTCACATGGTATAAATCTTAGCAAGAGTCAGTGTCCTAGTATACCTGATGAGCGGGAGAAGATGAATGCGATTCCATATGCCTCGGCTATTGGGTCCATCTTGTATGTCATGCTTTGTACATGCCCAGATGTCTCGTATGTTTTAAGTGCTACGAGTAGATATCAATCAGATCTAGGTGAAGGTCACTGGATTGTTGTAAGGAACATCTTGAAGTACTTAAGAAGAACTAAAGATGTGTTCCTTGTCTATGGAGGTGAGGAAGAGCTCGTTGTAAATGGTTACACCGATGCTAGCTTCCAAACTGACAAAGACGATTTTAGATCGTAGTCTGGATTTGTGTTCTGCCTGAATGGCGGTGCGGTGAGCTGGAAGAGTTCCAAGCAGGAGACGGTTGCTGATTCTACAACGGAAGCCGAGTACATAGCAGCTTCTGAAGCTGCTAAAGAGGCTGTTTGGATCAAGAAATTTGTTTCTAAACTTGGTGTGATGACTAGTGCCTCCAGTCCAATGGACCTTTACTGTGACAATAGTGGGGCCATTGCGCAAGCCCAGGAGCCTAGATCGCACCAGAAGTCCAAGCACATTCTACGGCGATTTCATCTCATCCGCGACATAGTGGAAAGAGGCGATGTGAAGATATACAAAGTACAAACGGATTTGAATATTGCAGATCCGTTGATAAAGCCGCTTCCCCAGCCAAAGCATGAGGCTCACACTAGGGCAATGGGTATTCGATACTTACATTGTTGACTCTAATGCAAGTGGGAGACTGTTAGTGATATGCCCTAGAGGCAACATTGGGATGTTGTATATATCACAGACTATGTTTATGATTCAGTGCTTTGTTCCTTGAAATAGATATTATTATTCTTGATCAATGAGTATGTGACTTATTCATGAGACTCTTAATGTTACAATGATGCTATTTCTAAATGATCCCTGATCGTATATCATATGAGGAACAAATATGATTTAAAAATCATCATATGTATTGATTGATGATCATGTCTCATGGATCATGGTATGGAGATACCAATCAATAATATGGACATATGTTGGTGAACATATATTGGATAGACCCACCATGAGACACTGCAGAGATTCTATGTGTCATCAGTTAGTCTCAAGTACTGTTTATGCAGAATCCTTAGACTTGAGATCATCACGGTTCCCAACATACGTAGTAGCTTATTTTGGGATTACTAAACACTACTCCATAACTGGGTAGTTATAAAAGTAGTCTTCGGGTTTGCTATGAAATATGTAGTGGGATGTGGATGGTCATGATAAAATTTGCCTCTCCTTATGAGAGAGATATCTCTGGGCCCCTCGATGTAATGGATTATGGAAATGCATGGCCATGCTAGGTGATTGAGGAGTCAATAACAAGTTTATAATCCATCACGGAATCGAGAGAGCGATTGAGCTAGTAAGAGGATGGCACAGGTCTCACGTTAAGCTCAATCTATATCGTGAGGCAAAGGGATTCGTACATGAGAACATTACAGGTTCAGCCGATATGATCTTTACATATACTTTGGAGGTTAATATGCCTTGCTAGAGGCCGCTATTAACAGGTTGACCGGAAAGGCGTTTCCGGGTCGCGACAAAGTATATGTGAACCTACAGGGTCGCACGCTTAACGGGTTGGAACACTCATTCGAATGTGATTCGGATGTGGGCTCAGTTCGGATAGGGATCCGAGTAGACTCCTATTAGGTTTTGGTCCACGAGACCCAAGCAGAGAGGTCTATATATATAGAGGTGAGGGGCTGAGGGAGGGACTCATCTGTTCATCTCGAGCATAACCCTAGCCGCCACCTCCAGAGCCAAACCCTAGCCGCTCCTGAGTGCTAGCACACTTGCGATTGGTGCTCGAGCCCCGTACGTGTGGATACCGGTGAAGGCGCTGCTCGTTGCGGCGCAGATTGGCTCTCCAACTCTACTTCCGCTGCGCTGCGCGTCTAGTGGTAACGATCCATGATCCTATCTTCGCATGATGTCCTGGTGTGCGCGATAGAAAAGTTTTGTTTTCTGCTATCGTAGCCTTCGCACTATCCTTCATTGTGTGTTCCATGGACAATGGTCATACGATTAGGCTGCGTCGGTGCCTTCTACGGCAATTGCTTTGATGCTATATTTCTATCTTGCTTCATTGATTAGAATTATCGTCGTTTAGGTGAGATTGACTATTGTCTCAACTGTCACTTATCCAACAACTGTTTGATATCACAGCCTATTGAATAAAGTTGGCCTAGTAAAGTAGAGAATTTAGCCATGACGACAGTAATGAGGGATGGAGCAGCAACGAGTTATGTGGTCCGGTGGTGAGGGAGACAAGGCAGGAGGTCTCATCTCGTCGGCAAACTGAACTTGACAATGGCTGCTGACCATGGCGTTGCCATCATCGATGATGTGGCGTTCACTTACAACTCAAGCTGGATTAGGAGCAGGAGGTTTAAGATCGGTGCAGCGGTGGCGGTTCTGGGGTGAGGATCTAGGAGGCGATGAGCAAGAGCTTTATGGTGAAAGATCACCGAGGGGAATGTGGGTCACTAGCTACTCTGAATTTGTATTTTTGTTAGCAATGTTTTTTCTCATATCAGTTTTATCAGAGTTTGATGGTCATATTTGATTTTTTACGCATGATTTGACAGAGTACAAGAAGCATATCACTTCAAAGCCAACTGATGAGGTAAGGAGCCTAAAGAACTAACACAAAGATGGGCTTATCCATAAGAGGCTGGAATCTGAACATGTCAGTAACGTGCAGGAATTTCTGAACCTGCATGTAATGAACCCTGAAATGCTCAGGATGGTAAATTAATTAATTCAATTATTAACCTCTATTTCTTTAGGAAATTAATCTCCATTTGTGGGTTGGTGATCTCTGCTTAATTTTCTTGAGATTGTTTAGCTCGTCATCATGTTTGATCGGCTCTAGGAGGTGCGCCATGTGAAGAGAGATTACAGAGATGCAGAAATGGTAATTAATTGTACCATTTTGCTTATTTGTTTATGGGTTATTTGATTGAAACAAAATCCTACGGATCAACATTCATTGACACAAATCAATGTAATTTGCTTTTTCCTTGCAAAGTTAGTTTACCCTATTTTTGTTTCAGATGCAAGTGACGCAATGTTCTGTCGAGATATGCCAGAATTGGTATCAGCGGGACAAAGCTAAGATATCAAACAAGAAGTGCAGTCCACTATTCTTATATCTAATGAACAGTCCAATATGTTACCTATAACTACCTACTCTCTTAAATTTTATTCTTGATATGTTTGTTTACCTATCTCTGCAAATCTACTCAACATGTTCTCACTCTCTTTACACCTACTATGTACAGGCTAGAGATGGCAACGGGTACATATCCATCGGATTTCCTTGTCCCATACCCATACCCACGACGACTAAATATTCTCGTTTAAATACCCACACCCGTCACGGGTACAAAATTGTCCCCATACCCATACCCGTGCGAGTAACGGGTACCTAACGGGTACCCATACCCATTTAATTGAATTATATTACTTATAGTTTTATACTATAATTAATTGTATTAGGACTGTAAACCATCGATATTTTCTCCGACAACAATGCTATTAACATTAGCGTTCAAAGGCGAGTAAAAAAACTCTACAACCACATTACATAATCAATAAATCAAATAATAATTTCATATAACTAGACTAGAACAATGCTTAAGAGGTAAAAAAGGTTTTATGCTATGATTTGGTAGTCGTTGAGACTTATGTTACTTATAGTTTTAGGCTTAATCTACGGGTTTTTTCACTCACGGGTTGATGGGTATGGGTGGATAAAGAATGGACCCATACCCGCGTACCCAACGGGTAAGAGTTTTTGCCCGTTAGTAGACCCATGGATATAAGAGTTAAAACATGATTAGCTCCTAATAGAGTAAAAACTCATCGGGTATCGGGTCGCAGGTCCCCATTCCCATCTCTAGTACAGGCTGTGCGCTCCATCCTCTAGTATCAATCAAGCAGCACACAAGCACTTCTATTCCATGAATATTCGAATGAATAGCAAAGCCAACTACATCAACCTTTGATTGGAAACTTTCAATGAAAAACTATAAAAAGGTTCTATCCCAAGAAAAACAAAGAAATTAAGGGGGTACTTGAGAATTGTTGTTAGATAATTTAGATGCATACTGACCTCGACAACTTCATTTAGAAGAAACATACGGAGTTGAAGATTGTAGGATCACATAGCAAGAACTAAACCAGTCTTAAGAGGGTGAATGGTTGAAGTACCCAAAAACTAAAACTTTTAACATAATTAAAAGTTACCCTCAAATCGATGGAGATTGGTCTGACTAGAGTAGATGTGTCGGTCTGACTGGCCATGTAGTTTTGGTTCAAACGCCTGCTATCGCCTGTCGTCGCCTCTGCCACCACCGGTCTGACCGTCGTAGATCCATCGGTCTAACCGGCGTGATGCTACCGGTCTGACCACCGGTGTCCCACCAATGCGACCGTTGAAAACCCAAGCAAACACAAATCGAAGATCTCTCAAAGTAGATTGAACTTTATCTCAAAAATCTCGACTAAAACCAAAACCCTAACTTTTTTCTAAACTCAACTCTCACAAAATCGATACCGAGAGGCCTCAACCTCCCTCTCTATTTATACCCATAGATTCACAACCTACAACCACGAATCCAACTCATATAAGAAGTCCTAATCCTTTAGGAAACTTTTCCGTACAAGACACAAACATCACAAACCCAATCATACCAAATTTGGACTCCTTCCAAATTTGACTCCTCATCCCATACGCACACAATATCTCCATCGTATGTCATATGGAATCTTCATCAACCACGTGCATTATTGTTTAGCCTAAGCATCCCGCATGATATCTTAATTGTCCGAACATCATCTTCTCCCAAGTTGACTCCCGATCCATCACTGGCAATGCTCTCCCAAGGCATCAAGACATACTTATACATGAAGCAAACAAGAAACCATATCTGAGCACAAGTTCACTCCAACTTGACTTAACATTAACACACAACACTATTACATACGTATAGAAATCATCTAGAAGTTATAAACATAAATTAACAATGAGTATCCAAATAAACAACCCAAAACCGATACCGACATAGAGCCAGCCGGTCAGACCATCGGGCTGGCTGGTCTGACCGTGCAACACACGTCGGTCTGATTGGCAGCACCTGCCCGGTCTGATCGATCCACACACTTCGATCTAATCGGCTGCAAAACCACTTCGCGAATAATCTCCAAATATCAAAACCAATTATTTCAAATAGTAATTGTTCATCATGAAATAATAATCAAAACACACTTTGACTTTACAACCTCTCCCTTGATGAACACATTGGCAATCCTATCAAAAATATTGTTTTGGTGTTTGAGAAAATAAAAACAAAGAAGTGGTAAAAAGCATCGGAGTGCTCAAAAAATTCAAAAGAAAACTTCTGTCACTTTTGAAAAGAAAGAAATTTCCCTGATTTGAAAAACATGCACTTTTTGTATCTTTTCTCCCCCTTTTGGCAATGATTTCATCAATCATTTGCATTATATTCATCATATTATCAAAAGTCTAGAAATATACCAAGAGCAATTCAGATACATGTGTTGCAATACAATGAAGACATAGTCATCAACTACATAACAAGCATGCACTAGAGTATAATCATGAACCAAAGATATTACAATTAAGCTCAATTCAACAATTAATATACATGATTTCAAACGATTGATATCGCAACATATTCACTAGTACATAGATTGAAAGAAAAACCCCTACACATATACCTATTGCATTAATATTCTTTCTCAAATTAACTCAATTAAAAAAATGTTTAATATTTATATGAGCTTTTTGTGCTCATTTTGACAATGATCATTAAAATCTCTTAGTTATTTTAGGTACGTCCTTGTCGTCAAGACCGTTTTCAAGTTTTCGGTATTCATTTTTACCTCTCATAAAAGTAAATACAAGCCATATTTGCACTTGCGGCATTTGAAACAAACAAATAGCAATTTGAGGAATAACAATCCAACAAGCATATATATAAGCATTAATCATCCAAGCTAAGCACTAGCTTCAACATAGCATATTTTCTTAATTCAAGTAAAAGAATTAGTGTCATGCATCATATCCCTTAAAAGCAATATCTAGGCCTCATGAAAAGACTAGAACGCATAGAAGCTATACTAGCGACAAATAAATATTAATCATATTTCTATCCCTTAAAAGCAATATCTAGGCCTCATGAAAAGACTAGAACGCATAGAAGCTATACTAGCGACAAATAAATATTAATCATATTGCTAGGATGCACATAAATATACAATAGACATATAACAAAACTCTCTTTTTCTTTTTCTTTTCAAATTCTTTTTCTCTTTTAACCAAGAGCTCAAACTCCCCCTCAAAACATGCCAAAAGGATGAATAACTTTCAATTCTTCATGAAGAAAAGCAAAGCAAGAAGCATCCAATGGTTTAGTGAAAATATCAGCAAGTTACAACTTTGTATCCAAAAACCTCAATTCAACATCTGCTTTCTCAACATGATCCCTCAAAAAGTAAAAACGAATATCAATGTGTTTTGTGCATGAATATTGTATGTGATTCGTAGCAATATTAATAGCAATTGTGTTATCATAAAAGAAAAAAACTTTCTCAAAAATAAGATTATAATCTTTCAAAGTTGATATAAGCCGAACAATCTAAGAATAGCAACTAGCAGTAGCAACATACTCAGATTTAGCTGTTGATTGTGCAACACTAGATTGTTTCCTAGAAGACCATGCAATCAATGAAGTACCAAGAAAATGACATGTTCCAATAATACTTTTTTTATCTATTCTATAACCATCAAAATCAGCATCGGAATAACCACTCAAGTATATAGATGATGAAATAGAATACCAAATACCAAATTCAAGAGTGTGATTCAAATACCTCATATTCCACTTGACCACTTGACGATGCGAAGCACGTGGAGAAGCTTGAAAGCGAGCACACAAACACATAGCAAATTGTATGTTTGGCCTTGAAGAAGCAAGATACAACGAAAATCCAATCATACTTCTGTACTCCTTTTGATCAACAACTTTACCATCTTCATCAGCATCCAACACAGCAGTACACCCAATTGGTGTAAAAATTGGCTTGCTTGTATCCATCTTGAACTGTCGTAGAAGATCCTTACTGTTTGATGCACAAACATACCTTGAGGTGTTCGCTTGATCTGCAATTCCAAAAAGGACGATCACTCACCCATCATGCTCATCTCAAATTCCCTGCGTATTATCTCAGAAAACTCCACAACCACAGAATGAGATGAACAACCAAAGATGATATCATCCAAAAAAAGCTGAGCAAAAAGTTGATTATCACCATGCTTAAGAAAAAGAAGAGTTTTATCCACTTTTCCCATTTGAAAACCTTTTTCAAGCAAAAAGCTTTTAAGTCTACCATATCATGCTATAGGTGCTTGTTTCAAGCCATACAAAACTTTTGACAATTTAAAAACATGGTTGGGAAACTCAGAATTTTCAAAACCCGTTGATTATTTTACATAAACTTCCTCCTATATAAAGCCATTTAGAAAAGCAATTTTTACATCCATTTGATACAGTTTAAAACCTTTTGAATCAACAAAAGCCAACAAAAGACTAATTGCCTCAATTCTAGCAACAGGAGCAAAAGTTTCATCAAAACTCATACTTTCCACCGGAGTAAACTGTGGAGCCCCAAACTATATCAGTCCAAGAACAAGAACCGGCATAGGCTGGAGGTCACATTATTAACTGTGATAACAGTACCAATCCCAGGATACACAAGCTGGTACTCATAGAATAATTGTGAAAATAAAAAATAACAAAGCTTTATTACACCCTTGAGGGAGGTCCCATACATACTACCATCATGGATATACCCCAGACTGGTAGAAACATAGACAGATAGAAATGACAAAGACGAAAGCATAGAGAACAGCGGCGGGAAGCGTAGAGTAAAAGACACAAAGAGGAAAACAACAAACATAATCGACAGGTTACGTTTGGGAACTAGGCCAGAAACCCCGAGAAATCATACTCAACCTGTTCCTGGAAATACGCCACAGTGGAAGGGTCGGGGTATCCTTTTGCTAACTCTATAAAATTAAATATAAGCAAGGGTGAGTACTCGGTGTACTTAGCAAGCCGGGGAAAATATGACATGCAAGGCTATAAACAAGGAGAAGACGGATTACTTTTGAAAAACAAGGTTTTAAATTAATTTGTTTTTAAAACACTAGTGATTCAAATTTTAGTTCGGAACGAGACCCATGCCTCGTCCCATTTTCCAGGTTGCTTTGCAACAACCTGTCATGGTAATCATAAGTCCCCTGCCCAACTCAACACCGTGCCGTCTCAACACAAACCAACACCGTGCCGTCTCAGCACAACCAAATCCGTGCCGTCTCAGCACAAAACCAACACCGTGCCGTCTCAGCACAAAACCAACACCGTGCCGTCTCAGCACAAAACCAACACCTTGGTGCCAAACGACACCCCGAGTCATACAGGCTCGTTCCGAACCATGAAGGTTGGCCGTTCGCCACAAAGGCAAATTCTGGTAACGGCTCCCATCCCACAAAACCATTTCATTAAAGAAGTTTAAAAACAAAACTACACTATGAGAAACACCTCACATCCGCCCATGACCGTGGGCACGACTATTTAAATAGCTTTACTAAACTCTGCAGAGGTTGCACGCTTTACCCACACGTCGTGAACTTCTCACGTTACCGAACACATGCGGATCAGACATGGCCGACAAAGGAGAGCTCACTACAAGACTTTTCTGTACCCAACCCTTAAATGTCCCGTGTCATACAGATGAGTGGAATCTCTCCACCAGACATCAGGCCAGGCTCAGGCCCTCATCTACTCAGGCCCCACCGTATGGACCCCCGACACATCCCCACTGCAGGAGATTGCCGTAAACTCCACCATACCGGTGCTCCTCACCTACCAACATGCTAGACACCTACGTTTTAGTTACTTAATCAGACAGGGGCATCCCATTCTACCCGTGTGGTTGTACTGTCTTAAGCTTGGATGAATTTCCCAAAGGAATCGGTCCTTTTGGATGATGCGTAGCCAAACCACCCAGATACTGACTCCCGCACCATCAAATTTTTAAAAGCATTTTTCCATCTTAAAACCAAACCGACATCTCATCGGGTTGTTAAACAACAATGGTGTTAAATATCCAAAAGTTTCCCATACGACAGTACAAACATTACCTATAGGCAGTCAACTTCGGCATGAGTGAATACCGACGAAAATATGGTGGTGTTACAAATAAAATGGAGCTTTACAAATCCTATATAATAAAAAAGTGACTAATAGGAAGGTCTGACGAATCGTATCCACGGCCAAAACAGTGCGCCCTAAAAATTTGCAACTTGGCAAACAAAATAATTAGTTCAAAACATGGGTTCAAAAAGTAGTCAAGGAGGGTTGCCTTGATCCTCCACGAAAGCTGGAGCGTCGGTCCCGGACTCTACACGCAACAAAATAAATAATACATAAAACCACTACTAGAAACAGAATAAACACATGAAATGAAGTGTTGATGGGTAGAGCAGAATTTTTGAAAGATGATGGAACTGCAATGAGGTCAAATGGAGTTACGGATAAAAAGATATAAATTTTTGAAGTTTGGAGGACATTCACGGGACGGAAAGGTCAAAACGGAATATTCCTGGAATATTCCAGTGAGGCCCGGCTGGCAGCTGGTCAAAGGTCAAAGTCAAAAGGGGAGGGAAAGCTGTGGGGCCGCGGGTCCCACCCTCTTTTCTTTTCTCTTTTTTTCTTCTCTTTTAACTCCCTCTCTCCCTTATCTCTTCTCTCCCTCTCTCTTTCTTTCTTTCTCTCACTTTCCTTCTTTTCTACTGAGAGGAGAGGACGGCATGGGCGACGGCAGCTAGGCACGGTGTGGGGGCGGCGGGGTCGGCACGCAGGTGGCGCCGCCGAGCGGCTCGGCGCGGCTACGGCTGGGCGGCTATGGCCGGCGGCACGGGGAGGCGGTGTGGCATGGGTGGGGCAGCGGCGCGGCGGTGCGAGGGGAGGAGGAGGAGAAGGAGGAGGGAGGAGGAGGTGGAGGAGGTGGAGGAAGGAGGAGGAGGAGGAAGGAGGAGAAGGAGGTCGTGGCCCGCCTGGTCAGCCAGTGGCCGAGCGCCGGTCGGTCAGGCATCGCGAAGACTCAGCCGGGAGCAGGAAGGAGAAGGAAGAGATGCCGACTACCTGCGACAACTCCGCGGCCTCGGCGAGCCCTTCCAGCAATGCAAATGCATCGTGTGAAACTTGTGGGAGTATTTATACTTTGCTTTGACATGCAGTAGGGATTTCGTCGATGAATGCCGCCATTTTTGCAGCTGTGCGAGGGTCTCTCGCTACAGTTTTTCTTTGCTATCTCTGTGTTGCTCAGGTGGTTGTCTTTTTTTGAGTGAATGAGCTGCTCAAGTGTTTGTCTTGCTTGAGTGAATGAAAAAGAGCAGAGATGTTGTTGGTTGTCAGGGAGGAGGATGGGGTGGTGCCTAATTTGGCAGCCATTGTTTTGCTGTTTTAATGGCAGGGGCAAATTAGTGCATGCATGGTTGGGTCGTCGATTGCTTAAGAAAGATTAGAGAACGGTGTTTTCAGTGACACGAATTTAATTAGAGGAAAAAGGGACCGATAATCGCTGGTTGGTGGAAATCCAAAAATAAAGGGCATTAAATGGATTGGAATAGAAGTGGTTAGATAGAGCCGGGAAAATTTACGAACGAGGATTAAAAAAAAATCTCGAATTTATGCAAACCGAAGTTGGAAAAAGGACGACGCTTTGATTAAATTAAAACGGGGATTTTTAGATTAAAAACGTGTGCGTTACATAAACCCTTGAGTAACAAGTCTAGCTCTATTCGTCATAATTAAACCATTCTCATTTTGTTTATTTTTTAAACTCATTTAGGTCCAATAATTTTATAATCAGAAGGAGGTTCAACTAAAGTCCAAACTTTGTTTCTCTCAAAATTTTCAAGTTCTTCATACATGGCATTAATCCATGATTCACCAGTTAAGGCATGAGTAAATTTTTGGGTTCAAAAGAAGCAACAAATGCAGAATTTACATGAACATCACGAGCCGTTACCTTAGATCTTGTAGTATGCTCACCTAGAGTACCGATGATTTGTTCCGGTAGATGTCGTCATTGAATATGCAAAGGAGTGGTAACTTCAGAAGTTATTTCGTGTTATGTACCTTCACTTGTCGAGGTAGTAGCCTCTAGAGATTCATTAGAATCAACATCAACAGAACTCAAGATGGAATCCCCTGGCTGGTTTGATCGTGCCTCATGTGCTGGTTTGACCGAAAATGTCCTGGCGGCTTGACCGGCCTAGCTCACGGTCTGACTGGCCGAGTTGACCTCATCTTCGTCGTCGCTTTCATCCTAAAAATTTCAACCATCCTCTCGCTGAACCCGTGACAATGTACCTGCAATTTCAGGTCTATTACTAGCAGTAGCCTCATCAAAAACGACTTCACAAGTCTCAACAATTTTCCTAGTTTCTAAAACAAGTACACGATAGCCACTAGAGTGTGCAGGATATCCAAGAAAAATTTCTTCGGTAGAGCATGCCTCAAATTTATCCAAATTTTCAGATTTCAAGATGAAACACTTGCAACCAAAAACACGCAAATGTGAAACTTTGGGTTGATGTCCAAATCGAAGCTCATAAGAAGTTTTTCCAAGTTTAGATCTCAAGAAAACATGATTGCACATATAACATACAGTGCTAACAACTTCAGCCCAAAATTTTCTAGGAGTGTGATATTCATCTTGCAATGTCCTTGCCATCTCAACCAAAGATCGATTTTTTCATCTAACAACACTATTTTGTTGAAGAACTCGAGGAGATGAAAATTGATTTTCAAGACCTTTTTCATCGCAAAATTGTTCATAAGAAATATTTTTAAGCTCACCACCATTATCACTTCTAATTATTTTCAAAGAACCAGGAAGTTCAAGAGCCAAATAAAGAAACAAACTCCGAAAGTGATCAGAAACCTCATCCTTAGTTGCCATGAAGAAAACACAAGAATATCTAGATTAATCGTTAACAATAGCCAACACATACCACTTTCCTCCAATAGATTGCACTCTAGTTGGACCAACTGTGTTCATATGTAAAAGTTGTCCCGGTGCATCCATCATCACAGAAATAATAGGAGCATGTGAAGAAGCAACCATCTTAGCATGACGACACGACGAACAAACCAAATCAAGATCTTTCTTAAGTTTAGGCAAACCACGAACAAGATCCAAACCACTTATCCTAGTGAGATGATCAAAACTAACATGTCCAAGTCTATGATGCCAAAACATCAAATCTTTATCAAACTTTGTAACCAAATATGTGACGTCAGATGCAACAGGACTTTCAAAATCAGCTCTAAAAACTCTCCCATAGCGAGAAATACCCAACATAGAATCCCCAGATGAATAAAAAATTAGTTTCAGTTTTCTTAAAGTGAACCTCATAATTCTCATCAACAATTTATGAAACTGAAAGCAAATTATACTTTAAGTCCTCCCTAAAGCTATATCTTTCAAAACAAACTTGTCACTTATCTTGACAGATCCCATAGCGAGAATGACACTAGTAAAAACATCTCTGAAGATAATCGATTTTGTCCTGGATACCTATTTGAGGGAGGAGAACCAACTTTTATCACCGGTCATATGCCGTGAACAACCGGAATCCATAATCCACACGTTCCCCTTCCTCGCCACCAAAGCCTACACACAAGCAGATGTCGATGTCTCAGTACTGTGGTTAGATAAAAGAAATTTAGCAATCCAGTACTGAGACACACAACCAAAAGATCCAGTAAACATATATCCATGCGAGAAAACAGTTTGTGAATTTTTAAAAAAATCTTGCTGAGCCCGTCTGACCGAAGAGGTGCAGCCGGTTTGACTGAGGCATAGTTGCCGATCTGACCGGGCGCCGGTCTGACCGCTGGACCCACTGTGGTCTAACTGGTCTCCTCGAGTACAAACCAGATTTTTGCCACTTTGATTTACGTGCAATTTCCCTTTCCTTTTTCTATTTACGTGCAAGTTTGAAATAAAAACTAACCAAATGTCCATCTTTTCCACAAAAAGAGCATATATACTTTTCATGAGAAGTAGATGGTTTAAATATCAAGTTTTGTTTCTTTTAATGTAGAAGATAGAGAGGGCAAAATTCCAGCATATTTTAAAACTATTTTCTTGGGTTCAGGTTTTGTCAAAAATTTTACCTTGATTAGTAATACTCAAAACAGTAGGATAATGTTTAATAAAATAATCGTGAGCATCAAAACCTATTCCCCAATTGTAGCTAGTCACTTTAGTTTGATCCAAAATTATTTTAAGTTTCATCTTAAATTTCTATTCGTGTTTAGATTGAACTTTATTGCTTCTAACTTTTCTCTAAACTCAACTCTCACAAAATCGATACCCATAAATCCACAGCCTAAAGCCACGAATCCAACTCATACAGGAAGTCCTAATCCCATAGGAAACCTTTTCACACAAGACACAAACTTTACAAACCCAATCATATCAAATTGGGAGTCCTTCCAAATTTGACTCATCCCATAGAATATCTCCATCGTATGTCATATGGAATTTTCATCAATCACGTGCATTGTTCTTTAGCGTAAGTATCTCGCATGATATCCTAATCATCCAAAGGTTATCTTCTCCCAAGTTGACTCTCGATCTATCACTGACAAGATATCTTAATCGTCCGGACGTCATCTTCTCCCAAATTGGCTTCCGATCTATCACCGGCAATACTCTCCCGAGGCATCAAGACACACCTACACATGAAGCAAACAAGAAATAGTATCCAAGCACAAGTTCTCTCCAACTTGACTTAACATTAGCACTCAACATTATTACATACATATAAAAATCATCTAAAAATCATAAATATGAATTAACCATGAGTATTCAAATAAATAATATGAAACTGAAACCGACATAGAGTCGGCTGGTCAGACCGTCAGGCTGGCCGGTCTGACCGCGCAACACACGCGGTCCGACCGGTAGCACATGCCCGGTCTGACCGGTCCGCACGGCCAAAAAATACCTGTTCATCACCTGAAAACACTATTAATTATCACCCCGGTCTGACCAGTACACACACCCTGGTCTGTGACTGGCTGCAAAACCATTCGTCAATAATCTTCAAATATCAAAATGAATTATCTCAAATACCAAGTCATTATAAAATAATAATCAAAATACACTTTGATTTTACAAAAATTACTGGTGAGAAATCTCAACCATTAGTAGTTTTGATCCTCATGATGAGGTGACACATATACATCTCGATCTGCAGGATGGATGACATCCAAGGCCAGTTGGCTGTAGCTAGCAAAGCTCTTGAACACAGCAATTGACAGCAAACATTGGCAACCCTGATGAATGCGCCAATGATGTAAAATTTTGTATACATATATATACCTCCAGCTCAAGAATCATCAGCTAATACCATGAATTCACTCGAACGAAGTTTATAAAGTGTATCACCTATAATATTCTGCCAAATAAGGGAGAACCAAAACCTGATTTCGCATCACCTGCATAAAGAGCAGACAGTTTAGTCAATAACAAATCAATCTTCTTATTTAATATAAGGCTTAGAGTGGGCGTCAAGAGAGGCACACGGATTGGATGAAGCCGACTTGCTGCCGTTGTAAGCGTTGACCGAGGAGTTCCTCCAGGAGGCTCCAACAGTAGTGCTCTGATCAAGGAGTGTCGTCTGATCAGTGTGGGAGGAAAGGAAACGATAAAGATGATCAGGCCAGATATAATTAGCCCTGAATCATGGCCCTAATGTCTCATCATGGCCATAGTAGATGCACATAACTGGTCATGATTGCCGTGGTAGATGCGCTTACAGTTTCTTGGAGCGGAAGGGTGTCCGACTGTTACTGCGACGGGGAGGCCAACGAGATGAATTTTGATCTGCCATGGAGAAGCAGGAGGCCAGCCGCAGTGGTGCAGTGCGAGGTGCACTGTGGGGCGCATCGTTGCGTCGTGCATGGCAGGGAAGGGCGGCAGGAGTCATGCCAGGACCGCACTAGGATGTGGGCGAGCAAACGACGCCTGTTACTAGCAAAATGCTCATGCTTCGCTATGGGTAAAAGTAACAATTAAATACTAAAAGACATAGTCAAACATGTATAATAAATAATTTTAAAACAACAAAAACCAATTTCAAAGTTTATTAAAATGAAAAACCTAAAAATAATCTTCTTCCTCTTTGGGTCGAATGCGGCCCAAAGTCATCCCTTCCTTCTCCTCGGCCGGACGCCAAGTCCTCTTCTCCTTCCCCTCACCTCTTCCTTCCTTCTCTTCGGCCCACATCACTCCCTGGCTGGCCCAAGCTGCCCCACACCCACGCCGCCCCACCTCACCCAGCAGGCCAAGGCCTCCCTCTCCTCCCTCACTCGGGCGCAACCCAGCCAGCTCAGGACGTTTGAACATCGTCTTTCACCTCTAGCCGCCCGTCTCCCTCCAGCCCAGACGAACCCTAGCACCACCGTCCTTCTTGATCCGCCTCCCCAAGCATTTCCTCTTCCAATTGAATGCAAAAATAAGTTTCTTGTGTTGAGGGCACCGTTTCCCTTAATTCTTCCCCATTCAATTGAGCCTTGAATCACCCATAACCGATGATTTTACTCCGTCCAGTGAACCGACGCCATTGATGGTGATGTCCGAGCTCCGTGGTGACTCCCTCCTTTCCCCTATGGGCTATAAAAATAGCCCACGACCTCCTCCCCCATTTCATGTTGTCGCTCGGCAATCAGACTCACGTACGCACGCGGTAATCGAGCAGGGATCAGATGACGTAACAAGAAAACACAAACAGGTGTTAATGCTAAAATTTGGTACGGTTCTTTAGTGGATTCAGTTAAGGAAAGAAGTCGGTTGCTAGATAGAAGTTTTATCTAGATCAAGTTGAATTCAAAGAGGAATCGTGAAGACCACTGCAAAGGTAGTTTCATTTTTAGTAATTCTCTCAAATAGGTGGGATTAGTTATTTTTCTTTTCTTGTTAGGAGTCTTATCTCGTGTTCGATCAAAACTTGTATCAACCCGAGGGTATAAATATATACACCCAGGGTCTTTGTAAATTATCTCCACAAATCAATACAGTTATTTTTGGCGCATCACCACCTTTTATTCCGGTGAGTTCTTAGTTTCGAGTTGGGTTGTATAGGTTTCGATTTCCAACGAGAAAGTAAGTTCCGTCAACTTCGCTTGTATCGGTGTGGCTAGAACTTTCTCGGTTAGGATCGATATTCTATTCAAGTTGATGCAAACGTTGCCTATCAGATATATTGGTTTTATTTTTAATTGCATCATTTTTTAGAGTCGTATCGGCTTAGTTAGGACTTTCTCGGTTATGTCCGATATTCTGACTAAGTTGATATTTCTCTAATCGTACTGTTGTTTTAGATAGATTTGTTATATCTATCACCTTTGTATAGATCTATTGGCTAAATAGATTTTTCTTATTATCTTTAATCTTATATTGTCTCAGTTAGGTTCAATCTATTAGATTGCTACTAATAAGTTTAATTCTAGTAAGCTGATAGGTTTTTTATGCAACATTCATTGGAGTTTTAGCTGATGAGTTATCATCATTGTTGGCTTCAATTATGATATGTATTAATTGGTTAGCCAATATACATTTTAATTTATACTTACATAGGATCTCCAATCGATGTATACTTTAACCATCAGATCTACATCTATCACACTATATCAGTTTTGGTTAATTGGTTCACATTATATTATCTCATTGCAATTTCTGAGTTACACCAGCTTACAATCAAAACTTGTATAATTACTAGTTAAATCTCTATTTATCAACTTCAATCTTATACTGCCTTGGTTCGGTCGGATCTATCAAGATTGTTTTTGATAAAGAATGGTTTATTCATGATTATGCATAGTTTAATTCTGGCTAATGATAGTATAAATCTCATTGTTCATCTAATTATTTGAATTTATATTGAGTCTATAGCCGACTGATCAAAAACTCTATTGACATCGGCTGGCTGGCATTGCTACGTCATATCGGCCTAATTGGTCGATTATCTTCTTGTTCTTTTACAGTCAATCCATCTATCTTGTTAGTTGCAGGATCAAACAGTATAACAAAACACCTCATATGTCCCGGCTCATAGGTGCCGATTTATTTAAAACAACATCTATTACCGTTTCGCATCTCTATAGGACGAAAAATCTGATAAAAACTGGCACCTATAAAATAGGTACCATTTTTTAAAAAAATCAGGACCTATACTTATATTAGATAGGTGCCGGATATAGATCAAAATTGGCACTGTTGGTACCAGTTTTTTTAAAAACCGGCACTAGTTTTTTAAAAATTGGCACCTGAGCCGAGCCAGAGCCAGGCCGGCACACCATAAAAATCTCCGTCCACTAGCTCCCATCGCCCAATCCTTATCCACTCCACCCTCTAGTCCTCCACCGTCGCATCTCCTCCTCTCCACACCCTCCTCCTCTGCATTCCCCCTCGCCCTCCTCCTCTGTATCCAGCGATGGCAAGAGGGAGAGTTAGAGACGGTTGTTGCAGTAGCACGCGCACACACCCGCTTGGTGAGTTGGTCGGCGTGCTCCTTGGCGGCACAGGAGACAGAGTGCTCGGAGAGGAGGCGCGCGCAGAGGAAGTCGATGGTCATCGCCGTCATCGTGTCCATCGTCGCTGCCATCTTGAACCCTTCTCTCCTCTCCTCTCCATTGCCTTCTCCGCTAACTCTCCCTCTCGATGACGATGGCAGTGGTGGTGGTGGTGGAGAAGGCCAACGCGGAGGGCGAAGTGACGGCGGTAGCGGTGGTGGTGGTAGTGGTGGTGGAGAAGGAGGCTCACCCCTCCTTTCTATCTGGCAACGGTGGTGGTAATGGAGAAGTCCAGCGCGGAGGGCGAAGTGGCGGCTGGCGGTCAGGAAGGATGTGGAGGTGAGGCCGGCGCACTCCTCTCCTCCCGGATCCAGCGATGGCGGCAGTGGTGGACAAAGCCGGAGCGGAGGGCGAGGTGGCGGTTGGCAGCTCCATGATGTTATCTTTTTTATTATTCTTTGAATACTATAGGTGTCGGTTGTGGGGTAAGAACTGGCACCTATAATCTCTATAGGTGCCGGTCTGGTTGGGTATTGATGCCGGCTGGAAAATCGACACCTTTGGCTAGTTTTCAACTGGTACCAATAAAAGGTTCTGTAGTAGTGAAACTAACTGGCACACCTTGAACCCGATTGATAGGACCTGCTCTGAAGCTAAACAGATCTCTCAGGCCTTCGTGTGAACAATGAATTTCATGTCAACAACTGCACACCGAACGACACATGGACGATGGACGGACGAACCAAAAAATCATTCTAATCAGCTTTTATTTTTGAAGTAGATAAAGATAAAGATAAACATTTTACGGTCAAGTGGACATGGGTGAGTTGGACTTCTTGGCAGAATTTCAACAGTAAAGAGGTAACATGGGCCCGAGGCCAAGATTTAGAAAGTGGGCCACGATTGATCTCACTACTACAAAAATGCTTATTGGTGCCGGTTCCAAAGACCCTATAGGTGCCGGTTTTGGTCCCGGCACCAATTGGTCGGCACCTATGCCTCCCGGGCATAGGTGCCGGATCTAGAACCGGCACCTATTGTTTTGAACAAATCAAAAAAAAAAGAAAAAAATCCCGAATTCTCACCGTTGGCCGGCCGCCACCTCGCCCGGTTCGTCGCCACCAGGTCCACCGCCTCCACCGCCGGCCATCTCCACCGCCGCCGGCGCCACTAGGTCCGCCGCCTCCACCGCCTCCTCCGGCGCCTCCTCTGCCGCTGGACTCTCCAGATCTGGAGAGAGACGGCCGAGAGAGAGAGGGGGCTGGCCGACGAGCCTCCTCCTCCGCCTCCGCCGCCGCCGCCTCCTCCTCTGCCTCCGTGCGCCGCCGCCTCCTCCTCCGCCGCCTCCTCCGCCACGCCGCGCTGTGCTCCTCCTCACCGTCCAGGGCCGCTGGGAGAGAGAGGGGGCTGGCTCCGCCGCCTCCACGCCACCATCGTTGCCGCCGCTACCTCGCCCGGCTCCACGCCCAGACGGGCCGGCCGCCGCGTCCTCCGTCGGCCGCCGCCACTCCTCCGTCATCCGCCGGCCATCTCCACCAGATCTGGGGCGAGAGAGGCAAAGGGAGCAGAGGGGCGAGAGAGGCAAAGGGAGAGGACGGAGGGGCGAGAGAGAGAGTGTGTGTGTGTGGTGAGACCGTGAGAGCGATGCGGCGTCCGATCGGATAAGGATCGGCGTGTGGATGCGGTTGCGCGCGCCTCTCTGTGCGACCGACCGGTTTTTTTTAATAGGTGTCGGTTTTTTAATAGAACCGGCACCTATATTTATATTATAGGTGTCGGTTCTAAAGAAAAACCGGCACCTATACTATAGGTGCCGGTTTTTTAATAGAACCGACACCTATAATATAAATATAGGTGCCGGTTCTATTAAAAAAACCGGCACCTATAGTATTGATACCGGTTTTTTCTTAGAACCGATACCTATATTGCTTAAAGGTACCGGTCTTAAATGAACCGGCACCTATAAGGTCGATACCTATGAGGGTTTTTGTAGTAGTGTCTGTATGCTGAAAGTAACATCGGATGGGGCTAATCCAGCCAAACTACTTAGATCCAACGGTTAGAAAAATTTGAGATGACGTGGCTGCACTAGAGAAGAGAGAATTGATATTAATTATAGTTAGTTGGAATCAATTGTAAATGTCTATTTAAATGACATGGCTGCATCATAGAAAACACTACCGGAGAAAGGAGCTTTGCTACCGGTTATAAACTCCTTTTAATACTGGTTGTAGTAACCAAGACTAGGGACCGATTGAAAGAACTGGAAAAATATGTGGGATATGGGATTCAAACTCAAGATCTCTCACCTCAGCCCTCACACGTGTTACCATCTCACCTACTATACACATCTGATTTGGATAGAGATGTTTTCTTTTTGAACTAACCCTTAAGACATCTTTAGTACCGGTTGGTAACATCAACCGGTACTAAAAATATCTTTAGTCCAGGTTGATGTTACCAACCGATACTAAATATGCATCTTTAGTACCAGTTGGTAACAGTAATCGAAACTAAAGATATTTTTAGAGACTTGGACTTTTAGAACCGGTAGTAAAGTATCTTTAGTACTAGTTCTTAATCTAACTAAGATATTTGTGTTTTTGAGTACCACGATGAAAGATCAATTCTCTAGTAGTGAAAGAGAATTGATATTAATTGCAATTAGTGGGGATATATAAGATTTCAGGCAATTAAAGACTAGAGAGTCCTTTGGCGGATAACGCTCGTATTATATTCGTTTTCATATCTTTAGCTGAATATGGAAATGAATATGAATAACTCATATACATAAACAAATACAAATAAAAGTTCAAATTATATTAATAATATAAACTAGTGTTAGTGGGATGAACTACTATTAAAATCTAAAAAGATACATTGAAGATCTAGAGTTAAGAAGATATGTTCATGCATTATTTAACAGATATTCAAATAACATTGTTCATTAAATATCCGTATTATTATTTATATTTGTTGGAAACTATGATTCCATATTCAATTTGTATTTATATCCCCAAAAAATATTTGTATATGTATCTGTATTATCTGAGAACTATTCGCTCTGAATTGTATCCCAAAAATATCCGTATTTATATTTCTATATTCGTATTCAATTTTCATCTAGTAGTCTAAATTTGTATGGCGCATATCGGCGTATGCATGTAATTAAGATTAATGACGATAAATCATTATTGACTCTTAAGTTCTCTGTCTTCATCTAGAGTGCATGCACGATACATGCGTACACGCGCGTTAGCGTTGATGAATGCATGCAGCATTGCTTAATTATAATCTCTCGCTCGATCAGACTAGCGCGCTGGAAGCTTGGAACCAGTCGACCATAGCTATGCGACCTCAAACAATTCACATCAAACTCCGTATATTTTAAATCTGCACATAATGTTTTTGAATGTATGACGTGTACGGATGGATGAGATATGAGTGTATCTTCAGTTCCATCAGTATCGCGTCGACATGCTAGCTCTCCATTTTGACTCCTCTACGCGCATGTGTATTACATGGTTCGATCTGCTAATCTCATTGATAATCGCGGCCTAAACAAATTAAGAGCCTCGTTCCATATATATACTCTCTTACATAGCGGAGCTGGTTGTCGACCATATATACTAATATTGAGATCGAGGTCAACTTCAGCTTATAATACAAGGTCCAGGTAAATTAATAATTATGTCCAACAGCTTTGGTTCTGATCGAATGCATGGCAGCTACGGCAAAACCATGACCGGTAAGTTATACCTCGTGTGCTTGCCGTGGGTTAATTTCTTCAGTAGCTCAAGTATTGTGGAACCGGGAAGGTGTGGATTGGACGGGGTACTGGCCGGTACAGAAAATATACGGTCGATAATTCATTTACACGAATGTTTCAAATCTCCTGCAACATAGAGACCGTAGAAATATAATTGATGTGATTTGCATGTGAAAATCGATTTTTACAGAGACACGAGTAAGAAACTGTCCGTGAAAATGAATTTTCTATTTTTGATCTCTTTAGACACATAAAAACATAGAAAATAATATATTTCGTGTTTTAGTAAGCATCTTCACATGGTTGCATGCCACAAATCAGCAGTAACAGCTCACGTGAATTTTACACGATGCGGTATATAGGATATAAACCTGATACCTCTAACTCCGCGCATAGCCTTTTATACCACCTCAACTATAAAACACTTATATCACATATTTAACACCCTAGTAACATCTAGTGAAAACATCATCAACTACCATATTGTAGACCTTGTCAAGCTAGACAACTTTCATATAGACCATGTTTACATCCAAGGTCATCTGAAAAATTCAAAAAAATATCTTCAATAAAATAGATATGAGAGCTTCTAAGGAATGTTTGGCCCGTAAAATGATCTCAAATAAAAAGGCATTCAACTAGAAAGTTTAGATTACAACTTTTGTATAAAATTTGTCATAATCCAATTTCATAGGGAAGAGTTACAATTTTTTAAAATAGTATTGCTCCCAAGTTTTGTGGTGGATTCTCTTAAGAGAATCAACTGTGAAAATCAATTTTGTAGGGCCTATCTTATGATAATTGCTTGCAAAAATCAGTCTAAGGTGATATTGTCCGCCTGTAAAAGTATTTTTTTCCTTACTCTTTAAAGGTACTATGAAAAATTACTCTTTCCATCCCAAGTTATAAGGCCTATATTTTTTTACACGATTTTAATGATATACTTTGATAATTAATTTATTCTATGTTATGTTATCAACGAATATGAAATTAACATTATATGAAAGTAATTTAAAATATAAATCTAGTAATAGAACATGCATAATACTTAGTATAGATATGGTTAGTATGATTATTAGTTTAAAATTAACGAGTTTGATTTTTATAAAGAAGAGGACGGGACGGAGGGAGTATTTGAAGTTAGATAGGAATGGTTAAAAAAAACATCGGGGAACAGTTGACTGAAACTTTGCATGAAAAAACGTGTTAAGAAACAGCCCACTCTCCGTCAATTTGCTCACTCAACTGGCAAGTGAAACGAATGCAGAAAACCCAGTTCCACATGTATGCAGTGCATGCATGCGACTGGACCATATGGTCATGGTTGGCGCGGCCCGCAGCTCATCACTAGCTTTTGCCTATAAATACCCCGAGGCTGATCTATCTTCTTCGCACACAATTCGCACTCTGGTCATCTCTTCCAAACCTGAAGATCGATCGGTCTAAACTCTAAACCGATCAAGAACATCCAATGGCGTCCATTCAAACTATCAAACCGTTCTCCGGCATCAGTGGCCAGATGATCGGCGCCGCCGTGCTTGCCATGCTCGCCACTGTAGTGGTAGCGCTCAGCAGTAGCACGTACGGCCGCCGTTGCCGCCACCCGGCGCTCCGGTCCCTCGTGTGGGCCGTCTCCACCGTCTTCCTCCTGCTCTCCACCTCCATCATCTCCTACTTGCTCAATGGAGGCAAGTGCAGTAATGGTGGTGGTGGCGACCAGCGGCAGGGGGCAACGTGATGACGATACCGGACAAGCCGGATATCAAGAAGATGTGGATAATCCTCCTGTGGTCGGCGCTCATCCTCGTCATCAAGGGCAAGTCCGACATGGCGGCGTCTGCAGTTAAGCTGGCGTCGTCCTCGCCGTCGTCTGGCGATGATAGCGTCGACGGGCAGAAGGTCCGGCCACCGCTGGAGTATCTGCTAAAGTACGTCTGGCTGATCTATCTGATCGCGGTGTGCTATCCATTGGCGGACTGGGTGGGCACGTCGAACAAGAACATCTTCGTCGCGTTCTGCATGCTCGGCCTCGCCAAGCTGCTGCTCAACCTGTTCGCGTCGTGGCGGGCGAGCAGCTCGTTCGCCGTCGGAATGAACGCCCGGCTTGTCTCCGGCTACATGGCGCAGCTCGTGGAACTGGAAGACGGCGACGAGGCCGTCGGCCATGACCAGGTGCCCCGTTACATAGTGACTGGGGAGAAGGAGGAGCACGTCGCGGAGGGCGCCCGCGGATACCGCATCAAGCCCGACGCCCTGGTCGACGAGTCCAGCAGCCTCGTGACTCTAGATCGCGTGTGGCGGATGGCGGAGCACGGCGACGTCAACGGCCTCCTCGCCAAGCGGCCGGAGCTCAGGGACCTCTGCCTCTCCTTCTCACTGTTCAAGAGCCTTCGCCGGCGGCTGTCAGGATACCCGCTGGCCGATGCTGGATCCACCATGGCTCTTGAGTTCGTGCTGCGAGGCATGAACGACGTTGGCTCCACCGTCGCCGTCAACGCCGAACGAGTGTTCCGAGTCCTCGTCGACGAGCTCTCGTTTGCCAGTGACTTCTACTTCGATTCGCTTCCGCTGTGCACTTACACCGGGTGGTGCGCAGCCCTAAACTACGTCTTCTCCGTCCTAATCGTCATCGGAGCCATCGCCGTGGGAACAATTTATAAATTGAAAAACGTGGTCGTATTCGAAGAAGGGAAGCCCAACTTCGTCGTCACGTTCGTACTCCTGGTGGCGGTGGCGCTCATCGAGGTATGGGACACCGTCGCCGGTGTGTGTTCCAACTGGACTAAGATGGCCTTGCTCGGCCACTACATCAGGCACGAGCCGCTGTGGCGTCGGTGTCGCTGCGCCCACGCGGCGCTCGACGCAGTGCTGCGGTTCAGGCCGGCGAGGCGGTGGCGCGACAAGATCGGGCAGAACTCGGTGCTGGAGCCCCGCCGGTTCTACCGGCGATCCGGCCTTCTCTCTACCAAGTTCTACGGCTGCTCGGGACTCATGAGGTCGGTGGAAATCTCGCCGGCGGTGAAGGACACGGTGCTCAGGTCCTTGATGAGCGGCTACGGCAGGTTGAACAGAGGAAGCGCCGAAGAACGGCGAGTCGGCGGCAAGGTCGACTGGCTCTGGTACGGCTCCCAATAGAGCTGGGCAAACGATGGCGACGATTGCATCAGCACCACCGACATCATCCTCTCGTGGCACGTCGCCACGAGGCTCTATGAGATGAAATGCTCGCAGCACGCGTCGGCGTCTCCGCCGCCGTCCGCATCATCATCCGACATGACCGTCGCATGCCATCTCTCCTACTACTTCGCGTACTTGGTGGCGGCCGCGCCGGAGCTGCTTCCGGACAGCCTCGCGTGGACTAAGAAACGGTACAAGGAGGTGTCGGCCGACGTCGTGTCGGCACTGGGCAAGGACAGCGCCGCCGGCGAGACGACGGCGCAGAGGTACGGGTTGCTCATTCGGACCCTCAGCACCGGCGCGCGCGACAAGGTGCTGCGGCGCGGCGTGGAGATCGCGCGCCGCCTTGAGGAGGAATACATTTCGGAGGATGAGGCGTCGGCGTGGCTGTTCCTGGCGGATTTCTGGTCGGAGATGATGCTCTACGTCGCGCCGTCCGAGAACATCAAAGGGCACGTCGAGGCCATGGCGCGCGGCGGTGAGTTCGTCACGCTGGTCTGGGCGCTGCTTCTCCACGCCGGCGTCACAACCAGGCCTGAGGCGCCAAGCAGTATTATACCGTACTCTCTCCGTTTGAAATTACTTTTTGTTCTAAGTACGTATGTGTTAAAAAGAGATAATTCTACATGAAATTACTTTTTGTTCTAAGTATGTGTTAAAAAGAGATAATTCATTGTAGAACATTGACAAAGTATGAATTCTACAGGATGTCACACAAAGCTCAGTTCTATATTATATCATCGAACAACTCATTTTTTTTTCTTATATGCCATCATCGCTAGTTAACCATCAGTCAAACTCCGTTAAAGAAAAGAAAATGTATATTTTACTCCTAGAGTATCATGTCTACTTATGAATTTCATTGGTCATGATCTTGTCAATGGGTTATACCCTGATCACAGGTCCTGTACCCCAATGATATATTTTTAGGACATAGAAATCGACAGATGTAAGGATATAAGCGTAGCGGTAAAGAGAGCAAGGAAGACAGGGATAATTATACAGGTATGCCCCCACTAATTATGGGTAATTAATAGCTATACTCCTATTAATCTAATATCAATGTTGCCATTATATATCAATCTCTCATGGATACAAAAGGAAGAAAAACTTAATCTAGTGTGCTGGTATATTGGTGTAAAGCTCAGGCATGATGTCGGCGACTAGCTGCCGTCGGCTTCCTCAAGAATTGAATCGATAGGAATAGAGGTGGCTTATATTGCTTTGTATCTCTCATAGTCATGGCTTGTCTTGGCTTGTATCAGGCTTGTTTCCTCCTCTTTAGGTGAGTCTTGTATTTATATCTCGGTTGTTCTTGTTAAAGTAAAACTAAGGAGGTAAGTACTCATATAATCTGCTTAAATAGGGTATTGACAGTAGGCCCCAAACTCTATTCAAATATTTGTCGGAATTAGAAACTTAGTCGGTATTATAGCTGATAAAGTTTAGGCCGAGAACTCAATCCTTTGAGTAAGTGGAAGAATCACGTGGCTAGATTTGGCAAGTTGGATAGAGTTTAGAACTTGATGTATATAAAATCTCGGCAGAGAACCTACTTATTTTGTTTACTCTTTCTCATCGATATACTCAAATAAATTGTTCATAAATTGTAAAGACCCCGAGCATGTCGGGTGGCTAAATACATACGTATTTAAGCATAAGCAAATAAATACACATAAAATACCTAATGAAAACTTTGCTTATATGTCTAGACTTATACTTTCTCTTGCCCCAACCAGGTCCATGTCGTTTAGCGTCTATGGACTTACTCTCACCACTAATTTGAGCGATCCGGACAGTACCAGATAGAGCTCGGGAAGGTTGCAGTTATTCTTTATTAAAAATCCATTAAACATTCTACAAACGATTTTAAGCCGTCACATAAAACTATTACGAATGCTCTTAAGATATCACATGATGTTTTAAAAAATTAAAAAAATTATAAAAACTAACATGGTGGCCCATGTAGATTATGCGACTAGTATTTTTTTCTCGTATAATAGCCTATATATTTTATATTTTATTATTAAAAAATATTAAAATGGCAACACAATTATAAATTCTCTACTAACTTGACAAACTAATCAATGCGTAATATTTATATTGGATTGTATATACATGATAGTTATTAATTATTTTTTAGTTTTGAAGTTTAGTTATTTTAAAATTGTATTTTTATATGGACTCTATACTCATCTTCCAATATTCATTATTTTTAAATTCCAAAGTTTTGTTATTTATAATTTTTATTTCTATATGGGCTCTAAACCTTCTTTAAATATTTCTTTTTTTAAATCATGAATTTCAGTTATTTTTGAATCGTATTCCTATATAGACTCTAAAATCCTGTTGCAATATTTCTTATTTTTTAATTCCAAATTTCTGTTATTTGTAAACCATATTTCTATATGGGCTATACACTCTTCTTTCAATATTCCTTAATTTTCATTTCCGAATTTAAGTTATATCAGTGTCAAAAATAAGGCATACCTCTTATACTTGGATTCATGCTATACAGAAGTTCCATATACCTAATGATATACGGGAAGATATACTTTGATTAAGAAAATATGACGGATCTAGAAGGAAATTGTCTTCTCGGGATAGAAGATGTCAGAGTTTTATTTAGGAAAGACAAGGTCTACTTAGACCGTATCTTGTTCTAGTTTTTCGAGTTCTACTTGGAAAAAAAGGAGATCATCGTAATAAATACAAGGCCCCATGTGAAGGGAGGGGCACCGAGGTAAAACCATAGCCAATGCCACATCAAGACACAATCCGGAGAAAGCCAAAACACTAGTCATCAAATAGATCTCGTCGAGCCATTTTCGATAGGTTCTAGTCGTTGAATTAGATTAGTCATCTTACTCCCTTATTGTAACCCGTGTTGTATTCCCATCTATATATATATATATATATATATATATATATATATATATATATATATATATATATATATATANATTAAAACTGAAGTAGGGTTGTTACTCATCTTCAGCGGCCGGACTAGTATAAACCCTTGTTTCTTGTTTCCTCGCCAGGTAGGGGGCTTGGTGTTAAAGGATCTCGACAAGATGAGTTCAAGAGCTAGATTCCGACGAGGGCTTCTACGACCGTCCTGGTTTGGGAGATCCAACCAAGCCAACGTTCACTTTGGTCCAAATCGGAACCATCTTCCCAGTGTTTGTTGTCGTCTTGATTACGCCCTCCCCGGTTTTGTCGAGAACGAGGCCACAATGACGGCACATGTGGACATGCTTCCTACAACAGCCACCACTCCAGTTTAAACCGAGAACCAACAACGCTATCTACCGATAGGATTCCTAGAATGGCTAATCTTCCGGCTTCTGCTGAGAACCAAGTGCCGATAAGAAAACCCTTCGACAAGGACTTCAATAATTAGTGTCCAATCCACAAGATTTCCACTCATCCTTTGGATAAGTGACAAATCATACTTCAAGTGAAAGCTGAACTCGATGCTTGCAAACATCACGGAATTTAGCGCACTTCCCCATGTAAGGCGTGTGTCCTATCCATAAATATAAGAGCCACCCTCTAACAGGATGTAAGATCTTCCTCAAGATTACTGAATCTATGACCTCTTCATCTTAGAGAGGTTCCCCGTCTCCATGTTGTCCAATTCACTCTCGTCAAAGCAATCTGACGACGCATCTATGAACGATAACACCCCGGTAGACTTAAGTCAGATGGTTGGGTACATTGGTTTAGAACCCCCACAAGCCATCTGTTCTTCATGGCTTGGACGACCCCGAATCATCTGGGTCGAACTCTGTCCATGACGTGAACGTGATCAAGGGAGCAATCAACCACCTAGGCACAGATGACCGTACTCGGGACAATAGCGAAGATGGAGAAGTCCGTTCTCGGAATAAAACTCCTGAGCTAGTTGAGCCTGTTCACACACCTACCTGTTGACTAAAAATCCGCGTCTAGTCGATAGTGCCAAATCTACGTTGACGCGAACCATGTTGAAACACACGAAGGCCTAGGAGATCTGCTTAGCTCCAGTGCAGGTCCTAAAATATTGATGGAATGCGGGCGTGACAGTCAGTTTGATCCTGCAACTGACAAGACATATAAATTGACGATCAAATAGCCAATCGGCTGACAAGCCGATGGAGCAATACTAGCCGATGTAACGATATTAGCTGATGTCGATAGGAATTTGAGCAATCGGCTATATGTCCGATGTAGATTCTAACACTTGGATAAATGATATAAAAGCAATCAGACAAGCAGTAAGTACTTGTAATAATACAACAATATAATCCAATAGAAACCAATCGACCAATAATGATATGATAGAATAAATGTTGATCCGATGGTTAAAGCATACATTAGCTGGAGATCCGATGTCGTTAAATCCAAATGATTAAATAATCAATGAAGCCTTTGCTGCCATCGGCTAAAACCAACTTGTATGTAATCCTTGCAAGCTACACTGTTTATCGGCTAAAACCCTGATGCTACCCTTATCGGCAATCAAAGAGCTAGTTAGTTCTTACAATTCCAAGCACAACTTAGTAGGTTAGACCAAATTGATACGGCACTAAGTATGAAAGGAATTATAAGGTCTAAACAATTAAGCCTTTGATTGATTTTCAGGGTGATCATGTATTAAATTTAACCAAGATAGTAAAACCATCAATGAGAAATTTAACACATCGGATAAGATCGGCTAACCCTCCGATGAAACATTAGCACGAACCTATCAGCTTAACAAGACTTAGGTTATCAACAACAATCTAGTAGGTTGAACCTAACCGATGCAGCACGGGATTGTATATAATAATCTAATACTCAATGAGTCGATAAATCTGTCTAATGTGATGGATGTAACAAATCTAAAGCACCATTGTGATTTCGAGATATATCAGCTAACACAAAAGATCAGACCTAACCGTGACAGTCCCAACTAAACCGATGCGTCTCCAAACACAATGCTATTAAAGATAGAATCGAAATATCAAGTAGGCAAATATATCAACTGAACTAGAGCAATCCAAGAGGTCGAAGCGATGCAGTCTTGAACAACACCAATGTAGCCGATATATTCACCAGGGCCGGTGAAGCGTAGGGCTTACCCCTTCGCCGGAGATCAAAACCGATGCAGCCCGCATCAGGTGCCAAGTACCAGCGGTGATAAATAAAAACCATAGAAAAGAGGGTGGCGATGTGCCGAGAGTAGTTGTATTTGATTGAGAGATAGATTACAAAGACCCCAGGTGTACATATTTATACCCTTAGGCCGATATGAGTCCTAATTGGACACGACACAAACTTTCTTAAAGATAAAAGCAAAAACATAAGTCCTGATCGGACACTAAACACACTTTCCTAAAAATAAAAGAAAACTAACTGACTCTGCCTAATAAATAGATAAATTGCCACGCTGCATCCTTTTCAAACTCGACATCTTCTGGATAAGCTTCCTTTAATTAATTAATTTCCTTAACCGAATCCACTAAGAATCCAACTACTGACGACTAATAATTCCCATCGGCCGATTCCAGGACTTTGAAGCCGATACTAACTCTATGCCAATGATGATTTCGGGGTTTACCAAATTTTGGCGTTAACACTACCAAGCACCTGACCAACGTCAACAATCTGCTAAACAAGGTCCTTTTGATCCAGTAACCAACCCTGATGTGGATGCCTGGTTAGAGCCTATCAAATCCACCGTCGGCAACCTCAACTCCGCCTTCCAAGCTGCTGCAAGTTAACCTATCCCCGAGGAAACACCTCAGAACGACGAGGTTCCCGAGGAGGCGGATGCCATCAACGGCTCGAACGCTGAGAACGGTGAACCCCGTCTCCTCGAGAAGCTCCGCAACGAAGACCAGCTCGAAGGGCACCTCCCCGTCAAGATGTTCTTGATCTCCGCGACCAATTGAATGGCCGAAGGTTAGTGTCAAGACCAACACGACGTCGAACACCGACAACCCTGTGATCAATGTCGTAGGGACCACCGTCAAGACGACAACCACAATCGTGATGACTGCAACAATCATCGAGATCGCCACAACCAATAGAGCTGTCAGGATGAGATCGATCAAGGTCGATGATGCCATCACGATGACCGAGAATGAGGAGATCCACGATCCCTAACTCCGAGACGGGCCTAAAGTCGCAATCGTCGCTTCGGAGGCTGTACCCCTGACTACAGTGATCCCTTGTCTTCATCGTCATCAACATCTTGTGGCAAGTTGCGCGGGCCACGAGGCCGCTGACTACCTCTTCTACCTGGAGACGGATGCCGAGCCTTCAAATCTTCCCTTCGAGAAGTTAGATGGTCTTCCAAATTTTGTCCTACGATGGTAGCATTGATTCAGAGTAATTCCTGCATGTCTACTCAACCATCCTATACGCTGTCAGCGTAGACGGCAACATGTTGGCAAACTATCTACCAACAGCGTTAAAGGGTTATGCTTGGTCATGGCTGGTCCACCTCCCTTCCTCCTCGATCTCTTCCTGGGCAGATTTATGGAAGCAGTTCGTCTCAAATTTTCAAGGCACCTACAAGAGACACGTAGTCGAAGATGATTTGCATGCCCTCCGACAAAAACCCGATGAACCTCTCAGAGATTTTATTTGGCGATTCAACGAATGTCGGAATACAATCCCCTAGATCACCGATGCCTCCGTGATATGGGCATTCAAGTATGGCTAACCTTCGCCATAAAGCCATTCGAGATCATCGATAGGTGCACTCATGCAGACGAAGCAATCCGAATAAATGTTGGGAATGGGAAGGTAGTCGAGGAGAAACAACCGACAAAGGAAGAAACCTGTCACGCCCAGAGATTCGCTAACCCGAATTCCAAGCAGAATGTGTATTAAATCCTCGTCCAGGACCGGCCAGGGTACACAAACGATAAAGTTGACATACAGATCCACGTCTTACAAACACCATAAAAATATCTTACATAAATGCAGTGGAAAGAGAAAACAAGCTATTCTAGATAACTAGACGCTCGCAGCGTGGCAACACCATTCCACGGGCATCCTTGACGGTAACCACAAGCCTAGTCCTTTGAGTAGCCTCCATCGATCACGTACTCCAACTCTGATGTGGGGGAAGAATAGAGCAAGACTGAGTACTACCCACTGTACTCAACAAGTCATACCGAAAAGAGAGTAATGATGCAAGTAAAAGCAAAGGAGGCTGAAGGGGTTATTTGCATGAAATACGCATTTAAAGACATTAGTTGAATGCGGTAAAACAGTTGAGTTAATTAATCAAAATTGAACCATCACTGCCCAATACTACACCACGTTGCGACAGGCCAAAACCACCACCTGAACTACACCAGTTCCATTAAGTCAGGTTATTTGAAATATAACTAATCACGGTGAATCTGGTTGATTGTCCATAACCGCGGGCACAGCTATTCGAATAGTTTTACTCTGATCAGGGGTGTACAACTGTACCCACAAGACACAGCCTCATGACACGTTACCGTGTGCCAGCATACCACCATGGTACACCGGAAAGGGACTGTGACAGGACCCTTCGCACAACCCTTCCTAACCAAGCGCACCACACCACAGGTTTCACCCCCACTTTTAAACCAAGGCAGGCAGCCCTCTCTCGTGCCTAGGTGAATCCGGTAGCTGATCAACGAGTAAACCCCCGCCGACCCAGCTCCATCGCACCCACCCTTGCCTGGATGCGTCAGCTAGGAAAAGTCATACTATAAGCCTAGCCATTACCCATGCTGGCTTGTGAAAAGTACGGTAAGTCTTCTAGGGTTTTTCGCGAACCGGTCCTTAATTGTCATGAGCACGACGAACAAAACCATGTGCTCATAACCCACCATTAATCAGGTTTTAGTTGGACCAATTATTTAATCATTCACGATTAACCATTGTGAGCTACCATTAAATATCCATCATTAATTAATAATGGTACATTAGTTATCCTAATAGTGTGCTAATGTTTCTAAGCAGGACTAAGCATGTTCTAACATAGCACTACTCAAATTACGTCCCAAGCTATCAAAGGTACAAGGTATTTAGAACATAGCGCTGAGTACAATAGGTAAATAAGCCCATAATGACATTATAAAACAATGCAATATTTAGAGAAAAATAAGACATTTGTAATTTAGGTACAATATATTCAAGTGATTAAGCATGACTTGCCTTGCTCCTATGCTGGATCGGCCTCTGCAACAACCTCAAAGTAAACCGGAGAGTCGAAATTACCGGAATCTAAATAAAAAACAAAGCACACAAGCAAACAGGCTATAAGTCTACTGAAACAGAGAAAAAAACCATTTTTCATGGATTCTAGACATTTTCATGAATTTTTTGCAACTTGAATGGACTCAAACGGAGTCCGGATGAATTAGTTATGAATTTTAGAAGATTAACTGTGTTTTTACTATAAACAGAAAAGTCCTTATTCAATAATTGCGCAATAAACCCTAGGGCTGACGTCAGCAGGGAGGGGCGGCGGCGCCGATAGATGGGCCCCACCTGTCGGTGACATGGGGCCCCGGTCCACGGTGGACTCGGTCCACCGGCTAGCGAGCGGGCGGCGCACCACGTGGCGCCGACGCGGTGGCCACGCGGCGGGTGCGGTGGGACAGCGCGACGCCACGCGGCGCACGCGTGATGCTGACGAGGGGGTGCTTACCGGAGGGGAGGAAGACGACGACGGTGGCGGCGCTAGAGGGCACAGGAGAGATCGACAAATGGGGGAAAAGAGAGAGCGGAGCACGGGGAGGAGATTTATAGGGGTCCGGGGGCTAGGGTTCGGCTGACGTGCCCCGGATTCCTCGGCGGAGTTCGGAGAGGAGAGAGGACAGAGGGCCAGGATTCAGTTGCGAATCCCGGGCTCTACGATGCGGGAGAGAGAGCACGGAGTGGGGGAGATGGATGCGGGTGGCGCGCGCTTCTCTAGGAGGTGGGTGGCGGCGGTTGCAGAGGAGCGGTGGGCGCGGGCAGCCGGCTAGGGAGGAGATGGCCCGGCCGGTGGGCCCCACCTGTCGGCGGCCTGGGAAGAAGAGGGAGGCGGGGTGGACTTCGGTGGCTCGGGCCATGGCCTTGGGCCGGCCTAGGGAGAGGGAGAGGAGGGGCGGTGGGACGGCACGCGGCCTTGGGCCGGCTCGAGAAGGGAGGAAGATGGGCCGGCGGCCCGAAGAGAAAAGAAAAAGGAAAAAGAATTTCCCAGGGATTAAATTATTACGGTGAAGGTTTTAATTGATTAAAATTATTTCTAGAGCTTTGAAAATCCACTAAAAATCCTGTTAATGTATTTTAACATGGGGAGCTTGATTAAATATAATTTTAAATTAGAATTTTGCTCTAGGTTAAATGGAAAAATTAGTTTAAGCGATTTATTTCACGAATTTAAACCTAGAAGGAAAACTCCGGGGTGTGACAGAACCCCAGAAAGTCGGAAGCCTGGGCAAGGTTGCAAGAAGGATAGGAAGCAGAAGGCACAGACGGAGGTCCTTGTCACCGAACAAGGAAACAACGCTCCCCAACGATCTCCCCCTCAAGATGACGGCCCAATATGACAATGGTGCTTGGTGCACAAAACAAGAGCGCACACGTTCGAGGAGTGCCTTGTGTTCCAGCGAGCTATGGCCAGGAAAATGGCCCTCGACAAGGGAAAACAAGTTCGCATGGTAGAGAAGGGCAATAACAAACTTTCGTCCGACAACGTACTAGAATTCCCCGACTCCGACCAACAAGTGGCGCATATTTTTGGTGGATCCACTTCCTATTCTTCCAAACGGGAATACAAGAAGGTGAAATGTGAAGTATGCTCTATGTCCCAAGGATCGAAGTCTAAGATGAAGTGGTCAGATTAGAAGATTGAGTTCTCTGATGCCGACCACCCTTCTCTGACGACAACCCTATGGCGATATCCAATAGTAGTCGAGCCTATTATTCGGAACATCAAAGTCGCACGAGTCCTCATTGATGGTGGCAGTTTAATTAATCTCCTCTTTGTCAACATGCTTGATGAAATGGGAATACCTCGAAGCGAGCTTGTCCCCTCAGATTTCCTCAGAGCAGTCCTTCCATGGCATTACCCCAGAGCCATCGTCTAGGCCGTTGGGGAAGATTACAATTTTCATGACCTTCAGCAAAGCTGACAATTTTCAGAGCGAGCAAATCACCTTTGACGTAGCTGAGTTCAACATAGCCTACAAAACTATCCTCGAAAGAACATCACTTGCTAAGTTTATGTCGGCTTCACATTATGCCTATCAGCTGTTCAAGATTTCAGGACTAAAAGGAATAATCATAGTTCCATCGTCAATGTTCGGAGCTTGTGCAGTCATCTTTGCTGCCAACCACCGCCCGGACTCCAGATCTAAGGCCTTTCATTGCTGGGCCACCTTCCTCGACCTCCCTGACTCTGCTCTTCCACAAGTCTCGTGTGTGGCACGGGTCGCTGTCTTTGCAGTGAGAGTTTTAGTGAAAGGACTAAGTACCTCTTCGATAAGTATTTATGTTTTATTTATGTTGGGATCTGCATATTAATTTAAATTTATTATTTTGTATACACTGACTTGATTCATGAATATTTAATACATACAAATATTCTAGAAAATGGCTAAATTCGGGCGTGACGGATATGAATAATCCGGATGATATCTAATCCTTATAAAGGTTCCCAAACATAGCCTAACATACATGCCCATACATTAGTTATTTTGAATTGGTATTTCACTGTAAAACATCAATATATAACTTATTCAATAAAACATCCCTATAGAGCAACAAAAAATGGCATTAACTCAAAACTCAATTCAATACAACGAAGAAATCCGGAAGAAAGTACCGTACGAGTGTGTAATGTACTATATCCCTCTTGCTCTGAAACAAATTCCAGACCGTATCAGATGGCCTTTCCATCAACTTTGACAGAGATATCTGGATGATTAGGGTGAACCATCTCAGCGGCGTTCCTCACAGAAGCGATTGTCGCAGTGGCACCAGCATCCTTCTGCGAGAACTCAATGAATACATGCTTCAGGCTAGGCAAATGCTCCATACCAGACACACCATTTGACCCATCTGAAATGCCTTTTTTGAACTTCAGCTCAAGAACTTCAACCTTTCGCAAGGAACTGTTAACAAAGGCCACTGATGGAAAGCTGCCCTGGATGCTCAGCTGCTTAAGCCTTTTGAATCCATCGCTAGAAAAAGAGACTCGTTTCTTATTATCACCAGAGATTTCAGAAGCATCACAAAACAGTTCCAATTCCCTCAAGTTGGCAAGATCAGCAAGTTCTGGCAAGACACTCACTGTGTTCTTCCAGACATTGGCGCACGACAATGTTAGTAGGCCGTTCATCTTACTGATCTCGCCAGGTAACTTAGCATTTCCAGCAAGCAAATGCATTAGCTTTTCCAACCTGACAATGCTGGCAGGTAGCTCTTTCACCTTCGTAGATCTCACATCCAGTGTCTCCAGGCACCTTAGCTCCCCAATTTGTGCTGGGAGCTCGCTGACATCAGTTCCCCTGAGGCTCAGGTACCTCAAAAGAATCAAATTGCAGAGGCCATCGAGGCATACTGGACCATTGCAGCCTTCCAGATCCAGAACACGTAACACGCTCATATCATTCAGGCGAGGCACCCCATTGGCATGACCAAAGACAGTCACAGAACGAGCATGCTTGATCATATCATTTCGTGCAACAGCATGATCCTGTTTGACACTGTTCTGAAGAGAGAGTCGCCGGACTGTGCCATTGTTGGTGGGGGGAGCTTCTTGCTTAGCATCTACAACAGTGACAAAGTGCTCTTCCATGGACTTGACCACAATGAAATCATGTATTACTGGGTGAAGTGTGCAGCAGCTTGGGGTGCCATCATGTCTCAGATGCAATGTCTGGATCAGGTTTCTGCTAATGAGATCAGCGAGGTAGCTTCTTGCTGTCTCCTCTTTGCTTGCATGGCGTGCATCAGCGATGAATCCTTCAGCAATCCATCGCCTCACCAAGCGCTCCACATCAATTTCATATTTATTTGGGAATATGCTTAGGTACAACATACATGACTTGAGATGTGAAGGTAGATCGTTGTAACTCAGATTAAATATTTGCTTCAAGTTCAGCATATCAGAATGTGAACTAGGTAGCAAGTTCGATTCATACCTCTCCCATTCATCTTTTGAAGAACGATGTGCTAGCGCGCCAGCTACGCTATATACAGCAAGCGGCAAGCCACCACATCTTTCCATGATTATAGCATAGAGATCCTTCAAATGGCTAGGACAATCATGCCCTTTCCCAAAAGCTCTGTTGGAAAATAAATCTCTGGAGTCGGCGTCACTAAGGAGACCAGTTTTGTAAACTGATTCGTCCGAATTGGAAGAACATTCCTTTGCCAACTCATCATTTCTGGTTGTGACCATTATCCTACTGCCAAGATTATCATCTCGGAAACAACATTTGAGTGTTAACCATTCTGTTCTACCCCATAAATCATCAATGACAATAAGGTACCTGTTTAGCAAAATAAAACAGATTAGTGCAAAGGTGTAGCAGATTACCAAATCATCATCACAGGATTCTAAACTCTTAAGCTGCATGTCACATTGCAAAAAATGCTTGCCTACCTCTTATCCTTCAATTCATCTCTCAGCATTCCAATCAATCGGCCAATGTCTTCGCCTCCACCATACCCGCTGCCGATCTGGGAGAGGATGCCCTTCAGTGTCTTACCTACAATGTCCGGCTTCTGACCGACGGAGACGAAAGCGATGCGATCGAAGTAGTTCTTCTCCTTGACACGGCGGTGAACCGCCGTGGCAAGCGTCGTCTTCCCGGAGCCAGGAATCCCGGAGATGGACACCACCTTGAGCTCAGTCTTGTCGCCGTCCATCACCATCTCGGACACCTTCTTCACCGGCGCATCCAGGCCGACAAGGGAATTGGTGTCAGCATAGAGCGCAATCAGCCTGGGGTCAACGGCCGCCGCGCCGCTCCGACCGCCGGCGTGACCTGCCGGCGGATCGAACCTGTAGCGCTTCCGCTGCTCGCTCAGCTCAACAACCCGGGTCTTGAGCTCCTGCAGTTCGGTGGCGATGAAGTGGCGGGCGGGGAGCGTCGTGACCTTGTTGACGCAGCAGTGCACCCAGGAGAGGAACCTGGAGGAGGAGGAGGAGGAGGTGGCGGCTGCAGCGCCTGGGGAGGCGGCGCCGCCGCCGTCGACGCGGTGGGCGAAGAGGTCGATCCAGTCCTCGATGTCGTAGGCGAGGTCGCGGACCTGGCCGACCCAGGCCCGGGTCTGGATGTCGGGGCTCTCGAGGGACTCGCAGCGGAGGAGGGTGGCGTTCATGGTGCCGAGCTCGGACTGGAGGAAGCTGACGTCCCCGCGGGCGCCGGAGAGCAGCGTGTACTCCTGCTGCAGCAGGTCGCCGAGCTTGGCCGGCAGCGCGTCCACCATGCCGGACAGGGCGCCCACCGCGATCTCCATGTCGACCAGATGCGGCGGCTCTCTCTCTCGGGATCTGGATTCCGGCGGCTCGCCGACGGCGGCAGCGACGGCGAGGATGGACGGGCGTGGACTTCGAACCGAAGTCCCAAGTCTTCCCCTGGTTCGTTCCCTCTTTACACCTCCAACCTGCTAATGAAGGTGGGTCCCGCTGATGGTCTGCACTTAATGACAAAATAATTTGGTTTTCCTTTTCTTTTTTATTTTAGTAAAGCATACGACCGGTCCACGATCCAGGTTATAGAACTTACTAACGTGTATTATTCTCATCTAAGATGCTACGAGTTCTTTGGGATCCTACGTGATACCGTTCTGACGTGTCAAACGAATGATGTCTAATTTTTTTCTTATTTTATTTTTTATCCCTTTTCTCTTCTCTTCTTCCTTTTCGTTCGTCTAGCTGCTTCCGCCTCCTCCATGCACATGGCTACGACAGACAACAGAGATGACGGGCATGGTCTGATGAGCTATGGTTGAAGGGGCTGACCAAGGGAACAAACTCTCTCGTGTCCGTAACTTAGTGGCCAAGACACGCAAGACGTCATCATCGCGCACCATCAAGGTCCTTTTGGTGGTTTGTCACAGAAGTGAAAGCTAACGATACACAAGACTTTTACGGTGGAATTAGCTTCTACCCATGCCGGATATATCTTCGTTCTCGATATCTTAACTTAGGCGATTCAGCGTCTTAGTGGCCCTATGGATGTATCTCTTGCAGCCATTTTATTTCTGGCTTTATAGTTTGGGGTTGAGTAGTTTTGGCATGATAAGGCACCGGGCAAAGGCCTTTGCCTAAGCTTTGGTAGATGGCATTGACCTTCTTGAAGGCGTTATTATAAGTGCGTAATGTTTCGCACCCTTAAAGGCCCTTGGGTGAAAACCTAGATAAGCTAGACTGGACAGGCAGTCCGACTAGGAAAAGCCAAAACACATGGTCTAATTTGATTCATAGGGAAGATCATCCCTCTGTGCTTACTGATGGAAACCGGTTGAACCAAACGATTTTTAGCTAAATCAAAGAAAAAAAACCATATTGATCCATATTATTTCAATTACCGTGCTTGTTCAATAACTACATACGGTAAAGTCGGCACCTACCTCTAGGTTGCATTTGATTCACGGTCTTCCATGGATGGGATATGGCCATTCATGTTTTGTTGGATACGGCGATCCAATTTTTTGTTTGATTTGTATGGATGATCCAATTTTTTTGTTTGGTTCGAGGGATATAGCATGGATGGGATAAGACAAAATTTAGTGAGGCCCATTTGTCATATATATTTTTTAATCAAAATATAATCATCCGAGATCTTGTTTTAAAGATTTGATTGTAATAAATATAATTGTGTAATAGGATAACAAATTAGATAAACGGTTTAGCAGAAAAAAATCTTTTGGTGCTTGCTAACAGAAGATTAAATCAATCACAGCCAATCGGAACAGGCCATATCACCCAAACCAAAACATGGATGACTTCAACTGGTCAAATCAACCGGATCCACTCATCGAGTATATTGAGAGAATATTCCCTTTTCTGGGTCACCCCATCCACCAAGTCCTTCAATCAAACATAACGAAAAATCGAGTGGTCATCTCCCATCCAACCTCATTAACCCAACCAAATACATCGCTAATGGATGAGCAAGACCATTGAGTTTAGGCATAGGTGGCTCATTCATTCTGGTTTGGTCATACCCCGAAGTAGCTAGTGGTTGTGAATCCGACGGTGCCATTGCAAGAGCATGACATGTGGTAATAACGATATGATTCTAGTCAACTTGGGTTTTGGCATGGGTTAGGTCTATGTGTTAACACCCAAATTTGGCACCTAGATTCGAAATAGGAAAACATTGCCAAAGTTTGGAAGGCACCAGGTTTCCTTCATGGGGCCGGTCTAACCACCAACTATGGCCCGGTCTGACCAATGGTATGGGGCCGGTCTGACCGGCGGTATGTGGCCGAAGCGAATTTTGCCGGGTCTCGGATTTCCTTGCATGGGGAGACTACCAAAAGACCATGTCATACCATCTTTAGAAGAATGGAAACGCCGTGCTTATTGTAAGTGGCATGATTCTTATTCTCACGCTACTAATGATTGTAATGTGTTTCGTCGACAGATTCAATCGGCTATAGATGAAGGACAATTGAAATTTACTGAGGGATCCAATATGAAGTTAAATCATGATCCTTTCCTAGTGAATATTATTAACTCTGATAACAAAAAGGTGTTGATTCGGCCAGAGCAAGCCAGGTCTACCAAGGGAAAGGAGGTAGCGATTGGAGAACTTTGGCCTAAGATGATTGTTCCAAAAGTCCCGGAGGTTAGTGTATGGAAGGAGAATAAGAGTGACGCTTCGAGCTCTAAAACACCCCGAAAGCCAAAGATGTCTTTTGAGGTGCTTTCAAACAAGTATGAGAAGGGAAAGGTCAGGCAATGTTCTAACAAGGGGAAGAGATCAAGATCACCTCCTAGAGAGAGATTTGGCCAATCACCAAAGCAATTGGAGTCACCTTTTCCTTACAATCCTCAAATTATGCCATGGGGCCTTGTCCAATGCCACCGTCGGGTTATCCTTTTCCTTACATCATGTCATGGGGGCACCACCACCAATGTACGAGTTTATACCACCAATGTCGCCAATGCAATTTCATCAAGGATGGGTGGAGCCACAGAGGTCAATGCATAAGCGGTTGTCTTTGCCAAACAAAAACCGGTTTCAATCAAAAAATCGGTTTGAGGAGGAAATAGGAGGAGAAAAGCGCGTCAAGATGGAGACAAGGACTTTGGAGGTGATTACCATTAAGGTTGGGTCTCATACTGTGCCAATATCTACTAGAGATGATACCAAGGTGGTCCAAGACGAGTAGACCAAAGCCAGAGCCAACGCAGCGTAGAGCGCTGGTCTAACCACGCCTCAAAGCCGGTCTGACCGATGTCGACCAGGAGCTGAGCCGGCACACGAGGCCGGTCTGACCGGGCCCTATGTCCGGTTTGACCAGACTCATCTAGAAAGCAGTTAAGGAGCTTCGTCTTCAGCAGGAAAAATTGGTAAGGGACATTATATTGCTCCTGAAACAGAGCCAAATTCAAGGTAGATACCTAAGAATTTGACGGCTTCGCTAAAGAGAAGGTTACAATGTCTTCGTGCCGAAGAGTTCAGAGATAGAAGGTTCAATGAGTTGCGGCCGCCGCCAAGACAAGAGTGGAGGCCTAAGTCATTAGAGGTTGAGAAGTCGGTGATTACTCAAGATGAGGATGATGATGACTTCGATGAAGGTGAGTCACCGGTTAATAGCAGTGATTCACCGCCAAGGGATAATATGGATATCAAGGGATGAGGCCGGAATTGCCCAACTTTCACTAGGACCAAGAGATGAGGTTTTTGAGAAGCCCGATGAATCTAATTGTCATATAAGGTCACTCTCTCTCAAGGGGCACATTGATGGAAAGCCTATCTTTAGGATGTTGGTGGATGGAGGTGCCGCCATGAATTTGATGCCATTCTCACTATTCAAGAAGTTAGGGCGTGGAGATGAAGAGTTGAAGAAGACCAACATGACGCTCAACGGCTTCAATGGTGAACCAACAGAGGCAAAATGGATCTTTTCTGTGGTGTCTACCATGGGAAACAAGACATTGCCAACCGCTTTCTTCGCCATCAATGTGCAAGGTAACTATAGGGTTATTTTAGGTCGTTGTTAGATTCATGCCAATTATCGTGTTCCTTCTACCTTGCACCAATGTTTGATTCAATGGGATGGTGATGAGATTAAAATTGTTCAAGTGAATACATCAGCCGACATTGCAATGGCCGATGCTTCAATTGAGTGGCAATATGGGAATATTTAATGAGGTCTATTTGCTTAGTGTTACACCTTGGAAGCTTTATTTTTTGATGGTTCTTCTTGCAAAGAGGGACAGGGTATAGGTGTAGTTTTGATTTCGCCCAGTGCTTCTATCTTTGAAACATCGGTTCACTTAGAATATTATTGCACAAACAATCAAGCCAAATATGATGCTCTGTTATTCAGCTTTCAAGTATTGGAAGCTATAGGAGCTACACATGTAGAAGCTTTTGGTGATTCGGAATTGATAGTACAACAAGTTGCCAGGGTATATAAATGTTTTGATGGGTCATTATATCTTGATCAATGTTTGGACATTATTGCCAATTTCAATGATTTTTTTATTAGACATATTGCAAGAGAGAAAAATTCTAGAGCAAATAGTTTAGCTCAACAAGCATCTGGCTATAATGTTAAAAAAGGTATTTTAGAAAAGCCGGTGCTTGATTTAAAAAATTTGGGTGAAATTGGCAGGATTACAGACCTAGGACGGTCTAACCGGTGCACTGTGGCCGGTCTGACCAGGTTTGACTGATGGTTTGATCAGGTTTGACTGACGGTCTGACCGGCCCAGCATGGCCGGTCTGACCGGTGAGATTGACCGGTCTGACCCGCCTGACATGGCCGGTCTGATCGGATCCTAGCAGGAAGCTAAGGGGCACGAGTTGTCGGAAATTTTGGAGGCCGAATTGACAGTTAATTCGAACGCCTATGCTTTAGATTCAGAAGAGAATTGGAGAATTCACTTAATAGATTATTTGAAAGATCCTAGCCTTAGGGTTGATCGGAAAATTTGACGACAAGCGTTCAAATATACTTTGCTTGATAGAGAGTTGTATCACCAATATATAGATAGGGATTATTGAAGTGCTTAGATAATGATCAATCCAAAGTTGCTACGGGAGAAGTTCATGAGGGGAATTGTGGAACTCATCAATTAGCTCACAAGATGAATTGGTTGCTTAGGAGAACGGGAGTCTATTGGCCGAAAATGATTGATGATTGTTTTAAGTATTATAGATAATGTAAGGCTTGTCAATGGTTCGGCAATGTTCAATTGGTGCATGCCACCATGTTAAATCCTATTATCAAACCATGGCTGTTCTAAGGTTGGGCTTTGGATTTTATAGGTCAAATTTATCCTTCATCATTAGAAGGCATAGGTTCATGCTAGTTGTAATGGATTACTTCACCAAGTGGGCCGAGGCCGTGCCACTTAAGAATATGACTCACATGGAGATAATTGACTTTATTTTGAAGCATATTATTCATAGATTCGGCATTCCTCAAATTTTAACCATGGATCAAGGAGCTTCCTTTATGTCTAAGGAGGTGAAAAGCTTTGTCGAATTTTATGGTATCAAATTGTTAAGTTCTTCTCCTTACTACGCTTAGTCTAATGGACAAGCCGAGTTGAGTAATAAAATTTTGCTGAAATTAGTCAAGAAAAAATTGAGGAACAACCAAAGACATGGCATGAGGTGCTCTCTGAAGCATTATGGGCTTATAGGATATCTAAGCATGGTGCTACCAAGGTTACTCCTTTTGAGTTAGTATATGGACAAGAAGCCGTTTTGCCGGTAGAGGTGAATCTTGGCTCTCTTAGATGCATCAAGCAAGATGATTTATCAGTTAAGGAATATAAAACATTAATGGAAAACAATATTGATGATGTGACCAATAAACGTTTAAAGGTTATAGAGGAGATAAAAAAGAGAAGAAGAGAGTAGCCAAAACCTACAATAAGAGAGTGAAAGCAAAATCATTTCAAGTAGGAGACTTGGTATGGAAAACGATTTTGCCTTTGGGTTCTAAATCTAAGAAGTCCGGTAAGTGGTCACCTAGTTAGGAGGGTCCTTATCGGATATGTGGAATCGTTTGAGGGAATGCGTATTTTCTTGAGACTTTGCAAGGAGAACAATTTCAAAGGGTGATTAATGGGAAATACTTGAAGAAATACTTCCTAAATGTCTGGCAAAATGCTTATGAGGTGATATGGCCGGTAATTAGATTATCACCCTAAGATCATGTTGTTGGAGATTACTCTCCAACAATAGGGAAGAGAACACCTCCCCCTTGAGAGATTCGGCCAGGGGGCGAGTAGGGATCGAGCTTGTGTGGTGTGAAAATGCAGATAAAGAAAAACACATAAAGCGTATACAGGTTTAGGCCGCTTAGAAGCGTAATACCCTACTCCTGTATTTGGGATTATGTGGGTTTAAGAAGTTCACAATGTCACCAGCAAGATGAACTAGGGTTTCAGTTGTTCTCCTAGGTGTGTCCTCTCAGTTCGTCCAGGTTCCCCCCTCAAAGTGGCACCCATCCTTTTATAGGTGGGTTTACAATGCCATATTCACATCAGAAACATCTATGCTACGTCTTGTCATTGTCCCATCTGGCATCGGTGAATTAATGGAAGGATTACAACAGTGGCTTATTTTTACCGTGCCCGAGCACTCTGCTAGGAGGCCCTGAGATAGCTGTGTCCTTCCCCTCTCGCCACCTATTGGAAACCGGGCTCAGTGGGCCCAAGCCAAGTCACAATAGAACCGCCGCTGATTTCCTTTTCTTGGTTGTGAAGTCATAGATCACCCGCCAACGCGTGACAGCTCGCACCGCCCCTACTTTTCCATGCGATGTGGCACCGCTAGCGTTTCTACGCCTCACCACCTCCTGTTTACACCTGATCGAGTTGTAATCTCGAGCCGTAATTTTTTGGGCACAGCTTTGTCAGTGGCATGATGATGTCATCCTCAAACAGGTCGTTGGGCCCATCATTCTGCACATCATGTCAACGGCGCCTGTTGATTCTGCCCTGAGGTGACAAGCCTCGGGCGAAAACTGCTAGGAAGATCTCGGGCAAAAAAGGCCATCGGGTTCCCTGCTAACAATATTTATGTAGTTTGTTTTCATCTTGGGAGTAACCCAACTCCTCATGTTGTTCATATTTGATGGTGCTCATGACATCCAGGCCTTGAGCGTGCCCGGGCCCTAGGTACACATGGTATCCGAGTCCCCTAGCCGAGCCTAGGCCCCGAGCACCCTCTCTTGCTTCATAACAGAAGTTCTTGTTATATTTGATGAGTTTCTCAAAGATGTCATTGATGAAGGAGTTCATGATGGACATAGTTTATACAAGACATGCCAACATTCATTCTATTAGCACCTTGAAGATATATATCTTGTATGTTCTGCTTGTGTACATTACCTCCCCGAGTACTCGAGGATAGAACATAGGGGAGATGTGTTACGGGTGTCCAACGATGCGGCGTACCCGAGGAGATTTGTACCCCGAGCGTAGCCCTCGGGGGCTGCATCTGAAGACAGATATGCCTCGAATAGAAACAGTCTCCCTCGGGGTCCGATGTGTGCCCCGAGTACTGCCCACTAGGTGCACCCAGGGGCTGTACTCGGGCATAGCCCGCGGGGGGTCGCACCTGAGGGCATCTATGCCCCGAGCAGAAGCAGTCTCGCTCGAGATCCAATGTGTGCCCTAGGCACTACCCACTGAGTGCACCCAGGGGCTGTACCCGGGCACGGCCCACGAAGGGCCGCACCTGAGGGCATATATGCCCCGAGCAAAAGCAGTCTCGCTCAGGGTCCAATGTGTGTCTTGGGCACTGCCCACTAAGTGCACCTAGGGGCTGTACCCGAGCACGGCCCGTTGGGGCCCGCACCGGAGGGTATATATGCCTCGAGCAAAAGCACTCGAGGCCCGATATGTGCCTCGAGCACTGCCCACCAGGTGCACCCAAGGGCTGTACTCGAGCATGACCCGCGGGGGGGGGGGGAGGGGAGGCGCACTTGAGGGCATATATTCCCTGAGCAGAAATAGTCTCGCTCGGGATCCAATGTGTGCCCCGAGCAATGCCCACTATGTGCACCTAGGGGCTGTACCCGGGCACGGCACGCGGTGGCCCGCACCTGAGGGTATATATGCCTTGAGTAGAAGCGCTCGGAGCACATCGTACCCCGAGCACAACCCATGGGGGGCGTACTGGGGGATTAGTTGCGAAGATGTGCTGAGTAACCGGTAATGGGGACCTCGGTTTTCATTTCTCCAACACATGTGTTCTATGCTTTTATGTTCACAAGTTCACCAAAAAGGCAAGGGGCATGTGTTAACACCCAAATTTGGCACCTAGATTCGAAATAGGAAAACAATGCCAAAGTTTGAAAGACATCGGGTTTTCTTCACGGGACTGGTCTGACCGTCGCCTATAGGCTGATTTGACTGGCGGTATGTGGCCGATTAGATCGGCTGGGTTTGAGTCCGAAGCAAATTTCGCCGGGTCTCGGGTTTCCTTGCATGGGGAGCTATTTTTTGAGTTCTAATTGGTTCTATCCCGAGATTGACATGGAGGAGGTCCTGTAGGAGGCAAGACCAACCCTTATATAAGGGACAAGGTCGGTTCAAGTGGACACACAATCTACTTTCAGCACAATTAGTCAATTGAATAGCTTTTTCAATACACATCTACTTTTTGCCTAGGTCTAGCTTAGTTTTGTCCATCTTCATCGGTTTGCGCTGCAAGCCGTCCATTCTCGCTGCGAGAGTGCGATTATCCCTTTGTAGGTTTGTCCCGTGAACCTTTCGTTCGCCCACGAGACAGGTGGTTATCCTCAAATCGATCTAGATCGGCCTAAAGGCCATTTTTGATCTCTAAATTGGCTGCACTAGCCGGTTTAGCTTTACAAAACCCATCTTGGTTTAGCTATTATTAGATTGGGGTGGTTGACGACTCCATATCACCGCAAAGCATTAGATGTTGCGGTCGTGATTGTCTTCCTGTCAAAATTTGCCAACACTGTGTTTCATGGTTCTTTCTGTCTAAGTCGGACTCGCCAGATCGTAGATGCGATGGTGTGATGACATAAACCAAAAAGTTAACTGTGTAAATTTAACTGCCATGTGTTTTGAGGTTATTAGTCTTTTTGTCATGTGGTTACAGATGTTAGGTAGTTTTCTACATGTTCTTAGATTGGTTTCCTCTAATTAAACAGGAGAATTTTCCCAATCACATCTTCTATTATATACTAAGAGTCTCCGTCCCAGAAAAAATCAACTTGGTTTATCCAGATTTATCCTCAAAAATTGGATTTTTGAGGCGGAGGGAGTGGGTACTTATGATTGCACGGGAAAAAGAAAATCAATCCTTTCCTCATAATCCTTTATTATTTTCTATATCAGAGTCTATGATCTATTTCACGGTATAGATATTTTTTCTTCTTTTTTTAGTTACAATTATAAAGTAATCTACCGGCTTCTTATATATTTTTAGTTATGCCGTTTTCATGTAAATAGTGTGAAAAATTAGCATAAATAATTTTGACAATATAGATTATTCCTTCGTATATTACCCATCAACATGCATAGGTGAATTAGATATATAACAAAAAAATCAAAATCCATATTATGTTTGCGAAGGTTGGTGATAGCCAAGTTTACATATAACCGAGACAAAATGATTTTTGTTTGAATATAATAGATATTATCATTTAGTATATCAAAGTCTATGGTCCATTTTATGATTTACGATTATAAGGTAATTATGGTTCTTATAGGATGTGTTTGGTTTGGGGACTCCTTAGGATGGGTTGGCATTATCCCTGTTTTTTGGAATAGATCCATCCTAGTTGCTTGTTTGGTTGAAGAGGGATGGGATGGTCCTATTTTTTGTTTGGTTGAAGGGATTAGGTGGGATCAAGTCGAAGGCATTTCATTGAGCACATTGTGAGTGCCGAGCATTGCATTGTCGAGCTCCGTTGAGGTTCGCGGGGCACCGCCACATGTCCGCCAGTGGCGAGCTCCACCGCGCGGTGCACACCGTCATGCTCCCGCAAGCTCCACCGCACGCTGCTGCACGTCCTAAAGTTGCGAGCTCCACCGCGCGCCGCGCACCGCCATGCTCCCGCAAGCTTCATCATGTGCTATCGAGCTCTATTCCACGTGTCACCGCCTGTCCGTGAGCTAGGAACTCCGCCGCGAGTTGTCGAGCTCCGGCCAGCGCACCACCGCACGTACGCGAGCAACAAGCTCTGCTTCGCATGCCGCCGCCCGTTTGCGAGTTGCGAGCGTCGATGAGCAGCGAGCTCCGTCCCACGCGCCACCATCTTCTCAGCGAGCTCTGCTCTACTCGCCGCCGCCTGTCCGAGAGTAGCAAGCTTTGCCCTGCGTGCCGCCATGTAGCCCAGCGAGCTTCCACCCCATGCACCGCCGCCCATCCATGCGCCATTGAGCTCTGTCGTGGGAAAGAACATGCAAGAGAGAACGCGAGGGAGAGAAACTCAGGTGGGTTCGATCGGTCCGGCAGATTTTGGCGGATGAGTTGAACCCGGATCTAAGAGAAATATTCCTATTTGTGTTCAACCAAACACCCTAAAAAATGGGTCGAACCCATCTCGACCCATCCTGCCTCTGCAACCAAACACATACATAATGAATATTTTTTTATAAACAATAAATAAATTGCCAGCTCATCTGCGCGGACTTCCTTCCTAGTTAATTAAACGGGAGTATTTTCCCTATCGCATGCCAGAAGAAATACATAAACATTGGGTGCTCCTCACTATACTCAGTCCTCAGCCACTCGTTTCTTATATGCAACAAACCCCTCTTTCTCCTCTCCCACTCCCTCGTCTTCCCTCCTACATGTCTGGACGGTGAGCGCAAGTAGGTGTAGGAGGTTATCTGGCACTGGTGGACAAGGTTGAGGTCATGGTGGAGCTTGTGACTCAGGATGGCTAGATTCATCTCTATGGCACGCGAGTGAAGGAGGTGGTTAGGGGAGTGGGAGGTCCTATGCTGGGGGTGGCGCACGACGACGGTGTGGTCACCGGTGTTTGGGAAGTTGATGTGGAGGTGACGCCATGTGATAATTTTTTGTCTTGATCTCCCAAATCTAAGCAGCAACGACGACGACCCTTCTTGTCCTCTTGCGTTCCAGGAGGCCGGCGTGCTCGAGAAGGACACATCGCTTCACTGTCAGGAGCACGCAAGGAGCACCAAAAGAGTGGATGGGTGCGTCGTGAATTTTCAATGCTATAGCCCATGCATTTGGATGTTTCATTAGTTAGATAAAAATATTGCATTGGGTTTTTCATGATGTTTTAATTTTTGCCTTCGATTTTACTTACATCTGTTGATGTTTCAATAGCTTAAAATCATTTGTTCCATGTGTTGAAGCAAATTGTTTTATTTGGTGATTCGATTGTGTTTCACTGTTTTGAAAAGTTGAAATATTCTTTCGGAATGTTGAAATAATGCCCAAGTTTTGGCGAAAAGTCAAGGGCCCCATTTATAGTTGAGTGAAAGTAAACGAGCACTAGCTCATTCTCTTCTTAAATGAGGCATCTTCTTTTAAAAAAACAAAAAACAAAAATAAGACACCTTCTTATAATATAACATCTGACATTCTGAACATAATCTTAAGAAAAGAACGATACGTGCAAGGTAAAGAAAATGCATGCATGTGACTACATTTTGATACTCTCTCTATTTCATATTATAAGTCGTTTGACTTTTTTTTGTCAAAATTCTTTAGATTTGATCAAGTTTAAAGAAAAATAACAATATTTACGAAACAAAATTAGTTTCATTAGAATTAACATTAAATATATTTTGATACAATATTTGTTTTGTATTGAAAATATTATTATATTTTGTTACAATCTTACTCAAACTTAAATTGACTAAGAAACGAAATTGACTCAACTAGCATGAGAACAAACGAACTAACAGCTATAGATGGCCATAAGGCCCGCCCGGCACGGCCCGGCCCAGACACGGATAGGCACGGCCCGAGAGCGGTCGGGCCGGCATGGCCCGATCGGCATTTCGTGGCGTGCCGTGCCTGCCCACGGGCTACACGTCAGGCCCAGGCACGGCCCAGTAAGGGTCAGGCCGTGTCGGGCCAGCCCGAAGGCACGGCAGCCCATCATGCCTTCTTTAAAATAAGTCTATATTCTCTCCCTTCTCTTTGGGCTATGACATATATATAGCTAAAATAAGTTTATTTTACGTTCCTATTCTTTGGGCCGTGCCATATAATAAGTCTATTTTGTGTCCCTATCCTTTGGGCTGTGCCTTACATATGGTTGAAAATAAGTCTGTTTCATGTCCCTGAACTTCGTGCCGGGCCGTGCTGGCCCACCGTGCCGAGGGATAGTGCCGAGGGAGCAGCCCAGGCACGGACCGGCTGTCGGGCCGGGCCAGCACGAGCACGACCCTAGTCGAGCCGTGCCATGTCTGGGCCGGGCCAAATTGCCGTGCCTTGGGCCAGGCCGTCAGGCCTCGGGCCATATGGCCATCTATACTACCAGCTTATACTAGGCAAAAACTACCAATACGGCAATTGATACTACAACGCCGAGCCACAGAAGACTTCACTGTAACAACCTACGGGATAATACAGCTTGGCGGCTCAGGCCTAGCGGTGATGCCGGCGTGGAGAAGCAGCGCCCAGACCAGCGTCACGAACTCGCCGCCGCGCGCCATGGCCTCCACGTGCCCCTTGACGTTCTCCGACGGCGCGATGTAGAGCATCATCTCCGACCAGAAATCCGCCAGGAACAGCCACGCCGACTCCTCGTCCTCGGCGGTGTACTCCTCCGCAAGGCGGCGCGCAATCTCCGCTCCGCGACGCAGCACCTTGTCGCGCGCGCCGGCGCACAGCGTCACCACGAGCCGCTCGTACCTCTGCACCATCGTCGCCTCACCGGCGGCGCCGTCCTTGCCCAGCGCCGCGGTGACGTCGGCCGTCACCTCCTTGTACCGTTTCTCAGTCCACGCGGCGCTGTCCGGCAGCAGCTCCGGCGCGGCCGCCGCGAGGTACGCGCAGTAGTAGGAGAGGTGGCATGCGGCAGTCAAGTCCGTTGATGAGGCCGACGGCGTCGGAGAAGCGTGCAGCGAGCATCTCATCTCGTAGAGCCTCGTGGCGACGTGCCACGCGAGGATGATGTCGGTGGTGCTGACGCAGCCGTCGCCGTCGGACGCCCAGTTTTTTTTGGGAGCCGTACCAGAGCCAATCGACTTGCCGCCGACTCGCCGCTCCGCCGCACTTCCTCTGTTCAACCTGCCGTAGCTGCTCATCAAGGACCTGAGCACCGTGTCCTTCACCGCCGGCGAGAATTCCACCGACCTCATGAGCCCCGCGCGGCCGTAGAGCTTCTGAGAGAGAAGGCCGGATCGCCGGCAGAAGCGATGGGGCTCCAGCACCGAGTTCTGCCCGATCTTGTTGCGCCACCGCCTCGCTGCCCTGAACCTCAGCACGGCGTCGAGCGCCGTGTGGGCGCGGCGACACCGACGCCACTGTGGCTCGTGCCTGATGTAGTGGCCGAGCAAGGCCATCTTGGTCCAGTTGGAGCACACGCCGGCGACGATCTCCCATATCTCGGCGAGGACGACGACCAGCAGGAGCACTAAAGTTATGACATAGTACGGTCTCCCATCTTGCTTGACATCCGGCACTTCTGGATTGTCAAGTACTTTGAAAACGATCACCTTTTTATCAATGTAAATCCCTCCCACAGTGGCAGCTCCGGCGACGATCAGCACCGAGCAGAGGTGGTTGAGCGCGGCGCACAACCCACTCAAGGAGCATAGCGGAAGGCAAGAGTAGTAGAAGTCACTGGCAAACCAGAGCTCGTCGACGAGGACACGGAACACCCGGTCGGCGACGGCGCCGACCGCGCCGACGCCGTCCATGCCTCGGAGCACGAAGTCAAGGTCCTCGCCGGAGCCTTCGTCTGCCAGTGGGTAGCCTGATAGCCGCCGGCGAAGGCTCTTGAACAGGGAGAAGGAAAGGCAGAGGTCCCTGAGCTCCGGCCTCTTGGCGGAGTCCGTCGCCGTCGCCGTGCTCCGCCAGCCGCCACACGCGTTCCAGCGTCACCAAGCCGCTGAACTTGTCATCCAGGACATGGCGCTTGATGCGGTAGCCGTGAGGATTTTCCTCCACATGTTCTTTCTTCTCCCCCATGACAATATAGCGCGGCACCTTCTCGCCGCCGACCTCGTCGCCGTGTTCGACGAGCTGCGCCATGTAGCCGGAGACGAGGCGGGCGTTCTTGCCGACGGCGAACGAGCTGCTCGCCCTCCAGTTGGAGACAAGCTTGATCACCACCTTGGTGAAGGCGACCAGGCAGAACGCGACGAAGATGGCTATCTCCCCTGGTTGCCACCAATTCCCTTTCTGGGCCACCGGAATGCACTTGGCGACAAGATAGAACAGCCAGCAATACTTAAAGAAGTGCTCCACCGGAGGCCGGACCTTGTGCCCGTCGATGCTGACGTCGCCGGACGCCGGCGATGCTGCACCATGTGAACGGCTGATGCCGCCGTGTCGGCGTTGCCCTTGATGATGAGAATGAGTACAACCCACAGGAGGACCATCCACATGCACTGGAAGGCCGGGTTGTTCTTGCCGGTCACCGGCGGCATCGGTTTTGCGTCGCCGCCGCCGTCGCAGCTCTTCTCCTTGGCGCTCTTCTGTTAGCAGATATAGAAGAGATTGATTTGGTTGAGATAAAACCGGATCACAACAGAATTTGTTCACAGATTATATGCCACATTGGAGGCTATTTCCAACATATATCAATATATACGTGCGGTCTCAGAAGAGGTGATAACGCTTCCTAAAATCTTTTATCTTCAACAACTCGGAGATGATGGAGGTGGAGAGCAGGAGGAAGACGGTGGAGACGCCCCAGACGAGGAAGCGGAGCGCCGGGTGGCGGCAGCGGCGGCCGTACGTGCTGAGCGCCACAACCAGCGCGGCGAGCACGGCGAGAACCGCGGCTGTGACTATCTCACTGTTAATGAAATCAAAGATCGCTTCGATGTGTCCAGTGCGTCCAGCCGGCTGTGATCCAGTAGATGTTATTGAGTTTAGATCGCGAGTGCTCTTCGGGTTTCGAAGAGATGGTGATCAGTGTAGTGTGCAGTGTATAGATATCACCTTACGGCTATATTTAGGGCTTTGTTCTCTTTTGGCTGTCTTCTCAACTCACCTTTTTTTTTTCACACGCACGTTTTTCAAAATACTAAACGGTGTGTTTTTTTTAAAAAATTTCTATACAAAAGTTGCTTAAAAAAATCAAATTAATCCATTTTTTAAAAAAATTAGCTAATACTTAATTAATTACACGCTAATAGATCGTTTCGTTTTCTGTGCGCACTGAGAACACAGCGTAACATAGCACAGACACTGCAAGTGAGCTGGGGCCAACCCTCTTTTGGCATGGCCTAGTCGATCGCTGACTCCGGCAATCCTGACCGTGGCCTTACGGCTATTTATTTGTAAAATCGTGATGCAAGTGGGATGCATTGATGTATGTACATACCACATTCAGTTCACTTCCCAGTACTTGACTAAGCAAACGGACTAAGAGTAAGCAGTTTCTTTTTTCGAAACAAGGTAGATTATTTTTCAAATAACAGGGGAGGGATTATAACAACATGGTTATAATATGAGCAGACGAACGCATCCACAATGCCGACCAACTCTGATACGAACAAAAACTGATGAACCATTATCGTCCAACATCTTTATTCTTCCAATAGAATAGCAAACAGATACGTATCATTGAACAAGGTGGTCAACCGGATCCCGAAGTCTACACCACCAATTTGATTACCTGTAACCCGACAGACGAGCATTAATTCATATTGTTGGTGATATGTCCTAGAAATAATTATAGAGATAATTATATCACATACTATGTTTACATTTTTATTATACATTATTCCTTGAAATAGATATTAATGACTATGTGATTCGTTCATGAGACTATTTATATTCTATGTTACTATTTTTAAAAAATCCTTGATCAAATATCATATATGTAACAAATATGGTTCAATGATCAGCACATGAAGATACTAAATTAATAATGTGGACACATGTTGGAGAACATGTTGTTAGATAGACCTAACATGAGACACTGCAAGAGATATATGTGATGTGTCATCAATGGTTTTATATTAGTGTTGATGTAGAGTCCTTAGACCTGTGATTATCATGGTTCCCAACATATGTAGTAACTTACTCAGGGGCTATCAAACACTACTCCATAACTGGATAGTTATAAAAGTAGTCTTTGGGCATGTTATCAAACATGTAGTGGGATATGAATAATCAAGATGGGATTTGCCTCTCCCTTGGAGAGATTTCTCTGGGCCCCTCGATATTATAGATTATGGAAGTGCATGGTCATGCCAAAAGTGACTGAGGAGTCAATCGCAGGTTAAATAATCTATTACAGGATCGAGTGAATGATTGAGCTATTAAAGGATGACACATATTTAGTCTTGAGCTTAACCGATATCGTGAGGGTTCATACAAGTATATACTAGAGGTTCAGCCGATATGATCTTTATATATGCCTGGTGAGTCAATATGTTCTACTAGGGGCTGCTGTTGACACATGGACCGAAAAGAAGATTTCGGGTTACAACAGAGTGTACATGAACCTACAGGATCACACACTTAATGGGCTGGAATAAAGGGATTGGATGGAGATCCGATATATGCTCAATTCGGATAGAGATCCGAGTAGAACTCCTATGGGCCTCGGAGGCTTAGTTATGGATACTATATATTCTTCAGGTGATGAGGCTAGTCGTGTGTGAGAAACCCTAGCCGTTACTCCTCTCTCAAGCAAAACCCTAGTTACATACGGGCGCTAGCATGTCCATACGACGTGTTCCATCCCTAAACATGTGGATACCGATAGAGGTGTCGTTGGTCTGCAGAGCTGATCGGCGTGAGAGTACGGCGGGGTGTACGCACGAGGAGGAGAAGGTCGGGCTGTTGCGATCTACTACTTACTCTCATCGACGCGCGCTACGTCACCATCGTTCCTTCGGCTTCTTAGCACTTACTTCCGCTACATAGCGCGTCGAGTGATAACGATCTATGATCTCATACTTGCATGGTTCCTGGTTTACGCAATAAAAAATTTTGATTTATGCTATCATAGCCTATGCGTATCCCAACAGTGGTATCAGAGCCATCTTGTATACTTTGTGATCTAGATCTAAGCATATAGTTGATATGCGACCGTAGTAGATGAGATCTATTACATGTTAGATGAGTTATCTACCTGGTCGGACCATGAGATGGATCGAGAAGTACATGGGTTAATGAGATTAATCAGTATTGGGGTTTGGTGATTTCACCAGATTGTCTGGTATTCGGCACTACAATTGATCTCATCGGATCGTCCGATGTCCACTAGAACTGCATGTCAATGAGAAAAAGTGAGACAATGAGATTTACTCATTTTCGGCGTAATTTAGTTACGCTGTTAAGGTTTTCACATGACGAATCATAGATAAGATCTATGTACCCTATGACCCTTTCAGGGACCGTCGTGTGCATCATCCCTTAAATTTCACTTGGGGTTTGTATCATGGATAGTGCAATTCAGTCTAATGTACTATCATATGATATCTACTATTTTGCTTTATTATCGTTGTATATTTGATACGACAATATGGTAAGATAGATTCCCTCAGAAAATTAAGTGTAATTGATGTCCTTCCAATAATTGCATCTATCATGGTTGTGATCATCAATGATGGGTCTGACATAGCAGAGTGTCATTGGTTATTATGATGAGATAGGATGGATATCAGCCATCTATATGCAAAGATTATTAGTTTACTTGACAAGGTTATCAAAACGGTTTTGGACCTTGGGGCATAGGTTGGGTTGTGTCACGCCCGGAACTTGTCACGCCCGGAAATTTTCCCAAATTTCCAGACCATTTTGTGTATTAAGTCCCTGTCCAGGCATCAACCAGGGTACACAAAACGACAAATCAATAAACAGATCCAAACGTAAATAAAGCGATAAATACTTACAACAGAGGCACTTAGTCCTCACACCAAAAAGAAAACAGCAGCGGAAAGAGACGATCCTAGCGGGCTTCAGCTCCACTCCACAGGCAAACTCAACTGGGGTCTGAGCCTTGGTCCTCTAACTTCATCTTCAACTCAGAAGTACTAAACTTCTGAAAAAGGGGAAAAATAGCAAGATTGAGTACAACCACCATACTCAACAAGCCACACCAATGATGCAAACGTGCACAGGGGAGACAAAGGGAGGCTTGTGGCTATTTGCAGAAAAGCGGTTGAAACCCTTTACATTTTAAAACAGTAAAACAGTTGTTCAATTAAAGCAATATTAAATCTCCACTGAACAACGCTACAACCACGTTGAACAGGCCCAACCATTCCACCTGAACTACACCAGTTCATTTAATCAAATTAATTAAGCATATGGGACTAATCACAGTGAATCTGGTTGATCGCCCATAACCGCGGGCACGGCTATTCGAATAGTTTTACTCTGATCAGAGGTGCGCAACTGTACCCACAAGACACGATTCCACACATGTTACCATGCCCCGAAGTATCACCACGATACTGCAAAGGGGGAAATCGTGACAAGACCTTTCGCTTAACTCCTCCTAACCAAGCGCACCACACCGCAGGTTTCGCCCCCACCCCTCAAAAGGCAGTGGGCAGCCCCCCCTCGTGCCTTGGTGAATCCGGCAGCCAAGCAACCGGTATATCCCCGGCCGACTCAACTCCATCACGCCCACCCTTTCCGGGGAACGTCGGCTAGGAAAGAGCTATGCTACGAGTCCAGCAGTTGCCCATTCTTGCTTGTGGTAAGCACTGTTATTCTTCCAGGGTTTCCCATGAACCGGTCCTTAATTGCCATGGGTGCGACCAGCAAAACCATGCACCCACAGCCCACCATTAGGTCATATTTTAGTTGGATAATTACGACCAATGAAACATGGTCGG